>JAGFNQ010003472.1:0-55072 GCA_024364735.1 Boesenbergia rotunda
GTCTGACATGGTATAAGATTTAAAATCATGTTCGACACATGCTCCACACAAATAATGTCTTCTTATGCTATATCTCCTTCTTTCTTCAATGCCAATCCATTATCGGTAATATATGTCAGCATGAGACCGAAACAGTATCATTCTCATCAAAGACCGAAACTTCGACACGACTTGAGATATTGAACCTTGAAATAGAGTCCAATAAGTCTATCTTAAGCCGGAAGAGAAATAAGATCCACAATAGCTCGCATGGAACAATGCCTACTAGAACTAGTTACCACTGAAGATGGTTCAACATGAGAAAGAGTCTTAGATAAAAAAAGATATAATCTAGTCCAACATATACCTATTGTCATGCCTATGTTTTAGATAGAATTAGTCATGATTAAGTTTTTATGTTTAAGTTTATAAATACATGTAATTATCATAATGCATTAGAGTATGTTCTTTTCCTAAACTTTATGAGACTGTTTCTTAAAGGGTTACTAGGTAAAATCTGAGTACTTGCTAAGAAGGCTTAGTGAAAGCCCATTATGTTTTTTCCTTTAGAACTAAGATTCACTATATGGTAATACACAAGTTTATTTATTGGGACACCTGTTATTCATAAGCCAAATAGATACTTTGATATTTCTTTCTAAGTATATTATTAGAAAATAATTGAGAAGTTGGTATATATATTCTAATGAAGAAAGAAAAACGGTTTGCCTCTTTGGATGAGGTACTCACAAAAAGGCACAATCTTTTAAGTAGAGCCAAAACATAAGTTTCTTCTTCCATAATGCTCTGAGTTTGGTTCCAAAATGTTCAGAGTTGTTTAGCAATAGAAGCTTGGCAATTCAATGCAATAGACATCTTATCTTGGGGATAGAGTTTTGTGAAGTCATACTACATCAATAGTGGAAATTTCTATCCTGAGATAGCTTCTTGGAAGTTCCTTGCTTATCAAATGTTTTCTGTTTTTTATTAATTTTCCTTTATTTCCAAATTTCTCTCCTTATCTTCTGAGTTCTAATCAACTAGCTAATGTTGCAAAAAAATGATGTTAGCATTTCCACTTGCTTGAACTTGTACAGTAGCAATATTGAGCATGTTTTATGACACTTTAACATGCACCAAAGTTTTGACTTTTATAGATTGCACCTGCTGAACTAGAAGGGTTGCTTCTTTCTCATCCTGAGATTTTAGATGCCGTTGTAATCCCGTAAGTCAAAGATTAATATACAAATTCTTTTCAGTATACTTTTGGATTTAAACATCTAGCAAGATCACTTCTGATTAAGTAATTGTGTTTGTTAATTTGAAATGGTTTAGGTACTTTACACTTCATTTGTGGAATATATACTTCCAAACATTTTTTCATGTTTTATTCAGATTTCCTGATGCTGAAGCTGGGGAGGTTCCAATTGCTTATGTGGTTCGTTCTCCAACAGTTCATTGACTGAAGTGGATATCCAAGACTTCGTTGCAAAGCAGGTATTATTGGAAGGCACAATGTGTTGCTTATCTATCTTCTATAAAGAATATTGTCATTCTTTTTGCACAAAAATGAAATTGCATTAGCATCAATTAAAATTCAAAACAAATTCAGGTAGGCCCTTTGACAATAATTATGTGACTAGAGGAACAGAATCTTTGGTTAAAATCAAGGATAAATAGTTGACTATTTCTCAGCTAGGATGCAAGGTATGGAATTGATCATATTTTCATTCTGAGTAAGATCAAAACTACTAATTGCATCATCTTGTTGCTGTCTTAGAATTTGCACCAGGCTAGAGGTTCAAACCTCTGTTTAGGCTTGATAAATAGTCACCCAGTAAATGATACCCAGAATCTCCAGATACATCCTTGGGTCATAAAGCATCCCATTATATCATTGACCTAAAACAGAGATGGGCATTTTGGTCTTAAGGCTAGGTTTGATGTGATGTGAGTATCAGGCTTGAGAGGAGATGCCGAGTATGGTACTGTTTTCTGTAGATACAAGGGTGGTGTTTAGTAATTTACTACATTTTGATATTTCTCGCTTTGAAAATTTTTGAATCAATTAATGGTCAATGTCGCTTCTAATTAAAAAGCACCCAAAATCCCCATTTCCAATAAAATATCCCATATTTAACCTAAAATGGTTTGTTGGAAATCATTGTACATGAATCTAGGATATGAATGCTTCATTAAACATTATTTTAGGGATAAATCTGGATTGAAAATGTTCAAGAGTAAATTTGTGACTGTCTCATTGGATCTTGATATGCTGTTTCTGAAATTGAAAATGTTCAGGTGTGTCTCGACAAGAGGGTTTCCTTAGGTATTTGTACATTAAGGTTAGCCTGTGTCTTCCTATGTTTATGGTGCTTTACAGGACAAACTTTAATAACCTAGGTATTTTAGTGTAATTTAGTTGTCTTTTCTCTAAGTTGATACGTCCATATTATTGGATATGTATTCCACGCTTCCTGTTTTTTGAATTCCATTATTTAGCTGATGCTAGCTAGTTCTGGAACTTGTTGAGCCAAGTTTCATGATGATTGGAGCTGGTTTAACAAAGCAATAAATTGTAAAGCTTGAATAGGATAAACACATGAAATAATTAAAATAATATAAAATTTCTTCATTTTCAAAATAACCAAACTCCACGAACTGCATATGTTAAACACATTTTTATATGATGCTAGTGCTCCCTTAATCTTGAGTCATTTTTCTGTGACAAAATTCACAGGTTGCACCTTACAAAAGATTGAGAAGAGTTACATTTGTTACTTCTGTACCTAAATCTGCCTCAGGAAAAATTCTAAGGAGAGAATTAATTCAGAAAGTTAGATCCAATTTGTAGATGTTGCTTCAGAAAAACTATCCAATTGGTTAAATAGCAAAAGCCTTCAGTGTAAACTCTATGTGATAATGCCAGGAAGTTCTATCCTTCTTGTTGGTTGGCCAAACTTATCAATAAGGGTTGCCCGATTTCTAGATGTTGCTTCCAATAAACTTGCCAATTGGTTTAATAGAAAAACTCTTCAGTGTTATGTGATGATGTCAATGAAGTTCTATCTTTTTATTTGGCTGGCCAAAGTTATCGATGAGGTTGGTTTGCCTCTTGGCTAGCCGATGGCAAGTTCTCTTCAGCTTCATTATTCCTTCCAATGGTGACAGCATTGCTATGTTTTTATCATAACGGGGTGTCAAATTCTCATTCTGGTCAACAATTTGGAAGATTAGTTGTGATATTGGTCAGGAATTGTTAAAATAAATGCTTGTAGCATTGGAATTTTGTTCACGCTTATTTAATTACGTGTTGAATGAGTCGTAGCTCACTCAAAATTAGGCTTGATTAATAACATTGCATGGGAGGACCGTCACCTTAGTAAAGCAAAGGCAGACGAATATGGAAACTATTAGACAATCTTACACTAGGAAGATTGTTATGGGAGTTATAGGGAATAATTTGAACTTAAAATTTATTGAAAAATAAATTCAGACTTATCTATTAAGATGATTTAACATACTGAATTCAAGCTGCCAAGTTGAGCTAAGTTAATTCGAGTTGGGTTGTTCAAGCGGGTAGAAAGGTTGAACTGCTAGGGAAGGTTGAGCAGAAAGGCTGAGTTGGAAGGTTGAGCTGTTAGAGAAGGCCAAGCTGGTAGAGCTGCTAAGTGACCCGAGCAGGTCAACCAGACATTGAGTACTCCGAGTAGGTCTGATTCTCGAGTGGCTCGGGTCGTTGAGTTGCCTGAGCGGGTCTAATTCATGAGTGGGCTGAACTAGATGGATGGGCAGAGAGCTTCCGAATAAGAGACTGAGTGAACCTGTATCAAACTACTAAGCCGGAAGGCTAGGCAGAGAGGTGTTGAACGGGTATACAAGATCACCGAGCAGACTGGACAGTTGTCGGACCGGAGATGAGACCGACAAGTGGGAGAAGAGCTAAGCACTGTCAATGTTTGTGCTTGACATAATTTCTTTGAAATAGATCAGTCATATTTGACGATGCTGTGAGGCCACGCTGGATGCTTATTTCCTCAAGATACAACGACACAACCATGTACACAATCAAACATTGATTGTTTGTGGTGAACCGAGTATATATTCGAACACTATCACTGAAGAACCGCCAAGGGGGCTGCTCAGCAAGAGGGAGGAGAATGGGGAATGAAGGTGGATGGAAGCTTCTGCTTATCATCTCTCGTTGGTATTCTTGCTGTCCAAAGAGGAGCCAACTTGTATAGGGGATCCGTTCCTTGGCAGTATTTCATTGCCTCCCAGCCGCCGAGTCGTAATGCCAACAAGGCAACAACCAACCATCAATGGTGATAATGATCCAGGGAAAGATCATTATTTAAACTTAAGTGTAAATTTTCTTAAAGTCTTTGCTTCAAAGTAATTTTCACTTGTATCTTTCCTCGTAGTGACTTCTATGCTAAGCAATATATTAGAAATCTAATACGTTTATCTGTGTTTTAAGAATCGTAGGACCGTAACGATGGCTGGCGAGGAACTTACTCCGTTAACTCTAGGCATGGAATCAAAGAAGCGTAAACTCGATGTTACCGAAATGTCGCTGATAGTGCATCCTGACCATGCTACTTCCAATATGAATGTCGATAACGCCGAGGCTATAGCTGAATTGGTTTACTCATCGAATTGGACATCAATCCTGTATATATCAGAAGATTGGAACTGCGAGGTGAACTTGGATACGGACGTCACATCACTGCCAAACGCCTACCCTTCACTACTTTCAGAATGCGTGTCAATGAAATTCGACGCTGCTTCACCGCTACTTTAACTGGCGCATTGAAAGTTCGCTACTACGACAGATCAACATACCGTGAATCTGAAGTCCAAGCTGAAATTGCAACGATTGTACCCCTCACTGTTGATGCATGTATGTGTGCAATCTATGCTAGACTGCGAAACATCCATCGCTCATACGGCACACTAGCAAACAGGTATACTCAAGCTCCTCGTTATCATAAAGGAATTGAACTACCCCTTCCGTTCGCTGCAGCGATCCAGGAAATCGGTATCTTTACCACCGAAAGTTTGGTGCAAAATTTGACTGCTGCTCCTACCTACCCAGAGGCCACACTGTATGAAGGTCGAAGCCAAGATCGATTCAATATCGCTGACTATCAAGCCTACATACCCACCTTCAAGGATTGGGCATCCCCTGTAAATCAGTAGATCCCAGAGAACCTAAAGGCTCCGCTTGGTGGACGTTGAAAATCAACAATGCTCACGGAACTTCCGACCTTGTTGCGCCACTCCCTCCAACACTATACTCAGATTTAGGTCTCTCACTGCGACTTCTTTTTCTTGCAACCAAGGAGAATTCAGCTGAATGCGCTGATATTATTCAATGGAATATTGCTGGTGAAGATTATGGCACGCTCGTCCGAGAAGCTCCACCCAGCATAAACGTCCGGGCATTTCTGGCACTATGCCATGGACCCCGCGAAGAATGGAGCAATGGATATATTTGAATATGCTTGTAATGAGTTTATTCTGTTTTTGTTTTCGGGATTTTCATCCCCTACTTAATTATCATGTTTTATGAACTGATTTAAGTGTAAGTATCACTCTTTTTGAACGTTTAAAAAAAAACCAACCATCAATGGTTGACTATTTCACTTAGGCGATAACAAATTCACCATTAATAATTGACGTTTTCATATCGATAATTAATGTGTCCATTATACACTTGGGCAATAGCAAAATGGATTCATATGGAAAGATATAGGTTAAGTACATGCACTTGAGCAAGTAGCAAAATAGATTCATATGGAAAAATACAGGTTGATCCGCTTAGGTACACTCTTGAGATTGATCGGGCACATGTTCGAGCAGGCACACGCCTGAGATTGACTGAGTTTACACTGGAACAGGCAAATGCCTGAGCGCCTGCATGGGCACGAGCAAATGTGAAAAGGCTTTATGAAAGGTCACATAGGACTTCAGTCATGCACTTGATTTTAGGAGCATCCTAAAAATAACATACGACACTTCAGTCATACACTTTACTTTTGGAATATCCATGTTTGAGAACATCCTCGGAAAGGTCACACAGCCTTTAGGCGTACACTTTACTTTGGTACATTCACATGTGGGAATATCCCCATAAAAAATAGATGACTTTAGCCGTGCGCTTCATTTTAGGTTTTAGGAACATCTGCATTTGAGAACATCCCCGGAAAAAACATACAAGACTTCATTACATGAACTTCACTTTGGGAGCATTCACATACGAGAACATCCCCTGAAAGAATACAGGATTGTAGTCATGCACTTCGCTTTGAAAACATCTTCATTTAGGAACATTCCCAAAAAGACTGTAAGAGCCTTCAACCTTGCGCTCGTCTCGAGAACATCCCTAATTGACTAGGCATGCTATAGGATCATTCCCGACTTAGAACGTCCTCAACATGCCATACTCAGGCCATGAGAACATCCTTGATCAGGAATATCCCTGCTGAGCCGAACCCCTCTAAGCTACAATGTCAAGCATTCCTGACGGTTGTGACTCTAACATGTACCACGAACAACACTGACCGCAGTGTATGCAACCTGCGGTGACTTTCGCACGACAAAAGGCATATGATGTCAATGCTACACCCCTACCAGACTATGTCACCCATGCAGATCCATGCTTTTGACAATAAAAAGCGGTTGCAACCCACATGGATGTCCAGGCTCGATAGTATAAAAGGCAAGCGCTGAGGGCTATAGTCAAGTTCTTTGACACCATCAAGCTTTTCTCTCGACAAGACATAACTTTTTATTCTCTTTCTTGGGCAATGATAGAGAACGTGAAATTTTAACGTGAAACTCAACGTGAATGACGTGGCACTTTTTGTATACACGTCCGATTGTCGCTCGGACAGTGGCGGCGGCCTCCGGCCGCCGCCCCGAACAAAACTATAACCTGGGGGACGGGTGAACCCGTCGAGGATCGATGCAATTGGGTTTCATGTTAGATTCACGTTGAATTTTTCATGTTCCCAATCATTTTCCTCTTTCTTTTAGCTCAACATTGACATGACCATCAAAGGTGTCACATCGACCACGTTGGTGCCTGTTAGTGGGTGTTAACGTATAGGCTCAGGTTCTGCCCGGACATAGAAGATTTGAGCTCTATCGGACTCGAACTTGTGGGAAGCGGTGCAGTAGAGCAAGGTAGGAGTGCTAACCAACACCAAAGGTATCTATTATTAGGACATGAGTGGAGCAAAGGGAGTGAATAACTCTGATTGTGTTGATTGAAAGACTTTGCATAGTGGAAGACTTCGACATGCAGAAATAGCCACACATAATGCTAACACAAGTGATTTACTTGGTTCACCAACACCCAGAGTTGCTACGTCTAAGACTAGATCTAGTGTTTTGCCACCACTAATGAATTTCCTCATTCACGAACCAAATTCGAAGATGGAAAAATCTCTTACAGCAAGTAGTTCAGCAAGAACAGAAAATTTGAACCAAGGAGAATTACAAAGAGTTTACTTGAGGAATTAGCTTCTTCTTCTTTCAAATGCTTGCACTGAGATTGGATGTTGAGCTCAAGCCGATCTCAGCAAGAATTAGCACAAAAATATTTGGCTTGATACGAGAACTCTGCCCCAAAACAGTGATCTTTTGCCTTGTTATATGGATGCTCAACTTGAACAGTTTTGCAAATCTTCTTTAGGCATCAATTGATTGATCCACACCTCAGTCGACTGATTTAGTCTTTGATAATTATTGTATATGTTGAACGAACTACTTAACCTTTCCAAGACTTGTCTGATTTAGTCTTTGCTGATTATTTTATACGTTGAACGACCTCTTAACCTTTTAAGACTTGGCTGATTTTGTCGATAATTTGAACACTGGTCCATCCATCAATTGACTGATCTCAATCAGTCGAATGTAAACAATCGAACTGTATTGAATTCTATTTGCATATAATATGATTTCTTATATGTGTCTTAAGTGTGCAAGTGCAAAATAAGTTGACATGTATTACAATTGTAATAGTGAAAAATTCAAATAGATCAAGGATCGAATACTTAGAAAATAGCAGGTCAAATAGGTTGAGGATCATATACTTGGCAAATTAAAGTCCTAACAAGTCAAGGCGGATCGGCCGCTAGGCAAGATAATAAAGTCTCAAAGGTAAGGATTATAAGGAATAGAAGATCTATAAGTGAGATTTATTGGCGTGGTGAAGGTCACAGAGGAGAAACATCTTGGCATGCTAGTAATGATTGAGTACATTTGTACAATAGAGCATAAGTGGGACTAGACTTAGGAAGGACCCAATCTTAGAAGTGGATGGAGTCAGAAGTAGAGTCGACTAAAATTGCAATGGGTTGGTACTTGAGTTGACTAAGCATTTGACTCAACCTTAAACATGATATCATAGAATATTTCTATTCAAGTTCAGTCGACTAATGTCGAATTAGTCGATTAGTGATCTAGGTCATTTGATTGATCGACAACATAAACTGGAAAGAGAGTTGTTGTTCCGACATCAATAAACTACAACAGCCAAATGACCTATGAGCTATTAATGTCTTACTTAGTCAACTGAGCTAGATATTGCAGTGCAACAAGCTAGCAAAATTAAGGCGATAAATAACTACAAGTACGATTTTTTTTCCAACTAATTTAAGGCTAGAAAGTTGTTTGAAGGTTGAAAGGAGATGAAGGTTTGGCCTATTATTGGGCAGGGGAGCAACAGGATGTCTATTAAAATTCTCATTTTGTCATTTTTAAGCTCAATGTTTCTTGCTCTCATTTTCATTACTCTTCTTCTTATACTTATTTCACACCTATGATAAGGAGAGTGTAAGACGTTTCTCCACCTTTGAAAATTTTTGAGAAACGAGAAAAGATAGTGGATTACAAAAGGTAACTTATCAATGGTCATAGCTATGGAGTAAAATCAGACATTCCAAACCATTAAATCACTTGTGTTTAGTTTGCCTGTTTTATATTTCTCATTTATTTTTGTATTTCCGCTCCCCTAACTTGAATGGAGAATTAAGCAAGTGAATGAACGAAAAGCTATTCACTCCTAGCCCCCTCTAGCCACTCAATAATCCAACTCTAATGTGTAATTTATGAAACTTATTCAAACCAATTTTCAAGAAGTAACCATGGCCCTCCTTTGAAATAAATTTCATTAGCTTCATAGCTTGATGGAACTTATCAATATGAGACTTCATCTTTAAAACATATAGTCTTTGTGCTTTCTATTTCAGTTTACATATAGATTGTTAGCACAATTTCAGCAATGTGGTACTTCTAATGACTTTTGAGAAGCACATCTTCAAAAACATGGCCATTGTTCTTTTTCTTCCTGAACACACATAGGTGTCTCACAATTTCGGTGCTCGATCAGAGGAACTAATTGCCTAAATGCATGATTGAGACCCTAAATAAAAAAAACTCAAATGAGTATCAAATTATTGACCAAAATAAGGATATTTATATGATTAGTAATGTGTATTGCCTTTTGTTTATTGTTGACAAAGGTTCATCCCAAACCCATGCCAATGCTTAATTTATCAAAAGGTCTTTGTAGAAACCATGTCTACATTCATTGGATTCTCTCCCTTGAACTATTGTCAGGCAATAGGGAACATTTAATTATTTTCATCCTACCAATAACATATAATAATTGTCCTCCAATGAAGATCTTGAGAAAGCACCCATCTAATCCTATAGTAGTTTGACATCTTGCTGAAAGGCTTGAATCACACAACTAAGGCTAATCTTTTGAATCTAGAAGGTGACTCAAGATAATTTCTCTCTATCATCACTACAAAAATCATCAACTTTACCGATGGAATTTTTCGTCGGTAATTGTATTTACCAACGAAAATTTTGTACTATCGGTACATTTATCGACGGAATATTGATCCGTCAGAATAATATTCCGACGGAAATAAAATTCCATCGGAAGATATCGCCGATAGAAAGAACTCTTTTTGACGGAAATTTTCGACGGAACCAGCTTTTTCGTCAAAAATTTCTGACGGAATTAGATATTTTGGTCAGAAATTTTCGACGGAATCAACAATTTCATCATAAAATTCCGACGGAAATAGCTAATTCCGTTGAAAAATTTAGACGGAACTAATTCCGTTAGAAAATTTAGACGGAACTAATTTTCCGTCGGAAATTTCGACGGAAATAGCTCTTTCCGTCGAAAAATCTATTTCAATATTTTCCGACAAAAACACATTTCCGTCAAAATTTTTAAAAAAATTGCATGGTTTTATTTGTATTTACGAATACCATATAGACAATTTATATATCTAAACAATTCAATCATCCACACATATACAAACATATCCAATTATATCCAAAACATATCCAAACATAGTCAAACACATTCAAACATCCACACACATATGACATAAACTGATAAACTCAAATCAGAATTTAAAGAAAAAATAAACTAAACTATCTAAACACAAACTAAAGTATCTAAATATATAAACACAAACTAAAGTACTAAAATATCTAAATATGAATTCAATCATACAAAAAAAACTTACAAATGAATATAGATGTCTAACACTATCCGTCCATAATAAGATCGATACAAAAAACCTGTAAAAAGTTAAAATATAATTATTATGATCAGAATGATATATAATTATATATTTTACATGGATTTTACATAGACTGTATGACTATTTTTAACTATAATAAAAAATACTTGAATAAAATATCAGATAAGGTTGGAGATAAATAAAATATCACAAAGGAGTCCTGAAACAAAAATCAAATTCAACATATTAGTCTACATAAACAGAATAAATATATTTTGCAAGATTTAATATATGAAAAATAAAAGAATACACATCCAACGATACATTTTTCATAAATAAAAAAAATTAATATGTAATTAAACATACCTTTTAAAAAAAGTTAATAGTCAGAGGACCCTAGAGTGTCCTGTGATGGCGGATGAGGCAAAGAAGCTAGGAGAGATCGCATATGACTCATAAGTTCTCTATTTTCTACCATAAGCTTCTGATGCGCCTCATCTCTCCTTGCATTATCAATGACCCTCCTCTCTTCATCAGTGACCCTCCTCTCTTTCTCAGTTGTCATCCATTCCATCATCTCTCCTGCATTGATTGAATTTGGGTGTGCAGGTCTATTTCTTCTAATATCTTGTACATCTCACTAGAATAAGATGATCAGTAACTAGCACAACCCCTCAGAGTCCTCAAACGATCATCAAATGCAACTTTGGCCTGAGAGCCAAGGCCGTAAAGGATGGAGTTCTTTGTTTGTCCACCGACAACATCATAATATATGTCATTAAGTGCGTTGGTGGATAAAGATTGTAACTCTCTCCCCTCTACTGCAAGCTGAGAAGCCTGAGCGACCCTCTCTGTGATTTCCGCCTATATTATAAAATATAACATGATTAATAATTAATACGATGAAAAGTACTAAAGGTAAGAAAAATAAAAAGTAAGTTATGTTCTTACGTGGATGGCCACAGAACAAGAATCAACGAATGTGCCATCTTTTTTTTTTTTGTGGATCTTCACAAAGACCTCCATACTGGTGGACGGCCTAGCTAACTCTCGTTCCTGTATACACAAATATATTAGGCAAACATTATACAAGTATGGTAATAAATAAAAACTATACTTTGTATCAACTTTAAATTAAACTCACTAAATCAAGAGCATACTCAACCATAGATTCGGAACTAGACATATGCCAAGCAGTTCCGGTACTCGAGCCACCTAGCTCAGTGTCAATTCTATTAGCTCGAGCCTTATCAACATTTTCTTTACACCTCTATTCAGCCCAGGTGGTCGTCCATGCACTCCATATCTCCTTAAAAACATACGTCGATTTTATACCCTTTTGTCTAACATAATAGAGGTAGTCTTTAGCGCAATAAATATTCCATATTGCTTTAAATATCTCCTCCTGACCCTCCTCTCATGTATATCTTTTCTGCAATTATAAATTAAAATTTTAGCATAGTAATGAGTGAATTTATTATAAAAATTAAATATATATTGATTTTACTTACCATAAATTTGTAATAATAAAATGTCTTCATTTCGTGATTTGCACACTTTCATATTGTAGATCTGCATGCTCGTTCTTTAAATTTATTGGTGATATAATTAGAAACATGATGACCATCTGGAGTAAAATTGTATAAAAAATAAACATATTAATAAGATATTAAAAAATAATATATGAACATTAATTACTAATAACGATAAATACTTATACTTCTCCGACAACTCACAAAACACGATGGCCATGAGGAACTATTTTCTGTTGCTCTGCCATAGAAATGTAGCAAAATAATATATTGCAATACATCATAATCAAGGTGACTAACAGGATAATAAAAAAATAAAATAATATGAAAGCATAACTTATTTGATGAACAATAATGCTAATATTTAAATATCATTAACATCTATGTCCTCCTCACTAGACTCTGATAGTTCAATAAGATTCTCACTGCTGGATATCTCTCCATCATCTATACCCTCATAAATTACGTTAACATCTAAAAGTAAATCAGATGTGGATGGGAGTTATGAATCAACTAAATCTTTCTCTACTTCGTCATTCTGAAATGCATCATGATTTTGAACAGTGATGGTGTTCGGCATTTCTATAATCGAGCGAGGCTTCATTCGACAAATAGACAACCATTCACTATATCTTCTTCTTTTCGTAGGGTACTCAAGATAAAAAATCTGACTCACTTGTACCCCAAAAATGAAAGGTTCAAACTTGTTGAACCTTCTATTTTTATTAACCTCCACTAATTTATAGTTTGGATATATTCTTATACTTGTTCTTGGGGTCATATCATACCATGAATATTTGAACAACACACGTTGTTTTATAGGTAATGCAGGATGTTCCGGAAGCAAATGACGTGGACAACAGATCCCGGTGGTACAACCTTGGGTGACGATGAAGGGCGCCAAAGCCAAATTTGTTCCGGAAGCGAACAACGTGGACAATAGGTCCCGGTGGTATAGCCTTGGGTGATGACAAGAGGTGCTAAAGCCTACGAGGTTAACACAAGTGTTAAAGGGACATACCAGAAGGAGTTTCGGCAGAGCCCTCTCCGACGGTCAAGTCAGAAGCCCTTCAAAATAGGAGAAAAACCAGAAATTAAGTTGTGTCTAGAGTCTAGAGAATTCAGAGAGCCTTACCTAGGTGCCTCAGCACCTTATAGAGTCATTGTCCCTCTCCTTCGAGCACTCAAACGTTATTGTAACCACCTCCCCTGCTTCCATGCATTATGAGTCGCAACCGCCTGCCAGCTGTCATACACAGGGTGTGATGGTAACTGTCGTCATACATATTAAGTTTACCATTATCATCACGTGTTACGGGTCATAACTGCCTGCCAACTGTCATACACAGGGGGGTGCTGGTAACTACCTCCGCGCATATTAAGTTTACCATTATCCTTCCAGGTTGTTTTTCCTTTTCATCACTAATGCTCGGCCAGTACTCCAAAGGTGCTTAGGGACTTCATGAATGGGATCTCGAGTGATAGGCCAACCGAGCCTAGCACTCGGCTGAGCTTCTCTCCCGAGATGGACTCAAGCCCTCTTCTCTCGAGATGGCCTCGGGCACTTCTCTCCTGAGTTGGCCTCTGGCACTTCCCCCCGAGACGACCTCGGGTACTTCTCTCCCGAGCCGGCCTTGGGCACTTCTCTCCTTGCCATTGTAGTCACACCATGTAGCCTCCGTGAGTCATGTGTCTACCTCTGGCTAATATCCCAATCACAAGCCTCCCGTTAAGTCTAATTGAAGGAAGTTTGCGTGACTGATTGGACTTGTGGCACTTTGAGAGAGAGAAGTGTGAATAAGAAATGGCATCAACATTTTTCAACACTAACTATTCATGGATTGAGGAATCGAAGCATTCGCGGTGGGAGATCACTTAGCCGCAAGAGTTTATCGAGTTCCGATGCGCTATGATTGATGGCTGTCAATCACTTATTAAGAGTGCATGGGGCATATTAATGACAGGAGATCACCTTTGTGAATGGACTGGCGCCATGTGGCGCGATCTCCCCAAAGCATCCTTTACCTGACTTGCTAGGCAAAGGATACTAACCGGAGGCTACAGTGAGCCGCAGGCTTCTGAAATCCACGACCGCTCTTCGGTCATGTGTTATGCATCCATCCGTCCTATGCTATTGTGATCTTCCTATAAAAGGGATCGGAAAAATCATCCTCTGCTCGTTTGCACCTCCGACAATCGGAGCTTGCACGCCTCATCTTCTTTCACTGAAGTCTTTTTCCGTGTAAGTTTTATCAGACCATCGTCCTTTTCTTCTTCATCCTTGATCATCCATACCTCTTCCTTAGTTTTCTCCCTTAGTCATAGAATCGTGAGAAAGAGTGGAAAAGGAGAAGGAAAGAAAGGAAGAGAAAAAGGGCAGGTGTATTAGCCAAAATGGTATGAGGTCATATCCTCCAAGGTTAAGCTCGGAGGTTTGCAAACCATTTGTGAAGCTTACGGCATTCCTAAAGATTTTGAAATCCGGGTACCCAAGCTTGACCAATCTCCTATAGAGCCTCCTCTAGGATTTTACACCTTCTTTTTAGGCCACGTAGAGTTTGGTCTCCACTTTCCGATCCCCCCTTTCTTTATGTCTATATCCCAATATTTTGACATTCCTCTCCAACAAATGGCCAAGAACGACTTTGCTCAGATGAGCGGGGCGTTCATTCTGTTCAAGTTGTTTGGGATACCTCTAACCCCTCACTTTTTCCATTATTTTTTTTTCCAAACCTCGCATTCAGAGGGGCCCTTTAACTTCACGGCCTGGGCTGGCCATAAGTTCATAGGTAGCCTTCTGTCCTCACACAAGAGATGGAAGGAAAGATTCTTTTTTATCAGACTTTTCGAGCACCCTTTTTTCCCGACTCGTTGGCTAGACGAACCGTCCCCCATCCCATAGTTTGGTGACTTTCAGTATGATCAGGGGTACCAATGAGCCAAAGGAATACTTATTGGGATGGAGTTACATGGCCCAGACATGGTCCAATGTGAAAGGCTCTTGTATCGAGCCGGGATTAGCCCCAAGGCTACCGACCTTGACCGCGACCTCAATAAGGTATTTATCTTTATTAATGCTTGTTTATATTAACTGATATTTCTTTAACTTTTTACAGAAGCCACCATGCTCGCCCGATCAATGAGCAAATTGCTCAAGTGGGAGCTGGATGAAGAAAAGCCATTAGCTCCTCCCCACGTCCCAAGAGACCCTCCTATACGGGATCGATGTCCTGACTAGAGGGGGATGAATAGCTCATCACCACAATCGATTTTCTCTTCCTACACGATTAGTTACGCTAGCAAAAATGCAAACTAAACAATTAAAAATAATGTTAACACTTAACCTTTTACGTGGTTTGGAGATTGCTTGCTTCTACTCCACGCATGTCCTTGCGATGGACGAACCCTCAATCCTTCAGTGGATTAGTCCTCGGCAATCTCCAGTTAAGCTTTCTCCTTCTCGGTGGAGAACAACCTCTCACAGTGTCTATCTTCCCTTTACAATATGAGAATTAGGGTTTGAGGAAGAGAGTAGACTTAGAAGCTTTGAGCACTTGATCAAGAAGGTTTCTCACTGAAGAGCTAACATTTCTCAAGTCTCAAAGCCTTTCTTTAAATAGAGGAGAGAGCTGTTAACAAACAGCTCAACCCCGACACCAATCGACTGATGCCAACCTCAGTCGACTGGTGCTCAGCCAACAGCTAGCCAAATGGCTAGATTCCGAACAGACCAATCGACTGTCATCAAGACCAGTCGACTAATCTTAGTGTTCGAAACTTATAGAAGGTTCAGTCAACTGGTGTCTGTACCAGTCGACTGATCCAATTACACACTCACACTCATCCTCTCCGATGTCACCCTTTGAAGCTCGCTTCCTTTGGCTCTCATCCCTCAGATGCATCCAAGCCCACGGCTCGTCTCGATGTCATCCTTCACATATGCCTTGAAGTCTGCTTCCCTCAGCTCCACTCCATTGCTCCTCGTCTGGTGGTCCCTCGAATGTGTCATCCTTCATCGACTTCAAGGACTCGAGCACCAAGATGAAATCTCCCAAATGTGTGTTCCACCAAGTCCTGCATGACTCAAACACACATCAAACTAATATGAAAACCTAACTTAATCATATTGACACACATATCAAAACCTATGATCTATCCGATCAAAGCTAGGTTGATTGCACCAACAATCTTTCCCTTTTTGATGTGTAGCAATATGTTTAAGTTAGGCACAAAAATAGCAATTTGAAAATTAGAGGCATAGTATACTAAGAAGCATAAACATGCAACCTCCCCCTTAACCTATGCTCTATCACATGATTTTTAAATTTTGTAAAATATAAAGAAATAAGTTAAGTTTTATCTTAAATCCTTTAATTCTCCCCCTTTAACACCATCAAAAAGATTGCACTAATTAATTTTGACATATGGCGTCAAAGTAAAACAAAGTTTTAAATTTTGAAAATAGTCAAAAATCAAACAACTAATGTACCAGTCGACTGAGACAGATATCAATCGACTGACCTCTCTGAAAACATCCCCATAGAATTCCCAGTCGACTGGTGCTCTATACTAGTCAACTGGCACAAAACTGCTCCAAATTTTAACCTTCTGAGCTGAATTTCTGAAATACGTTAAAAATTTCAAAAAAATCATAAAATTTTTTAAACATATTTCTTTTGATATCCTCTAATAGAAAAAATATGTTTTCATGAAAAATCAAATTATTTTTAAATTTTTGACCAAAACTCAAAAATTGAAAAAACCTTCAATTTTGTATCAAGTTTAATCCCTAGTTTTGAAACAATATATTTATCAAATCAATACACTAGCAAACAAAACATAGAATTATTTTTAAAATATTTAAAATGCCCAACTATGATCTATGGGTAAAATATCCATTAATTAAATATTTATTTTTCCCATAGTTGGTCTATTATTACTAAATTGAAACATTTAATAACTCATTTAAATGTTATAAGCACAAGTGAATTATTTATATCATCCTAATATCTCATATGCATAAACAAAAAAAAAATATAAATCAAGTTATTATGAGATGTAATAAAGGTAATTTTTACTTAGCCCATTTGATCATAAATGAATTTAGGCTAAGTACTCCTCCTTAGTCAACTAATTTTAAAAAATTTAAATTTTAACATAGATTGTTGACTTATCCCTAAATCCTCTAACCCTTGAGGATTGACTTTGGAACCCAATAGAAATTCTTCCTAATTGGGTTAACAAAATATTTCTTGGGGTTCCATTTTCTATCTATAGTCTTGGTTTTTTGTTTACCCCTAGCAAGCAGACAATGATAGACTTTTTCATGGTTTGGTTGACCATATACTAGCCTCGTTTTCTTGAAACTTGCTCTTTGGCTCCTAATGATCATGTCTAGAGTGTTAGAACCAATTTTAAATTTCCTAAGGGCTTTAGTAAGGTTATCCACCTTTTTCCTTAATTTTCTATTTTTCTCTTCTAAACATGAATCATTTTGGCTAGAAGAGGAGGAAGCATGCATATCATCCCTAAATGTCATGGATTCTATTTTTGCATTAAGCATACAAATCTCATTTTTCAAACATTTAATTTTCTTTTTAGCCTTAAATAAATCATCATTAGTACTAGAAATGATTTTAACCAAAGTAATAGTGGGTAGATTGTATACCTCACTTATCGAGACGTCCGAATCCAAAGTTTGACCTCTCTCTTCACTTAAGCTCCCTTCATCTTTACTTGAGTTCTCCCCTTCTTCAACTTCAGACAACGTGGAGGTAATGTCTTCAATTTTCATTAAGGCAAAATGGGATACATGGTGTTCTTCATCTTCCGATGATAATGACTCATCCCATGTTGCCTTTAAATTATGAACCTTTTCCCTTTTTCTTTTGCTTTCTTCTTTTCCTCCTTCTTTTTCCCTTCCTTATTCTTCAAAAGAGGATACTAATCCCTCATATGTCCTTCTACTTGATAATTGTAGTATATGATCTGTCTTGTCCTACTCTTGCTTCTTGAACTGTTCCTACCATGAGATTTGTTAGTTGAAAAATGTTTAAAAGATTTTCTCATTGTTCTTACCATGTATGCCTCTTCATCACTATCTATGGATGCGCTTGATTCTTCCGGATGATGAGGCCTTCTTCTTCTTGCCCTTTCCCTTATTTGCCATAAGGGCTACTCCTCTTGGTTTATAGACTTCTACAACCAATCCTCCAATCCGAGTTTCATGAAGCTCCATGGTTGAGAAGAATTTATCTAGAGAGTTTTTCTCTAGATCCTTGGAGATGTAGTATGAGTCCACCATTGAACTCCAATTTGTGTTTCTTGGGAAAGCATTGATGGCTTTCATTAAGATGTCTCGGCTTGTAAGTGTCTCACCTACACTTATTAGTCTATTCAATATTTCTTTAATTCTAGAACGTAAACTAGATACCTTTTCTCCTTTGTCAAGCTTGACGTTATTGAGTTGAGATCGAAGAAGATCTCCCTTTGTCAATTTTGCTTCCAATGTGCCTTCATGAAGCTCTACTAGCTTTTCCTATAAATCATTGGCACTTGTGTAGCTTCCAATCCTTGTTATATCTTCTTAAGGAAGCACACTTCGAAGATGATGCAAAGCTTTTGAATTTGCTAGATGATCATCATTTTGCTTCTTGCTCCACCTTATCTTTTCAAGTGGCTTGTTTTCTTGATCCCTAGGCACCTCAAAATTATTTTTCATAATTAACATGATATCGATATCGAAGAATACCTCCATCCTTTTCTTCCACCAAGAGAATTCTCCTTCGAATTTGGGTGATTGAATGTGCGAACTGACCATTTTGATGAGAATTTGCTCTTCTCGGTGGTTACTTCGTTGAAGGGTGACCTTGCGCTCTGATACCACTTGTACGGGATCTATGGCTCAACTAGAGGGGGTGAATAGCTTATCACCACAATCGATTTGCTTTTCCTATACGATTAGTTGCGCTAGCAGAAATGCAAACTAAATAATTAAGAACAATGCTAACACTTAATCTTTTATATGATTCAGAGATTGCTTGCTCCTACTCCACGGCGTGTCCTTGAAGTGTACGAACCCTCAATCCTTTGATGGATTGGTCCTCGGCAATCTCCGACTAAGTTTTTTCCTTCTCAGTGGAGAACAACCTCTCACAATGTCTATCTTCCGTTTACAATATGAGAATTAGGGTTTGAGAAGAGAGTAGACTTCGAAGCTTTGAGCACTTGATCAAAAAGATTTCTTATTGAAGAGTTAACTCTTCTCAAGTCTCAAAGCCTCCCATTAAATAGAGGAGAGAGCTGTTAACAAAATAGTTCAACCCCGACACCAGTCGACTGATGTCAACCTCAGTCAACTGGTGCTCAGCCAAACGGCTAGATTTTGAATAAACCAGTCGACTGTCATCCAGACCAATCGACTGATCTTACTGTTCGAAACTTACAAAAGGTTCAATCGATTGGTGTTCACACCAGTCGACTGATCCTATTACACACTCACACTCATCCTCTCCGAAGTCGCCATTTGAAGCTCTCTTCTTTTGGGTCTCGCCCCTCAGATGCATCCAAGCCTTGGGCTTGTCCCGATGTCATCTTTCGCGTATGCCTTGAAGTCTACTTCCCTCGGCTCCACTTCGTTACTCCTCATCCAGTGGTCCCTTGGATATGCCATCCTTTACCGACTTCAAGGACCTGAGCACCAGGACAACATCTCCCAAATGTATGTTCCATCGAGTCCTGCATGATTCAAACACACATCAAACCAATATGAAAATTTAACTTAATCATATTGACACACACATCAAAACCTATAATCTATCCGATCAAACCTGGGTCGATTGCACCAACATATCCTTCTGAATCAAATGGAGACTCTGAGAAGACTCACACTCAGGAGCATAACCTTGTGGAGTCACCAACTAATTGAGAATCAAGCCCCTCCCCAGCACTTGCAGCTGTAGGAGAGAGTAATGCCCCATCGGAACTGGCTACCCTTCTTGTAGTCGACCTGGCTAGGGAAGCTAGTTCCCTGCCATCCAAGTGGAGACAGCTTCTCCAACAGGCTGAGGAGGGAGAGTTGACAGAAGTACCAGTCGACACTCAGAGGGAAGAACCAACTCCCGTCTCTCCAAGGTACAAACTCTGATCAGGCCGAGCATTCGCCATTGCCCCCAAATACAATGAGGATATTATTCCCCTGTTGAAACGTCAAAAGGGATTATCCCCGATTACAAAGGGGCCTGAAGACACCGAGCAACCCGAAGAAGATCATCTAGACTAGACTCTTGACGTTGAGTTGTCCAAGGAGTATGAGTGACCAACCGAGTAGTTGGAAAGCTGACCCATTCATCTTTCCCCAACTGCCATGAATCCCAAGGGCAAGACTGCCTAATTTGAACTACCTGAGCCAACGAGTGGTCGCCTTCGAAAAAAGGTGCGAGCAACTGAAAAGGCAGCTAGGATTGGAAACGATGCTTACACATCAAGGATCCAACTCAGGGGTTTCAACCCAACGAAGAGATCTCCTCGAGCTCAAGTGACAGATTTTCTGGGCCATCAGTTGTACCCATTGAGGCTATCTACTGGGTGGGCCCCTCCACCTGCCCCGCTGCACCTACCTCAGGCAGCCCTTCTCCTAGTAGCCAGGAGACCATGAAGAAATGCAATGAGGAGCATATCATCTCGCTCAAAGAGGTGGGCTTGACCGAGGTGACTTCTCGGCTATACGAGTCTCTCTTGAAGGTACAATTCTGCACATTTTTCTTGCTTACACTTACTATTTTTGCAAGATCTTACTATTCCCCGTGCTAGGCCACGTCCGAGTGCTTGACTCTTGGGCGTTGAATGCCTCTAGAGCATGAGATGGCATCCTTGAAGTAAAAAGTGGTCGAGGTTGAGGTCTGGCGAGTTCAACGGGAAAATCAAATGCAGGTTGAGGTCACAAAAGACTTGCGAACCAAGCTTGAACATACCATGGACAACTCTAGAGTGTTGGAGTCGACTCTTAATAGCATCCGACTCAAGGAAGGTCTTCTAGCGGAGAGAGTCAAATCTCTCTCATCTGAGTGCACTTAACTTTCCCTTGATAAGACTCAACTACAGACCTAGGAGACCCAACTAATAGAGGATATTCTCCTCCTTATAACTTCCAAGGAGGAGCTGAGCAGATATGTCAAAGAGCAAAAGGAGCAGCTCGCTAAGCAACAGACGGATCTGCAGACTGCCACCGAATAGATAACTGATCAACACGAGACCATCACCCAAGCTGAGTCTCGAATAGTAATGGCCCAGAAACAACACGATGAAGCTCTCGCCGCCTGAGACCAAATAGTGGTCGAGGCGGAGAAGATGAAGACCGATTGGGATCAGGCCTTTAAAGAACTAGAAAGCTACAAATCAAGAGAAGAAGTCCGTCAATTTGAGATAGAAGCGGCCTTCAAGGCTAAGTTCTTCCAGTCTGAGGAGTTTGATGACATCATGGCGGGCCAAGTCTTAAAGCGGCTAAAGCAAGGCTTCAACGGTGCTGTCCAGCAAATAAAACGAGTCGATGTGCTAAAGCCAAATGCCAATCTGAAGTTTCTTAATGTGGGTCAAGCCTGGGAGGAGTTGTCTGCTGAAGAAAAAAAGCTATGATGTAATTTCATACTTTTTGTTTTGCCGAGCCAAGATGCTCTTAATATGCTTATTGTAATTTAGCACTCGTTTTGCTCTTTTGTAAAGTATTTATCTTCCTGATTGTAATTTGCATGTACTTTCTGATTCAATCTCATATTTGTATTTGCTTGGCATCCACATCTTTCTGATTGTAATTTGTCTTTCGAATCATATCACTAATTTCCCACACCCATGTCCGGCAAACTACAAGCCCTACTCCCTCTCGAGAAGGTGACAATACCGACTCCATGTCGGATGAATTGCGATACCAACTCTATGTCGAGTAACTTGTCTCTATACAAGGAAAGTTTAGTCCAAAAAGGGCAATAAATAAGGTCTGGAGCCAAACTTGGGTAAATGAGTCCCGGACGAGACAATATATAATAAACCAGTGTAAGACCAGTTAAGTATAGTCGCGGCCTCGACCAGGTCTACACAACTTAGGCATCCTCGGCATCGCAAGCTGGTAGGAACTTTGTGTTAGGACCTTTGAGTTTGGCTAGGGGTGAATAGCTTCTCTTTGATTTTGTCTAAAGCACAAAAACAAGATAGATAAAATCAATTAACAATGAAAGCAATGCTAACTCCCTTGATTTACTTGGTCTCCACCTCCTTGAGGTGACTAATCCAAGGATCTACACCCACACAATAAAGCTTCACTATGCTCTTCTCCTTTTCAACCAAGCTTGAAGGTGGAGAAACTCTCACAAGATGCTTTCTTCCTCTTTTACAAGATGAGACTTAGAGTATGAGGAAGAGAATAGGCTATAGAAGCTTTAGATACTTAGAAGAGGATTTAACAATCACAATTCGTCACCTCTTCATGTCCCAAAGGCTCCTCTTAAATAAAGGAGAGAGATGATAACAAACTGCTCAGCCTCGACACCAATCGACTGCCCTTAGGGCCAGTCGACTGGTGTCCAGCCAACGGCTGGATTTCGAACATACCAGCCGACTACCCCTAGGGTCAATCGACTACTTTCGACTGTTCGATCTTATAGAAAGATCAGTCGACTGGTTATCATACCAGTCGACTGCTACAGTACGTTCTCAGTAGTGTCAGTCAACTGATTCCCTTGCCAATCGTCTGCCCTACTTACAAGTTAACTCTCAACCTCTCCGGAGTTCACCCTTCACGTATGCCTTGAAGTCCACTTCCTTGGCTTGCAACTTGAAGTTCTTTTCCTTCAACTCTCGTCCCTCAGATGCGCACACAAGCCCGCGGCTTGTCTCCATGTCATCCTTCACGTATGCCTTTGAAGTCTACTTCCTAGGCTCGCCCGTTGAAGTTCTCTTCCTTTGACTCTCGTCCCTCGGATGCTTCACTCCGTTATTCCTCATGTGTGGTTCACTAAGTTTATCAAGACTCAAACACACACATCAAATCAACATGAAAACCTAACTTAATCATATTGACACACACATCAAAACTCATGATCTACCCGATCAAACTTGGGATGATTGCATCAACACTTTGGCTGCTCCTGACTGGGCATCCTTAACCCCGCGGCCAGGTCTACACATCTTGGGCAACCTTGGCACCACAAGCGAGTAGGCACATTGGCTACTCGCAGCCGAGCATCCCCAGCACCACGACCATGTCTACACGGCTTGGGCATCCTCGGCACCACAAGCTGGTAGGAATTTCGGCTGCTCCTGGCCGGACATCCTCAACACCACGGCTAGGTCTACACAGCTTGGGCATCCTCGGCACCACAAGTTGGTAGGAACTTCGGCTTGCAACACGCCTCGATGGGCACATTCCTATGTACATGAACTCGCGAAAGAAACTTGTCCTATTAATTTAATTGACAAAGAACCAAGGGAATACAAATATTTGTACATGTAGAAGTACTTCATGACAGAAATTACTGTGTTCGATATGGCCCGAGATGATTTGCATTCCATGGTTGATCCAACCTTTTGGCATTGGCATCTTATAAATAATAACTACCACTTATGAGTTTTTCAACGACCATGTACGACCCATTTCATTGTGGCTCGAGCTTACTAACGTCGTCGACATACTTGATTCTTTTCCATATCCGATCCCTGACTTGGAAAGCCCTAGGGTTCACTCGACGGTTGTATACCTACTCCATGCGTCGTCGATATGCAGCTAGCCAGATAGTAGCCTTATCATGCACCTCCGTAATTAGGTACAGGTCAAGCAGTCGCTCTTGATCATTGTTCTCCTTGTTGTAAAGTTGATGCCAAGTTGATTCTTCGCCTATCTCAACTAGAATCACTGCCTTCGCACCGTCGACAAGATGGAAAGGACTCTACCAAGTTCCTCTTTGGGGGTAGTAGATAAGACCATAAGATGCTTGGGAGCTCCTCTACCCAGCTACCACCCACATATTCCAGCTTTATCTTGAGCCCTCTGATTATTTCTCGATTGACAACTTTGGCCTGGCCATTGCTCTGGGGATAAGCTACTGAGGTGAAGGCTTACTGAATACCCAGCCTTTCACACCATTCCTTGAGCTTGCAACCTGAAAATTATCTACCATTGTCGGACACCAGTTTATGAGGAATCTCGTACCTCTAGATAATATCCTTCCACAAAATTTTCATCATAGCTACCTCCACGATTTGAGCAAGTGGATCAGCTTTAACCCATTTGGAGAAGTAATCTACTAGAATCAGCAAAAACATTTTCTGTTGTAGCCCGATCAGAAAGGGACCCACTATATCCATCCCCCACTGGTTAAAGGGACAAGAGACTATAGAAGCTCGAAGTAGTTCAGTCAGGCGATGAGGGATATGTTGATGCTTTTGGCAAGACTCACATCCGGTGACAAACTTGTTCGCATCTGCTTGTAGTGTAGGCCAGAAGTATCCGTCTAGAATAATCTTCCTGGTCATTGATCGACCACTGATATAACTTCCACATATGCCTTCATGAACTTCTTGCATAATATACTCAACATCACCCGGGCTGACACACTTGAGTAAGGGTCTAGCGAACGCTCTTTTGTAGAGTTGTTCCCCGACCAGCGTGAACCGAGCAACGCTGCGCTTAAAGGATCAGACCTGATCACAATCTCCAGGTATTATCCCTTTGCGGAGGTACGTTATATAAGGTTCTCTCTAGTCAGGTAATACGACATCTGCATGTTCTCCGTCAATCTGAGCCACAACTTCCTCTTGAATGATAGGCTCATCCAAGGTCCATGACGCTAAAGAACTTGCTAGCTTGGCTAGTTTATTAGCGTTCACATTATCTGCTCGGGAGATTTTCTGCAAAGTTACCTCAACAAAAGTAGCTTTCAATTGATTATATAATGTTACATACCTTTGCAACCTCTCATTCCAAACTTCAAAATCTCCTTTAAGTTGTTCTTCTACTAGCTGAGAATCTAAATATAATATAACCTGGGTGGCACCGACTTGCCTAGTGGCTTGCAGTCCAACTAGTATTGCTTCATATTTGGATTCATTGTTGGTAGCTCGGAAGTTGAGTCGTATAGATTATTGTAGGACATCTTTGCAAGGGGATATCATTAACACTCTGACTCCACTTGACCGCTGATTAGACAATCCATCGACATAAATCTTCTAGACTTCCCCGGAGTCGGGAACAGGAACTGTCTCTAGCATGAAGTCAATTAAAGCCTAAGCTTTGATAGTCGTTCGGCGGCTGATACTGGATTTCATATTCGCTCAACTCTCTGGTCCATTTGATCAACTGCCCTGATACCTCAGGATTTGTGAGGACACTCCCGAGCAGACTATTGGCGAATACCACAATAGGATGTACCAGGAAATAAGGCCTCAACCTCCGCGCGATTAAGACCAGCGCATACGCTAACTTCTCAAGGATGGTGTTCTGAGTCTCTGCATCTTTAAAAAGATGACTAAAAAAATAAATGGGGTACTGAATGTTACCTTATTCCCAAATAAGCACCAAGCCCACAGCCTGTTCGGCTACGGATAGGTAGACAAAAAGAGTCTCCGCTTCCAGCGACTTGTATAATATAGGAAGACCAGATAAGTATGTTTACAACTCTGTGAACTTTCTCACACTAGCGGTCCCATTCAAATTTAACTACTTTCCTTAATATTTTGAAGAAAGGTAAAGTTCGATCTGCTGATCGAGATATAAACCTGGACAAAGTTGTGATCCTTCCATTAAGTCATTGAACTTCTTTGAAGTTGCTTGGGGATGGCATGTTCAAAATAGCTTGCACCTTCTCCGCATTTACCTCAATTCCTCTTTCTGTCATCATGTACCCGAGGAAACACCCATTTTTCACCCCGAATAGACACTTAACTAGATTCAGCTTTAATCTGTTAGCTCTGAGGGTAGTGAATATTTGCTCTACGTCGATAATTATGTCCTTCCCTTTCTCAGTCTTGATCAAGATATCATCAATTTAAACCTCGATATTTCAACCAATATGATGTTAAATACCTTGTCCATCATTCGTTAATAGGTTGCTCCAACATTCCTTAATCCGTGGTATGGCATTGTAACAATAGGTGTTATCGGCAGTCACAAAACTTACTTTCTCATGATCTTCCTAGGCCAGAGGAACCTGATGATATCCTTGATATGCATCCAATATTGAAATAAATTCACAATCGGAGGTTGAATCAACCAACTGATCAATACGAGGCAAGGGGTAGCAGTCTTTAGGACACGCTTTATTTAAATCTCTGAAATCAATACAAACCTGCCACCCCCGGGTTTAGGGACCAGTACAATGTTTGTCAGTCAAGTTGGGAATTGCACTTCCCTAATGTGTCCATCTTGTAGCAACTTTGCTACCTCCTCCGTGTGTATTTGGTCTTGTTCTGGAGCAAATTGTCTTCGCCTTTGTTTTACTGGTCGGGCTCCTAGAGTGATATGTAGTCTGTGTGTACCAAGAGCGGGAGGAACTCCATTAATTTCGTCCATGACCCATGCAAAAATATCGTAATGACTGACCGAGCAGTTGATCAATCTGTCTTTAAGTTCAAGGCTCAGGTCCGTAGCGATTCTTGCAACTCCTCCCGACTGATGAGGATCGATCTATCACCAGAAGTCAATTTGCAGGGTCTCATGAGTCTTTTGGCTCTTGCAGGATTCTGTTCTAACTTCTCCTCCATAGCATCGCCGAAAGATTAACTGACTCCCCCTGACCTCAGCGACCTAATCGTCGATCGAGAACCTGATCTTCTGGTGATAGATCGAGACCATATTTTGGAATAGGCTGAAGGTTGGTCTCCCCAAAATGGCATTGTATGATGATGGGGTGTCCACCACCAGAAAGAGATTCCTCCTTGTTCTCTGCAAGGTATCATCCCCCAGAGACAAGGAGAGAGAGATTTATCCCAGTGGCTGCATCCAATGTCCAGTGAAGCCAAACAGTGGTGTTGAGACAGGACGTAGCTCGTCCTCATCTACCTACATCTGGTCTAGTGCAGCTTTGCACAGGATATTGACTGAGCTTCCTATATCAACAAAGATGCGTTTAACTTCATAATTAACTATATGTGCGAGAATTACTAGTGCATCTTCATGAGGTGCCTCAACATCTTCCAAATCATTAGGGCCGAAAGAGATGATAGGTCCCTTGCGTCTCTCCTGACTAGTCCTGACTGCGTAATTTTCCAACATACGTGTGCGAGACTTCCTGTCCCATTGGAGTCTCCGTCAATTGTGCCTCTCAAGATCATCCCTAAGTGACCCGACAGAGGTCCCCAAGTAGGAGCCTTACCCTTCCTAGGGCCTCGTTTTGGAGAAGCAGATCGATGGGATGAGGCGTCCTTGGATCTCCTCTCGAAAGGCGACCGAGTCCGCCTCCTAGGTTCTCCCTCCTCCAATTGACCTTGCCTAGGAGATTGGCTTCGGTGAGGGGACTTTCGCCGGTATCCCGACCTTCGCTGGTATCCCGAGTTGCTCCACTTCTTGCGTGACCTACCATCGACGTCCTTCCTTCCCCTCTTCTTCAAAGTGTAGCACTCTTTTGTGAAGTGCGTAGTATTACCATGAAAGTCATAGTACTTTTCAGGTCGTGGTGGTACTTCAATGTCCAGCGTTTCCACCTATTTATTGTTGTTGTCCCAATGACTTTTTCCTGAGTAGGAGTCCTTCGCCCGGGCGGGAGCAGGTGATTCCTTTCTCTCGGATTGTACCAAGATTTGAACAGTGGCGCCCCCCTTCAAATCCTTTCGACCGGCATGTTGTACTTCCTCCACATTGATGTGTTTGACCGATCACCCCAATAAATCATCAAAGCTGGTCGGTGGTTTTTTGACGAGAGACTGGAAGAAGTCCCCTTCAGCAAGTGATTGCATAAAAGCACTGACAAGAATTTCCGAGGTGGCACTTGGCACATCCTGAGCCACCCGATTGAACCACTATATGTAGTCCTTCAGGGGATCCTTACTCTTCTTCTTCAAAGCGAAGAGGTTGAGTGTCATCTTCTGATATTGCCAACTATTGGAGAAGTACATGTAAGAAGACGGTTTAAACTCTAAAAAGGAGTTTATAGAATCCATTGGTAGCCTCTGAAACCATCATTGCGCCGCTCCTGACAGAGTGGTCAAAACACCCGGCACTTCACACCATCTGTATATTGGTGCAATAGAGTTGCGTTTTCAAACTTACAAGCATGATCCTCGAGATCTATTTTTCCATCATATTCAATAATTCCTGGGCTTTGAAACTGCTTGGGCATGGGATCTTCCACAATATCCCGGATGAATGGCGAAAGTGTATACTTCGGAGGAACCTTTACAGGTTCATTCTTTCCCTTCCCTTCTTCTCTGCGCAGAGTGCTGGAAGCGACTATCTACACTTTCTCCAAGTCTCCAATGGAGTCCCGTCGGTGCCCCTGGGCCACATTCACGGGCACATCTGGAGGTAACATGGATCTCCGATTACGGACATATGACGCAGATGCCGGTTGGGCATCTACTTGTAGTGGGATTACTCTTTGAGAGGTAGATTATTCGATTTGGTGTTGCTCTAGTGCCCCTCAAACGACGTTGGCAATTAGGCGATTTAGTTCTTCCCTTGTCAAAATGATTGATTGTCCTTCCGGTTCCACCATCACAGTGTTCCTTCTGGTACTTAGACAGACTTTCCCACAAACAACGCCAAATTTATTTCGAAAGCGAATGACGTCGACAACAGGTCCGAGTGGTACAACCTTGGGTGATGACGAGGGGTGCCAGAGCCAAATTTGTTCCGGAAGCGAACGACGTGAACAACAGGTCCCAGTGGTACAGTCTTGGGTAACGATGAGGGGTTCCAGAGCTTACGAGATTAACACAAGCGTTAAAGGGACACGCCAGAAGGAGTTCCAGCGGAGCCGTCTTCGGCGGTCAAGTCAGAAGCCCTTCAAAATAGGAGTAAAGCCAGAAAGTAAGTTCTATCTAGAGTCTAGAGAATTAAGAGAGAATTACCTAGATGCCTCAGCACCTTATATAGTCATTGTCCCTATACTTCGAGCACTCAGACATTATTGTAACCACCTCCCTTGCTTCCATGCGTTATGAGTCACAACCGCCTGCCAACTATCATACACAGGGAGGTGATGGTAATTGTCGTCGTACATATTAAGTTTACCATTATCATCATGGGTTACGGGTCATAACCACCTGCCAGCTATCATACGCAGGGGGTGATGGTAACTGTCACCGTGCATATTAAGTTTAACATTATCCTTCCAGGTTGTTCTCCCCTTTCATTACTAATACTCGACCAGTACTCCAAAGGTGCTTAGGGACTTCATGAATGGGATCCCGAGTGATAGGCCAACCAAGCCTAGCACTCGGCTCGAGCCCTTTTCTCTTGAGATGACCTTAGGCCCTTTTCTCCCGAGATGACCTCGGGCACTTCTTTCCCGAGATGGCCTTGGGTACTTCCCCCCGAGACGACCTCGGGCACTTCTCTCCCGAGCCGGCTTTGGGTACTTTTCTCCCTACCATTGTAGTCATGCCATGCAGCCTCCGCGAGTCACGTGTCTGCCTCTGGATAAGATCCCAATTACAGGATATTCAATCTCTATGATTTCTTCAAGTCTACCATAGTAATCAAATTCTATGTTATTGTTGTCGATATATATATCCTTTAACACAAACTCTAGAATTATATGTTAATATCTGTGAATCTCGTTGTGCCACGTGGAATCTTAGCCCATTAACATAGTATCCAGAGTAGACCTATATTTTATGGAGCAGTCATGATGCAACATTCATTATTTTATCATCTTGCACATTTGATATTCTGCATTCGTTCATCTACATAAATTATAATATAAATTAGGACCAGACTGAATAGACATAAACATATTAATTTTTTGATGATATTGCAACTAACATATATTTCAAACCATAATGCAAATTCAGCCTCTAACTTTTCAGCGACCTCACTTTCACCCAGTGATGGATTTTATATATATAATTGTTGTTCTATAAGTTGTGAAAGAAGAATATTTTAAGACAATTGGGATATCAAGCAAACAATTATAATAGGATAACTGAATCAATAGAAAAGTCAACTTACTTTATGTATGGTTTGACCTTATCACTATTTAAGAGTATGTATATTTTTGTAGCATTGTATTCCTGATCGGTTGACCATCTAGAAATAGATACACTCATTAGCTTACTAGGGAAATTAAAAATCGAAAGCATTGATGGGTCATTCGGTTGAGCATCATCAAAATTTCTAGAACACTTACGATGTCTAGTTTTCACATTGTCAGCAAAATAATATGAGCAGAAAGAAGATGTTTTTTCAACTAGATAGGCATTACATATTAACCTCTCAACACTTGCTTTGTTACAAATATTATTCTTTAATTTTTTCAAAAATCGTTTGAATGGATATATCCATCTGTACTGCACAGGACTAGCTATTTATGTCTTGTGTGGTAAATGTACTGGTACATGTTCCATTGAATTAAAAAAACTTGGTGGAAATATGCGCTCCAACTTACATTACATAGTATGAGAGGAATGCCTATTTTTAATTGAAGCATATCATTCATCATAATATACCTTGTTGTTAAATCTTTAAAAAAAATAGACTTAATTCTGTAAGTGTTTGCCAAATATTTTGTGGAAGTAAGTCATGAAAAATTACTGGAATTAGTCTTTGCATGAACACATCACAGTCATGACTCTTCATTCCAAACATCTTCAACTTGTTCATATCCACGCATCGAGCCATATTTGAGGTATACCCATCAGGGAATTTTATTTCTCTCAATCAATTTAATAAAATTTCCTTATCATCTTTGTCCAATGTATAACAAACCTTTGGAAATCTATTGGTTATTTGATTCATATGCAACTCTGATATGTTTACTAATTCTTTTAATTCTTCTCATAATTTTGCTATGTCTTTAGTTCTTCCAGCCACATTCATGATAGTGTTAAAGATATTACCAAAGAAATTTTTCTCAACATGCATGACATCTAAGTTATGTCGAATGAAAAGATACTTCAAATATGGCAACTCCCAAAATATACTCGTCTTCTTCCATCCACACTTGCACATCCTAACAATGTATTTATTTATCTCATCGAAACCATGTTGAGATACTGGTAGAAAGTCATAACTATTTATTTGCTCAATAATTTCTTCACCTAAAGCATGGATTGGAGAATGTTTTCTGACTACAACATTCTTTAGGAAATTTTGTTTGTTTCGTCTGAAAGGGTGGTCAACAAGTAAAAATTTTTGGTGATTATCAAACAAAGATACTTTCCCACTACACAGTAATGAAAATATATCAAAATCTGTCATGCAATGTGGGCATGCTAATTAACTAGTTGTGCTCCATCTAGATAATATTGAGTATGCTTGAAAATCACATATCGTCCATAATAATGCAACATGTAACTGAAAATTTATTTTACTTGCAACATCATAAGTCATCAACCTTATATTCCATAATTCATTCAACTCGGCAATTAGAGGTTGAAGGAAAACATCTATTTTATCTTTGGGATTGATTGGACCAGGAATCAGTACAGTTAGGAACATAAATTCATCTTTCATGCACATCCATGGTGGTAAATTATAAGGTGTCAATATTACTGGCCAAAATAAATATTACTTTCTTAACTGGCCAAATAGCTGAAAGTCATCTGCAGAAAGTCTCAATCTGACATTACGAGATTTCATTGCAAATGAAGGATATACAGTATCAAGATGTTTCCATGCAGGGGAATCACAGGAATGACACATAATACCTCCTTCATGCTCATGCTCATGCTCATGATGTCATATCATGTAAAATATTGTAGCGGCAGATGCATATAAGCATTGAAATTTAGTAGTTAACGGAAAATAATGCATGATTTGTCATGAAATATTTTTCTTCTTCTTCCTTGGTATACAAGTGTGATGCTTATAACGCGGGTGACTACAGATTTTGCATTCACTCAGTTCATTATCTTCATTCCAATAGATCATGCAACAATCAATCTTCTCTACAAGCAAACCTAAATCTCTAACCAATTTCTTTGTATCATAGAAGTTATCAATCATTATGTTATCAATAGAGAGTAAGTCTAACATTAATTGACATATTTCATCATAACATCTTTATGAAAAATGATGTTCTGCTTTCATATTTAACAACATTGCAGTAGTTGATAACTGAGAATGGCCAGAAGGAATGTCTTTCCACAATTCTCTTTCACTAGACTTTAATATTTCATATAATTGCTGATATTCAAATGCAGGTATTTCATCTATGTTGGAATAATCAGCTGCATTCATCGCATCTTAAACCATTGATTGCATTGCAATATCATTAGTTGATGATTCGAGCGATGCAACAAAAGTGTATGATGATGAACCAACAGAAGGCCCAATTGATTCACATACATAAGGTTCTCCATGATAGTACCAGTTATAGTAGGTTGGCACAAAATCATTTGTACATATTTGTGCTCTCACGGTATCCTCATCATGGTAGTTTGTATCTCTGTATTTTGTATGATTATACAGACACTTTAACTTAGCACCATCTATGCATCTTGGGTGACTCTTAACAAAGTTCATAAATTGTTCAAGATGAGTAATAAAATCATCTCTGATAAATTCATTATCTAATCAATTGTATATCTAAGCTTTGTTCATATACATTGTTCCATAATCAAAATAAAATTGAAATATTAATAAACTTTTATAAATTGAATGAATTTTGTAATAAAAGTTAATTAAATATTATAAATTGTTAAATCTAGTGACAATATCATGAGCTTAATTAGTTCACATTAACGTTCATTTTAATGTATGTTTATTTTTTATTCTAATTAAAGCATTAATCAAATTAAATCAAGCATTTAATACTTTTTACCACTTAGTACAATATTCATAAGTTTATTATTAAAATCATTCCAATTAAAGCAAGCATCATGATAGTGAGTAAGATAAACGTAAATAATTATTTCTAAATGCTAGCTCTTATAATAAATTCTAAAATAAAATATTAAATTAACAAAATAATTAAATCACATTATAACTAAAAGGTACCTCCTATAATAAGTACTAAAAATAACAAGAAATGCTAACTTAATAAAATTCTAACTTAATAATAACATAAGAATGAATTATACTTGAAAATGAGATATTGAGTCGGAGAAGAGCAGCAAAAGCAATAACCTACCAATAAAAAAATTATACCTAAAATCAATTATAATATTTCAAAAATAAATAAAACAAATATATATACAGACTAAATACCAAACCAAATTTAGGATTAAACCAACGAAGAAATGAAATGTCATATGAATAAATAACCCTTGAGTAACTAGATCAAAACAAAATTAAAAGAAATACACCAAAGTATAATATTTCTTGCTGCTTCAAATGTATATGTATTATAATTACAGTTACTAGTATAAATTAAAATACAGCCTTCCTTACATAATTGCTATTTATTCATATGACATTATTTCTCAGTTAATGACGCGGTCAGGAGGGGCTGGACATAGCCAGTATGGGCCGACAACGCCCGGCACCACCCGGCAGGCGCCCGACAGTGGCTCGCAAGGGCCAGTAGCGGCCCGTAGCTACCTGCAACGACCCGTATGGGCCGGAAGCAGGCAGATTTGGCCGGCCGCGACCTACTCGTGGCTAAGCGACCAAATCTGACCAGTCGCAGCCTGCCCCTACGGCCAGGTGACCAAGCGACCAGATCTGGCCCGTCTGATAAAATAAGAGAAGTAGAGAGAGATAGAGAGAGAAGAGAAGAGGTAACAAAATAATCTTCTTGATTAATTGAAAAAACTTGTCCATGAGATATACAATTTATAGAGGCATTAGGATGCTTAGTCAAATGAAAAATTAATAATGAATCTGTTAATTAACAGATTTATAAAGAAACTGTCAATTAACAGATTAATAAGAAAAATATCTAATAATATTTGACGTGGTCAAATATTATATTTATTCTCTTTTACCCCCCGACAAACTTAACGGGAGATCTCTGACGTTGAGTTTGCATGAGTCTGCTAAAACGTTATCTGGATAATGGCTTGGTAAAGATATCAGCAATTTGATCTTCTGCAGAGATATAAGAAACAGATAATTGTTTGCTTGCCACCCGCTTTCGAATAAAATGAAAATCAATTTTAACATGTTTTGTACGAGCATGAAATATTGGATTTAATGTAAGATATGTTGCTCCAATATTATCACACCAAATTTTGGGTGCAATAAGCGATGCAAGATGAAGTTCCGAAAGAAGGGATTGAAGCCAAATAATTTCTAACGTTGCATTGGCTATAGCTTTATATTCAGTTTCAGTACTTGAACGAGATAATATAGGTTGTTTTTTCGAATTCCAAGAGATAAGATTTCGCCCAAGAAATACTGCATATCCACTAGTAGAGCGTCTATCTTCAGGAGAACTTACCTAATCCGCATCGCTATAGGCATATAAATCTCGAGATGAATGTCGATATAAAAGTAGGTCATGTAGAATAGTGTCTTTGAGATAACGAAGTATTTTTTTCACACCTTCCCAATTTTGTTCAGTGGGTGTATATATGAACTGACAAGCACGATTTACTGTAAACGTAATATCAGGACGCGTGATAGTAACATATTATAAAGCTCTAACAATACTTTGATAAACCTGGGGATCATCCATCACCGAAGAGGAAGAAGATGTAGAGAAATTATTTGGAGCAATTGGTGTACAAACCGGACGTGCTCCATCCATTTTAGCTCTTTGAAGAAGCCCAGTAATATATTTGCTCTGAGAGAGGAGATAACCTTCATCATGTGGAATGAGTTCAATACCAAGAAAAAAACGAGCATTTCCTAAATCTCGAATAGAAAATTCTTTATTGAGAAGGCTTAATAAATTTATGATGCCCTTTTGATCATTGTCAGTTAATATAATATCATCAACATAAATAAGAAAAAATATCATAGATCTATCATTATGTCTATAGAATAGAGAGGAGTCAGTTTTTGATCCAAAAAATCTTTGAGCCTGTGACCATTTAGATACTCGATGAAATAATGCATGAGGAGCTTGTCGAAGACCATATAGAGATTTCTTGAGGTGGCAAACATGAGATAGAAATTGTGGATGAATAAACCCAGGTGGTTGCTCCATAAATATCATTTCCTCAAGAATACCATGAAGAAATGCATTAGAAATGTCTAATTGTTAGATAGTCCAATTAGAACTAATAGCTATTGATAACAATAATCTAACAGAAGTAATTTTGATGACTGGGCTAAAGGTATCATTGAAGTCAATACCTGGCTGTTGACTAAATCCTTTGGCTACAAGTCGAGCTTTGTACCGTTCAAGAGAACTATCAGCTCGATGCTTAAGATGGAATATTCATTTCAAGCCCACAACATTCATGGACGGAGTGCGTGGAACTAGGCTCCATGTTCCATTGCGAAGAAGTGCATCAAATTCTGTAGCCATTGCATTACGCCAATTTGCATCCTTATTTGCCTGTGTAAAGCAAGTTGGTTCAATAGTTTTTGAGGAAACCACTAGAGCTCGAGGAAGAGGATATCGAGTAGCCATTTGTGGACATCGAGCAAATATGTCACTTAAGGGAAGCATGCGATGAGGAGCATTATCATCTGAATCACTTGTTGATGGTGATGAGGAAGTGGGTTGGCATGGTGAGTTTGTTGCCGAACTTGTATTATCCGAGGATCCAGGGCTAGAGAGCATATTATCTTTAGCTGGTGAGACTTCTAAGATTGGAGCAGTAACTTGAGATGATTCTGATGGTATAGGAGAGTTATTAGGGAGCTCCGGAGCAAGACCTAGTGATAGATCGACTGGCGTGCTAGAGGGGGGGTGAATAGCACTTTTTCGTTGATGTCACTACAAGGTTGTTAGCGCAGCGGAAACAATAATATGCAAAGGATAATAAAACAATGCTAACAACAAAAATGTACTTGGTATCCACCCAAATGGGTGACTAATCCAAGGATCCACACTCGTACACCACTTCCACTATGAAAAATCTCCTTCAGGTGGAGAAACCTTTACAGCGGTGTTGTCTTCCTCTTTACAGAATGTAGTGATTGAAGAGAGAGGAAGATGAGAGGACTTTTCACACGAGCAGTACTTCGTTACAGTACGGAACCGTACCGCTCACGTGCAAAAAGTCCTCCTTTTATAGGAGAACAGGACAAACTCGCAGTCTGTCCAGCCCCGCACCAGTCGACTGCCCCTGGAGCAGTCGACTGGCCTAGCATTAATTGCTAGCCAACGGCTAGTTTTCGGGGTATATCAGTCGACTGCCTCTGGGCCAGTCGACTGGTAGAAGGCTGAAAACCTTCTGTGAGTTTTGGCAGTCGACTGCCCTCTGGCCAGTCGACTGCCCACTCACTTCCAGCCAATCTTCACATACTCCTTCACGTGTGCCTTCAGGTTCACTCCTTGGCTCGCCCCTTGAAGTCATCTTTCTCTGGCTCTCGTCCCTCGGATGCGCACACAAGCCTTCCCTTGGCTTGCCTCCATGTCACCCTTCACGTGTGCCCTTGAAATCCACTTCCCGGCTTGCCCTTGGAGTCCTCCTCCCTCGGCTCTCATCCCTCGGATATGTTCACCATGTGTGATTCTCCAAGTCCTGCAAACTCAATCACACACATCAAATACAACATAACACTCTAACCTTAAACATATTTACACACACATCAAAACCATAATCTTCCAATCATATTAGGGTCGATTGCCTCAATAATCTCCCCCTTTTTGATGTGTGGCAATATGTTTAAGTTTAGAGATAAATAACAGCCAACAATAACAGTAACAATATATAACAATTGAAAAACATAAGACATAGCAATCCTAAGAGGTAACCTCCCCCTTAATCCATGTCTTCTCCCATTTTCAATTCTACTCATAATCCAAGTTAAGTTTCCACTTAACACTAAACAACATTAAAAATGTAAGACATATCAAAACCTAAGAGATAACCTCCCCCTTAATCCATGTCTTCTGCCATTTTTAATCATCCAAGGTCTAAGTTAGATAAAATACCTTAAACCATCCATTTTAAGTCAAAATTCAAACTTAAACCACCCATTCTCCCCCTCTGACACCATCAAAAGGATTGCCTCAAGCAACCTAACCCTATGGCATCAAATGAAAGAAAGTTGAATTTCTGAAAAAGATTTCAGAATCTGAAAAAAGGCGTACCAGTCGACTGCCCATGGGCCAGTCGACTGATACGCTATCAGTCAAATTTTTCAGCTTTCTGTCTAATTTCAGAAACGTCTTGAAAAATCTAGAAAATTTCAAAAATTATAAAATTTTGCAGACATATTTGAAATGATATACTCTATCAAGGAAAAATATCATTCCATATAAAATTTCAAACATGCATGACTTTTGATAAAAACTCAAAATCCTTGAAAACCACTAAGTTTTGTATCAAAATTATAATCTAATTTTGCAATCCTATATCTTTTAAAAGCATGGCAAAGCATAGAAAACATAAAATGGTTTTCAAAGGTTTAAAATGTCCAACTATGATCTATGGGCAAAGTGTCCATTGATTAAACACTTGCCTCCCCCATAGTTGGTCTAGTTTTCATGTTTTGATACTTTTAATGATTCAACAATATGCCACAAGCACAAGAGAATCAAATGTATCACCCTAATGGATCAAGCACACTTTTTCAAATGTAATATCCTAAAGTTCATCCTATACCTCTACAAAACACATTCCAAGGCCTCTTCTTAAGGATGTGAACTCCGATTCGGGAAGAGGCTTGGTAAAAATGTCGGCTATGTTCGACTTTGATTCAACATAGTGTAGTTCTATGTCTCCCCTTGTCACATGGTCTCTAATGAAGTGATGTTTCACTTCAATGTGTTTTATCCTAGAGTGGTGAACTGGATTTTTGGTCAAGTTGATTGTATTTACATTATCACACAAGACTTTGACCTTGGTATAATGTAACTCATAATCTTCTAAAGTGTGCATGATCCAAAGTAGTTAGGGAACACACCCACCCATTGTCACATATTCCGCAGCCGTTGTTGATAGGGAAACGCATGGTTGTTTCCTGTTGGATCGAGAAACACGATAGAGGGGGGTGAATATCGTGAAAGCTTTTTCGGATAAGAAAGAGAAAATGCAGCGGAATTAAAACACATAAAGATCACAAGTTTTTTACTTGGTTCAGAGTCGCGGTCAGCTCCTACTCCAAGGCCCACGGTCCTTGACTGTTTACTGCAGGCAATTCTATATTCGCGCAAAAGGTTTACAGATTTAATACAAGAATAGCACAGTAAGTAAATGAATTACACTTTTCGTTACCGACGCCATGATGTGGATCGTACTTCGGAGGAGAGGGTCATCGTCGGCGCTGAAATGTCGAGAACGGAGTTTGCCAGAGTAGAGCGCTTGAATGAAAATCTTAGACGCGTTGGAAAAACTGTTGTTGAAGCCTTAGGGGTCGAGCCCCTTTTATAGTGCTCCTGGGGGTGCCTGGGACGTCGGGGGCGCCTGACACGTGCCTTCGGATCCGAGAACCTCTATCCGAAGCTTGGTCAGCGCTTATCCCCTTCGAATCGGCTCTGGAGCTGATTGGGGTGCCCGGGACCTCCCGGGCGCCCGCTTGACTGGGTCCACTGGCTTCATGGCTAATTTTGCTTTGACTCATCTTTGGCCTTGACCTTGGGTGCCCGGGACCTCCCGGGCGCCTAGCCCAGTGTTGATTCGAAGCGCTTGTTGCTTTACTACTATTTGGCTTTGACCTTGGGCGCCTGGGACCTCCCGGGCGCCTAGCCCAAGTACCTGCCCCTCTCCTTTGGGGCGTTCTGAGCTGCAGAAACACACTCCTTTGGTCCCTGCATCCAAGGTTAGTTCCACAACAAACAGGACAAGAATATTAGATCATTTTTTACAGTCGTAGCTATCTTGGTTCTGATTTTGGGTCTCCCAAATGGAACCCTAGGTCGAACTGACGCCTACTGTTCCCTCGATGGGGAACGCGTCCTCACCTACTCCTCTCAGGAGAGTTTACCTTTTGCCAACCGGCTCCTCCGGTTGGACTTTAGCCCAACAGCCCTTCTCCAGGTCTTCAATGCCTAGCAGCCCTTCGCCAGGTGCCTAACAGCCCTTCGCCAGGTCTTCAATGCCTAGCAGCCCTTCGCCAGGTCTTCGATGCCTAGCAGCCCTTCGCCAGGTGCCTAGCAGTCCTTCGCCAGGTCTTAGGGTTTCGACGCCTAGCAGCCCTTCGCTAGTTGCCCAGTTGCCCTTCGCCAGGGCTTCTTTCTGCACACTCAGTGAACACATTAGACCAAAATAATATCTTAACTCTTGAATCCTTTGCCATTATCAAAACCCAGGTTTGACTTAGGTGTTGCCTGCACCAACAATCTCCCCTTTTTTGATTTATGGCAACCCGGTTCAAAAAGTTAAGTTAAACAAAAAGCAGGTAAGTAAGTAACTTAAATTTTATTTCCTCCCCATGGAAGAAATATCCCCCTAAGTTTTTCAAAAGTCCGTGGGGTTTTTGAAAAAAAATTCTAAGTCTTAACGTGAAGTGTTTTTCAAGTTTTCAACACTTAAAAAATTTTCAAGAACATGTTTTTAAGTTAAAAAAACATTTTCAAAATATTTTGAGTTGGAAAATTTTCAGGGGAATTTGAATTTTACATTTAGAAAATTTTCGACCAACCAAAGTTTTGGAATAAGTACTTGGAATAAATCTTTGACAGCTAGAAAGTGTAAGTACATAGAAATTTTTCTAACAGTTTAAGTACTTAGAAAATTTTCCAAACACTGAATTTATGACTTAGAAAATTTTTAAAAAATTTTCCAAGATAAGTGCTTAGAATAATTTTTGAAAGCAAGTAATATTAACTTTCAAAATGAACTTAAGTAGTTAAAGAGCTTTGCTTTTTGAAAAACAGGAGATAAAAGTTTTTGAAAAAAAGATTTAATTTTGGAAAAAAAATTAAAAAGTTTTGAAAATTTCTCTCCTTTTTCAATCTCTCCACCTTTGCCATATATCAAAAAATATAGCAAAAAAGATAGCATTGAAATTGAGTAATCAAGGTAAAACTGTTGTACTGAACCAATTCTAAATTTAAACTGGACCAAATCAATTTAAATTTCTGCTTTCGGGTCCTATCTAACCCAATTAGCTACTTACTAACTGTTATAAACAGTAGCTTTCGCTAGGGTTAGTCAAGTTAAGTGATCTGATCAAGTTAGATTTTCTAAGCTTGACACTTAACTTGATTACTATTGATTGGTATTTAGTGCCCCAATTACTGCAGATGCACAGACTTAAGCATCTTGAATCAAGGCAAAGACCTAAGCATCTCAATCCATTCTAGGTGATCAATCAAAAGTACCCTAAGGTGCTTGTGAGAAGCTAGCTTCTAGATCTATAGGTGCATGCAGTTATAGGGTTAGGGCCTAGGCTAAGTTCATTTTGCGAAAAAGGCCCTAGTTTTGAAGGGGGTAATTTTATGAAAAACTAAGTCGGAAAAATCATTTTAAATAACAAAATAACAAAAAAATGATTTTGCAGAAAATAAGACAATTTTTAAAAAAATTAGAGCATTCCTATTTTACCAAGCATAACCCTAACTTAGTAACTGATAAAGATCAGATAATCAAGAAAGCAACTAGCGACTAGATAAGTCAACTGGTCAAAGCGAGGACCAGCACAGTCAAACCACAGTCAAATACATGTCAACCCTACTGAGTAGGGGTAGTCAAAGAGTCACTAGTACAACTGAAGTCATCTGGAGTCTAAGAGGAGGGGCTCGGAGGGAAGAATGGACCGGGCTGCCAGTTTTGGAACCAAGACATCATCTCGTCATGTCGAGCCTGATTTGCCTCATGTTCGGCTCTGAGGGCATTCATCTACTTAGTGTGGTGTGTCTATCTCGCCTGGCGGTGAATTAGAACAACTTCCATGCGCTCGTTATGATAGGCCCGATTTACATCGTGTTCTGCCCGAATCGCGTCGACTATCTCGATGTAGTGGGCTTCCTCTTCCTCTCGAAGGCTATGAATCTCTATCTCAAGTCGTGTCACTCTCTCGTCTAGCGTCGGCGATGGGGGCTCGTCCATCTGCTCTCAGATCTCGGCAGTGAGATCTGCGACGTCGACCTCTACCTCCTCGTCGGAATCGATCTGGACTCTGGCTCGCTGACGTCTCCATGATAAAACCCCAGTGCCCGAGACATCTATGCCAGCTAGGGAGAAGTTTCTATACCCAATCTCGTCAAACTCAGTCATCGAGGTCACCTCTCCGTCGGTAATGTCGCGATCGTGATGATGAAGAAGAGAGGTAATGATGTGGCAATAAGGGGTGCGTACCCGACCCTGAGTAGTAACACTGGATACATGTAGAATGGTGTGAAATATATGAAGTCCAATATTGATATCTAGGTGATGGATCAAAGCATACAACAGAAAGGTTGTAACGACCCAAAAAATTTTCTTAATATTTTCTTTAAAATATTGATCATGTCTAGATAATTTTCCGAGGGACCTAGAGATATTAGTACGAACCTTAGCCTAGAAATCCATGATTTTCTCATTTAAATTGAGAAACTAAGTACTAATGGGCCTTATATGGGCTTTCTAGTACCATGATTATCGGTAGATTTTAGGCAAAAATTTAATATAAATATAAATGGATTTTAATTAGGAATATTAGTAGGATTATGGGTGAGTTTTAGCATGATTTTCCTATTTAAATTGAGAAGTTAAGTACTAATGGGCCTTATATGGGCTCCAAAAATAGGTTTTAATTAGGTAGAATTTACTATAAATATAAAAGAATTGTAATTAGGAATTTTAGCATGATTATGGGTGAATTTTAGAGAATTTTTGAAAATAAGAAAAAATGAAATAAAAAGAAAATAAAAAATAAAGTGCATACACCAAGGATTGAACCTTGGACCTAGTCTACAACCATGCATGCACTAACCAATTCACCTAGCAAGGGAGTGCTAGTAGAGGATGAAGTAGATTTTGGTTAAGGCTTAGTGGAAAACGAAGAGTCATGAAGGGAAGAGACACCATGACTCTTCACTTGCCTCCTTAATGAGGTATAAAGAGGTGGCATGGGGGGTTAGTTTGCTTCTTCCACCAAGTCCTTCCCTCTCCCTCTTCCTTCCTCATCTTAGCCGAAACCTCAAGGAGAGGTTTCCCTTTGGAAAAGCTTCACAAGAGGGTCTCTTCCAAGATCCAAGGTTTTTACAAGGTTGCAAAGGCTAGGGGTGGTCAAGAGACAACAAGGTCTTCATCCTCCTCCCCATCTAAGATCTAAAATCAAGGTAAACCAAGGTAAGACCCCCTCACCTGTGGTGTAATGGTTTTTCTTGATATGGATATGATCTAAGCTTTTTGATTTGAGATCTAAGATGAAAATCCATGAAGAAGGACTTAGGGTTTCGGCCACCTTCAAGTTTCATGGCTAGGATTAGCTTTTTAACTCTCAAATGATGGTTCTTAAGTCTTCTTATGATGTAAGTGATGTTAGTAGTGATTCATATGAATTTTGACATGATTAATAGCCCTTATGAATTTCGGCCAAGAACCCTAAGCCATGGTTGGACCTTGATCTAACCATTCAACATGTTAATTTTGGTTCCCCTATGACATGATGGATAGTAATTGTGTTTTCAAGAATTTTTCATGAATTTTAGGGACCCTTTGAGTTTCGGCCAAGAGAAAATCAAGGGTTAAAGGATTAGGGTTAACCTTAATTATGGGATCGAATGTTTTCTATGGCATTGTATGTTTGTATAAGATGATATAGGTGATTCATATGAAGTTTTCCATGGACCTAGGTTTCCTTAAGGTTTCGGCCAAGGCCATAACCTAGGGCTAGGGTTGAGTTAAGACCACAAGGATGTATGTTTATAGGGTACTAAGATGTATAGATATGTTTAATTATGATGGGAGAATTTTATGTCAACCAAAACCCTAGCTTATGGGACATGAATTGTATGATAGGTCATTTGTATGATGATTCATAAATGCTTAGATCATGTGCCATGAACCTAAGGAAATGTATCATGTAGGAAAGGATCTAGGCATGTTTTCCTATGTACCATGACCATGCATGTTTTTATGAATTACCTACGTACCATGACCATGCATGTGTTTTTATGAATTAAGATGCTGGTTACGTAGGTATGCCATGATTTATGAATAATATGTATGTATGTCATGAGTTGTGAATGATATGTATGCATGTCATGTTTATGGATGAAAATGATGAATAAAGTTAAAGTTCATGCTTTCAAGGCATAATGATGATATGGAATGAAAATGACGAATGAAGATAAGGTTCATGCCTTCAAGGCATAATGATGATGTTAAGCATTAAGAATGAATGAATATGCTATGAATGTTTTATGAATGAAGAAGCATGTGAAAGTATTTTATTTTTAAGAATGGGCTTGTACCGGACCTGAATAAGGTCCACGGTTCTGGACTACCGATGAAGCTGTCCACGGTTCGGGACTACCGATGAAGTTGTCCTTACGGTTCGGGACTACTGATGAAGCTGTCCTTACCCTAGTAGGTCGAGATTAGCTACCTCGTATTTACTTAGGGATGCGCGCATATGATGTATGAATGTGGTACAAGCCAGGGCCCCAATGAATGTTATGATTATGTCACTAGTACAAAAAAGACTTTTAACAACGGCTTTTAACACCGGTTGTATTAAAACCGGTGTTAAAAAAAAAGGCGGTGACATTTTTGTAATTATTTGAACTTTAAAATACTTTTAACACCGGTTCTTTTAACAACCGGTGTTAAAAATATATTTAACTACGGTTTTATAAATAACCGGGGTCATATCTCATAAATTAGGGGCGGAATTACAAAAAGGCAACGAATTGGACTTAAATGCAAAATGACCCGTGATTTAAGCCGATTAGGGCTTTGTTTCCACCGCACACCTTCGCCTAACTCCTCTCTTCTCCTTCGACCGCACACCCTCACCTCACGCGAGCCGCCTCCACTCCCGATCGAGAACCAACGACGTCGCCTCCTTCGGATTCCATATCTCCGGCGAACCCTAGCCGCAGGCGACCGGCGATCCACTCTGTCCTCTCAGTTTGAGTTGTGCCTTAGCTTTGGTCCGCGACGCCACATCGCACGCTCCCTAGGATCCCTTGACCCTGGGTCGATCCAGACGCAGCGACGGTCCCACGGGAGTTCTACATCATCGTCGGAGCCGGCACTCGAGAATCTTCTCCGCCGGCCAGTGAAATCAGCTTCTCGCCAAGGATCGCCGGATGTTTGGAATCGAATGGGGCACCCACGAATCTGAGGTACGCCTGATATTTGCTTTAGATTCAGAGTTGTAGGGATGGAGTTGGGAAGTGGATTTCGAAACTAAATCCTCGTGTGTGGCAGATCTGATTTCGGCACCTGAGAATTTGAAATCGGGTTTCATTTCCCTTAGCTGCTACCTATTGATTGTTCTAGCTCCTTAGGTTGCCTCTGATTGAAAATTTTAATTGATGAGGGATCCTGTTTGTGCCAAGCCCAGATTAAATTCACGGGTCTTCCTCCTCTGGATTGGTCTGTCGGATTGGAGCAAAGGGGTTGCCGGCAACACAAAACCAGGTAAGGATTGGGTTATTGCAGGCTTGATTTGGATGGATCCTAGTATGATAAGTTGCTAATCCTGGACTACTATTCTTATGTCTGTATCGTGGACTCCATGTGTGGGATTGGAATTGTGGTGTGATGGGGTTAATTAGTAACTTAAATGTAATTGGATCATAGCTGCCAGGTTGATGATCCGCAATTGGAGCTTGTAGATGTGTAACTGTGGTAACTGCAATTCTGAGCTATGTTGTATAGTTCTTGGCATACGATGAAAGGCAAACACTTGGGAGCTTTTAGAATGCCTATATGGAAGGAACTATGTGTAAGTAGTTAAATGTCAAGTTTTTATACAACTATGATCTATAAGCATTTTTTTCATAGATAAATTTGGTTTATTTGTTGCCATTTATTATATTTTTTTATCATAGTGCTATGCGTTCTTTATTATTTGATGTCTTTTGGTATGCAAGCTCCTCTATGTGCATGCTTGAGATATTGGTTACTATAATGAAAAATTAGCATGACTTTGTAACTGATTTATCCTTTTCTGCTAATGTGTCATTTTGATATTTATTTGTAGTGCCAAAAATAAACTGGCAATACAGAGTGTGGATATTATGTAATGAGACTGCAATGTACGGTAATTGTCTCCTAACTTATCCAATTGAAGAATCTTGCGTTCTTATCTTAATGGCCTTATTTTGATAGAGTTATCAATGCTGCAAATCTTGGAGGACAACTGGGCGATGGTCTAGGCAATTTTTCTTCAATAATTACAATGTCAGTCATAGTTGGTTGAATTTCATTTTTCTGTTAGCATGAGAAACTACAGTCTCATTCTCCAATTCATTCAGTTCATTTCTCAAAGCTCAAGCCATCACCTAGAATTTGTGTATTGACTATTGTTTGCTTGCTACTTTCGGTTGTAGAGATCTGAGTAACAACAACATTGGTGGAGGCATACCAGGAAATCTTCCTCTCACCCTGCGCACATTGTATGTTTTAAATGATAATATGTGTCTAACATTTCTTGTTTCCATAGATTGCTCTTGTTCTGTGATGATCTGCATGATTTGCCTTGGGACAGTTTTCTTTCATCTAATCAATTCACAGGCAGCATTCCAGATTCCTTATCAAAGTTAACCCTTCTGACAGACATGTAATGTGTTGTTTGGTTTTACACAATTGATCATGTGTTTCGTTTGTTAATCTCAATTTCATTGGTGGCCTTTGTGCTGTTCAGGTCAATTAATAACAAATAAATTGAGTGGTGATCTGCCAGATGCCTTTAGCTCTCTCACTGGTCTAATAAACTTGTGGGTTGGGTTTTGTATTTCACTAGATATTCATGTTTTCTGCTTATCCTTTATTATTAATGAGTAACATGTCCATTTTCAAGCAGGGATCTTTCTTTCAATAATCTCAGTGGTCCATTACCAGCCTCAATGGGAAATTTATCATCTTTGACTACATTGTGAGTCTCATTTGAATGCATAAGATTATTTCTCTTAACCCTTTCGAGAGTAATATAAATATGATGATTACTTTTTTGTAGTCACGTGCAGAGTAATCAGCTCTCCGGCCTACTAAATGTGTTGGAAGATCTTCCTCTCAAACTGAAGAAAATCTCCAGCCTCGTGAACCAGTTTTAAGCTCAAACTGCCGCCGGAGGAGTGAAAGAGAGAATGGCGTAAAGCCGGGTACAATTGGAGCACTGGGGTGCATGGTGTGGGTTTCAAGTAACTACAAAATCAACTTGTACAGGGATGCAATCCTTCAGCTAAAGTGCAGATGTGTTCTTAGGTGCCTTCCACACCTAAATTTCCATCTGTTCCTTGTTTAACTTGTGCATTCTAAGAGAAGCCATCGATATATCATCTTTGTTATAGATTGTATCCATTGAAGTTCGTTGTAGACATTAAGCTAACACTTGAGATGGTGTTCATCGTCCTTTCACGAAACTTGAGAATGTAGTTTTTTCACAAGTTTTATTATAGACAGAATTTTGTTTCGTCTCATTAATTATATTGGTGGCAAAAGGCTAATCGCTCGTCCTCAAAAATAAATATGAAATTTATATAAAAAATTAAGACTTTTGACACCGGTTGTTTCTAGAACCGGTGTTAAAACATCATTTTTAACACCGGTTGTTTCCAGAACCGGTGTTAAAAATGATGTTTTAACACCGATTATTTAAAATAACCGGTGTCTAAAATGACTTTCCCGCCTCATAATTAAACTTTTAACAACGGTTATTAACCGGTGTTAAATCTATATATCACACCGGTTTGTTAACCGGTGTTAAAAGTCTATACTTACAATGCCGGCTGGATCAACACCGGTTCCGGAACCGGTGTTAAAAGTCGAAAATAACTGGTGTTAAAAGCCTTTTTTCCACTAGTGTGTTTAAGTATCTAAAAGTATGATTTTTAACTAAGCATCCTTATGATATATGCATTGCCCATGCATCCATCCATGTTATGCATTATGTTTATGATAAGTATGCTTATGCAAAGTAAGTTTATGCAAGGTACGTTAATGCAAAGTATGTTTATGCAAATGATTTTATTTATGTTTATGTATGTTCATGCTAAATTATGATGCCATGATTCTATTTATGTGCATGCTAAATTATGATGCAATGGTTTTATTATGTTCATGCTAAATTATGATGTCATGGTTTTATTATGTTCATGCTAAATTATGATGCCATGATTTTATTTATATTCATGCTAAATTATAATGCCATGATTTTTATTCATGTTCATGCCAAATTATGATGCCATGATTTTATTTATGTTCATGCTAAATTATGATGTCATGATTGTATTTATGTTCATGCCAGATTATGATGTCATGATGATATCTATGTTCATGCTAAATTCTGATGCCATGATTTTATTGATGTTTATGCTAAAACGATGATGTCATGACTGTGTAGATGTTTATGATAAGAAGTATGCTATGATATGTAGGATTGAAGCATTTTGTTCATGTTTATACGACGTATGGATTTTTGTGAGTAGGAAAAAGGTCTTACTAAGCCTCCGTGCTTATAGTCTTATTTTCTTATACCGCAGATCAAGCAAGAGATTTCTAAAGGAAGCAGCAGGAGAGGCAAGAACATGGGTGTGTAGTAGTGACATGGCCAAGAAACCCTCTCATTTCACTTATTGCATGTTTTGTGATCTGACAATGCTTATTTTGGTTTATGCTCGACTTATGATAGTTATGCCTAAGAAACAACCTACTATACGTGAAGTTATGGATAAACTACTTGCTACCTGAAATGATTATGAATAAGTCATGGAAAGTTGATATCATGATGCTATGCATGCTGATAATATGTTACCTGAAATGCTTATGAATAAGTTATGAAAAGTTGATATCATGATGCTAGGTATGCTGGTAATATGTTAAGCATAATGTCACCATGTCCATGAATGATAACCCAGACATGTGCATATGATTTAAGTACTAGTTATTCCGCTGCATTAAGATGTTTTATATGCACATGTATGTTTAGCGTAACGCCGTTTTAAAAAAAAAAAAGCGGGCGTTACACCATGATAAAACCCCAGTGCCCGAGACATCTATGCCAGCTAGGGAGAAGTTTCTATACCCAATCTCGTCAAACTCAGTCATCGAGGTCACCTCTCCGTCCGTAATGTCGCGACCGTGATGATGAAGAAGAGAGGTAATGATGTGGCAATAAGGGGTGCGTACCCGACCCTGAGTAGTAACACTGGATACATGTAGAATGGTGTGAAATATATGAAGTCCAATATCGATATCTAGGTGATGGATCAAAGCATACATCAGGAAGGTATGAAATGGTCGCATGGTCGCGACGTCCCTAGTGGTCAAGGGAAGAATGCAACGAACTAGAACTCTATAAAGAGCGTAATCCTGGACCTGTAGATCTACTGATTGAAACCGACTAACCAAGGGGTTTCGGGCAGTTCTATAGAAGTATGAATGAAGGGTATTTAGATCAATATGGGAGTAGGGGGAGCAAAGGGAGGATCTCTAGGAGGGTAACAACAGAAAATGGACTGGGAAGCTCACAGTCCAAGGAATCTGTTAAACAACAAGGGCGTGATAGTCAAGAGCATTCCTTGTACAGTGGTGATATAGCTAAGATCATCTTGTCTTACTAAGTTGTTATAAAATTCTGCACATAGGGTCGTATTTATAGGATGAGTGCAGAAAACAAATCGATCAAGTTGATTGAAGTTAATGACGTCCATGGCTACTAGACAGGATTGAGTGAAAAACTGTCTATTCAAGAAGCTTGTCTTGATGGGTTTATAGGTTGTCCTAGCAAACTTATTCATTAGTTCTAGGGTCGGAAACCTAGGGTCAGGGCTAGGCTCAGGCCCAGGGTTGGGTTGAGTAGTACGGCGTTTTCTAACATAATAAGGAATATGCATTTAGCGAAATAACTAAAGGAAAATAATTAAAAGAAATGAAAAATTGATACCGGGTAGCCATCCGGGGAGGCATGGTTGAAGTGGAGCGTTTGAGGACACGAAAGGGTCGTTCGGACGCCTTAGGAGGAGAAGAGTTAGAGAAGAGGTTCGTTATTGGTGTGGCAAATGACGGGGGTTTCGGTGGCTTTATATAGGGCTTGGTCGGGCGCCCGGGATGCGTCGGGCGCCTGAAGTCAGTCGTATGCTACCAAAGGCAACTTTTTGGTGTTGAGACTGTCCTTAGGGGCGCCCGCGAGTACCCGGGCGCCTGGGGTCAGCTGCTATGTGTGGCAGCTTTTGCCGCCTTTGATTGACTTGAGGTTGTAGGCGCCCGATATGTCACGGGCGCCTAGATTAAATAGATATTGACAGCTTTTGCTGTCTTGATCGAAGAGAAAAGGGAGGTTGGGCGCCCGAGGGGTCACGGGCGCCCGATTTGACTGTTGTTTGACCATTGACCAGTTTGACTGTTTGACCAGGTTTGACTCTAATGACCAACCAACAATTAAGACAATTCAACTCTAAATTCAATGTTTTATTTAACAATATTACAGAAATCAGATTTTGCATTAACATAAGTCCTAACTATCTCACCCGGTATCTAGTTATCAATCACATTAACCTTATGAATTTTTGTGAGACAGGTTTTAATAGAAGTATTTAGAAAGACCATGATTAATTTTGAAAAATAAATTAATTTTGAAAACAATTAGTTTTGAATTTATTTTGAAAAAGAATATTTGAATCTAAGATTAACTGAAAATTTATGTTAGATTCGAATTTGACAAAGAGTAAACTGAATTTGAATTTCAAAAATTAGCTTCCAGGTCTTGGCGAAGCACAAGGCCTTCTTTGGTTGTAACCTTATTGGATCATCAACCCTTTCCTTGACAAAACCTTTTAGTGAAATTTCATTTTCAAGGTTACTTCTTGAGAAATTCTGGTCTAACTAGCTTGGGTCTTGGATCGGTAGCTTCGGCTAGTTTCACCAGTTTAAAGAGACCAAGTAGTGTATACTTGACCTTATTAGAAAAGGCTTCCCTAACGTACTATCATCTCACCGCCACCCAATACTATGTTGTTCAAATTTCAGTTAATTGGTTTAGTCCTTAGTCTAACCAGTCCTAGGTCTAAGCATGGTAAATTGCAGAAGTTAAATAGACAAGCAATCATGCAATTTAAAACAAGAAAAGAAATTCATTTAACTATAAAAATGGTTTTTAAGTTGGCTCCCCCTGGACTAAAGCCACGGAAATGATTAGGCAAGATATGAATCTTGTCCTTGGGGATCCAATATTAATTGGTCCAACTTGGTTGCTCAGGCAAAGTTTGGGTACCCATGCCTAAACTTTGGGTCTAGACTGATTCAGTACAGCATAATATGACCTTTGTCTAGCCTTGGTTCGATACCCTAATCCGGATCAATTTAGAACTGACTTCTGTTTTCCAAGGATCATGTCAAGACCCTTGGAACCCGAAGTGAATCATTCCAAAGCTGCTCTAAGGTCCTTGACTTGAGTTTTCAAGGAGGAGCTCTCTTTCTCAAGTTTTTCAACTTGAGTAGAGGTTCCTTCTTGAACCTTCTCAGTTAAGGATCTAGAGTCAGCTCCCTCTTTCAGGAGTTTTACTTCCTGTCGGAGGGATTCGACTCGGATTTTGGCTTTCGCTAAGTCGCGAGATAGATAAGCAATTAACTCTGATAATTGAACTCTAGAAAATCCACTTACAGTGATTTTGCCGTCCTCTGGAAATGTGAGTTTTTCGTCATCCGGTTCCGATTCTGATCCGGTCTCGATTTCTTCTGAAGCAGTCAGGGCGAGCAGGTTCGATTGTGGGGCCTCTTCTTCTTCTTCGGAGGAAGACTCGTCCCATGTTGCTTGAAGGGCCTTCTTCCTTCTTGTCTTCTTTATCTCCTTCAGATTGGGACATTCCGTCTTGTAGTGACCCTTCTTTTTGCATTTGTAGCAGGTCACATTTGGTTTGGTCTTTTCATTTGAAGGTTCAACTGGCTCTTCCTTTCTTCAGCTGACTTTCCTTCTGTTGGTCTGATTTTTCAGCTCCTTGTAGTAGTCCCGGGCTGTAACGCCCCAAAATTTCCATTTTTAGTTCTTAAAGTCCTTAGAATTATTTAAAAATGATTTAGAAATATTCTAGATATTTTTAGGGATTTTTAGAATATTTTTATGGAATTTTCCGAGTCCGTTTAGTGTATAAAAAAAAAGAAGAAAAAAAAAAGGAAAAACCGGTTAAGGGCAGCCGGGAGTTCGAACCCGCGACCACCACGAGACGGGCGCGAGCGCAAACCAGCTGGGCTAGGGTATCAAGCACAACAAGGGATGGAGAGAAGTATATTTAAGGGGTAGTTAGGTCGATCCGCCCCATAGGTATAAATAGATGATTAAAGAGAGAAGTTTTATTTTCTCTCAAACCCTCTCCCTCTCCCAAGTTGCGCCGACCCCTCTCCCTCTCCTCTCTTGTGCGCACGCCACACCAAGCCTAGAGGGCCGGCCAAAGCTCTTCTCCAAGAGATATTCCTATATTCGGGATCCCCGCGACGAGAGGAACGCGTAGGCGCGAAGAATTCTCCGAGATCTCAAGTTTCTTCCGAGCTCTAGACGTCAATCTTGGTTGTAAGTCCAAGATATCAATGTAAGTACTGCTCACCTGCAGTAAGAGGCGGTTTTTCCGCAAGAATTTCCTTTAAAAGTTTTTAAAAAAGAGATATTTCCTTTTTGTTTAAGTTTTGCATGTGATCTTAGTTCATTATATGCTTATATATTTTATTGAGTGCCCTATATGAGATTAGGGACCAAGAAAAGCTATGAGAAAAGAAAAGAGAAGATAAAGATAAGAAAAGAAAAGGCCAAGGCCTTAAGAAATTCCCAAAAGTCAAGACTTAGGGATTTTAGCACGCAAGGTGCTCGAGAAAATGCCAAGGCATTTGCAGATAAGAAAGAAAAGCTATTTTATTTTCTAAGGCCAGTACCCGGCGTCCAAGGGCGTCGTTAAAGAAATCCAGGTGTCCAATTCCAAGGTCTTGGCCCTGGTAGACCAAGGTCTGCTCTATTAGGATTGGTGGCTCGCTACCCCAACCTTTTAGGGAACGCGCATGAGATTGTACTTACGTCTTCAGTGGATCCAAGTGATTAGTATTTTCAAGTATATGCTTTAGCAAAGTTTCGAAAGTTTAAGAAAGTTTTCAAAAAGTTAAAGAATAGCTAAAGTTTCAAGTTGAGCCAAGAAAAGTAAATTGAGATTTATTATTGCTTGAGTATGCATGTTTTGAGCTATACATGTTTGTAGTTTTCTTTCAAGCATATTAGTATCTCATATGATGTTCAGTTTGATCTAGAAGCATGATTGCATATTTCGAGTTTTTGTGAGCTAGATAGTACTTACTAAGCTTTTTGCTTACTAGTTGCATTTCCTCTTACTGTAGATAAAGGTAAAGGCAAGCAATTCTGAAGGAAGGCGACGAGGCGGTGCTGAGTAAAGTGTGTGTGGTGGCTGAGTATGGAGAGATCTTTGGCACGAGACAATTTAGTTATTTAATTCACAATGTTATAGTACATTTGAATTGCAAGTTCTTGCTTTATGGAGTTTAGCGAACATTTAAGTTTTGGATAGTTTTACATGCTCAATTGCTTAGAGTAAAGATTCCATGTCATTTCATTTAGCTTATATATTCTTATGTTTGCATTGGATGAGTAGAAATGTGAGTAGATGGAGATATTGATACTTTGTTAGAAAATAGACGCATGTGCCAAGATAGTATCAAATTCTCTTTGAATTAAGTTTTATTGCTTATAAATGTTTAGAAAAGTTGCATCCACATTTTATAATGCTTTAGCAGGGTTATAGAACATGCATTTGGAGTTATGAGTACATAGGAATCAAGATTGGTACAAACTTTAGTGTTAAAGTTCATATATCTTGAATAGTTTATTTTCCTCCGCAAAAGTCCAAATTTCAAGTTTATGGATTCGTTTTGATTGGCTAAACTCATTTGAAAACTGTCATAGAGTGTAGAAATGGTGCAATGATTCCATATGGCTCGAAATCATAGGTATGGAGGAGCTGAGAAGCAACTGCCGAAACCTGAGTTTTCTGATTTCAGGCCTATCAGTCGACTGATACAGTATCAGTCGACTGATACCTGCAGTTTGAGTTGGGCGAGGCAAGCTTCAATGTTTATCATCTTGCGAGCTTTTGGGATAGAAGGGTGATATGTTATTATGCATGATTGCTTAAGTTAGAATATAATTGTTAGATGAATTTAAAAGTTTAAAAAAAAAGATTTCCGCATTTTTCTTTAGTCGTGCATTAGAGTCGAGAAGTAGACAGAAGTAACGATCCGTCTAAAGCAGGAGAAGGCGGGTCGCTACAGTTGGTATCAGAGCCGTTCCCATTCTCCAGCATCACACACACATCAGCATCAACCTTGCCGTCTTCAAGTAAGAAAGCTTTAAGTTTCAGTTTTTTTTTCTATTGCTCCTTTATTTAATTGCAGTATAGAGAAATGCTTAAGTACTTACTCACATGTGCATAGAACAAGGAAGCATGTTTAATCCCTTAGTATCACGGAATCATGTTTAATCCCTAGAATGGATATTAGATTTCTAAGTAAGAAGACAAGTTTATACCTAGAGATGTAGTAGTGATTTCTTGTTCCTTTATGCATTATTAGATGGCAAGAAGAGGCCGAGCTCCTAATGCTAATAACAGAACTCCAGTTCAAGATAACAGTGAGCCTGGCACAGAACAGCCAAACCTGATGGCAGTCATTGCTCAAATGCAAGCTCAGATTACAGAACAACAGAAGACCATCGCCACACTGATGGCGAATCAGCACCCAGTGCCCCCTACACCACCCACAGCAGGAGTGGGAACTCCAGTAGTGGCTGAAGTTCCACCAGTCCCACAGGAGACCCCTGCTGTGAACCGAAGACAAGAAGCATACCTCGTCCAGTGGCAGAGCCTGAAACCCGAAAGCTTCTCAGGCACGACTGAGCCCTGGGATGCCCAGGCTTGGTTCAAGACTTTAGAGAGCACGATGGAGCTTCTTGACTGGCCAGAGGTCGAGAAGGTCAAATGTGCCTCCTTCTGCCTAACTGGAGATGCTCGTATGTGGTGGGAGCGAGTCAAGAGTAAGAGGATAGTCAACCAGATGAGCTGGGCAGATTTCGAGCAAGAGTTCTATGAGGAGTTCTTCCACATGCGGGTTACCAACAAGCACTACGAGGACTTCATGGAGTTCAGACAAGGTAGCCTACCAGTGGGAGAAGCAGTCGCAAAGTTCAACAGACTAGCTCGCCTCTGCCCAGAGCTAGTCAGCACAGAGAAGGAGCGAGTCAGATTGATGCTCCGCATGCTGAACCCTGAGATAGCACTCAACGTGAACAGCGGGATGCAACGACCCCAGACCAGCGAAGAGTTGGTCAGTAGTGCTCTAATCTCAGAGCACTACCTGAATAGCATCAAGGCACAGCAAGCACAGCAGAAGCCAGTCCTGATTGAGAACAAGACAATAGGAGGCCAGAAGCCTCAGCCAAATAGCCAGAACTGGAAGAGCAAGAACCACAAAAGGAAGTAGTGGCCTGGCAGCCAGAAAGGAAAACCAGAGAATAAGCAAGCTAGGTATCCACCTTGTCCTAAGTGTGGGAGGAACCATCCAGGAGCATGCCTTCTGGGTGTAACTGGATGCTATTCATGTGGACAAGAGGGACACAGATCCAAAGACTGCCCAAACAAGTTCAAGGTACTTCCTCAGCAGTCCGTACAGTATGGGGGCCAGCCTCAGTTACATTACATGCCTACTATA
>JAGFNQ010003472.1:57013-77575 GCA_024364735.1 Boesenbergia rotunda
ATTGAGCATAAGGCGTACTGGGCAGTTAAAGTTTTGCAACTTTGATGCTACTAAGGTGGGAGAAGAAAGGAAGTTGCATCTTCAAGAACTAGAAGAAATCCGGTTGGAAGCATTTGAGAATTCAAGGATTTACAAGGAGAAGACTAAGAAATTTCATGACAAGCACATTGTGAGCAAAGAATTTCAAATTGGTGACAAAGTGCTATTATACAAGTCAAGACTCAAATTGATCAAAGGTAAGTTGAGGTCAAGATGGGAGGGTCCATTTTTTGTGACTAATGTTTTTCCCTATGGAGTGATAGAGATTCAAGAGGAGGCCACGAGTCAAGTGTACAAAGTAAATGGCCACCGGCTCAAGAAATTCCATGAAGAGGTCAAGGAGCTAGAGGTGGATGGAGTGGACTATATTGATGCTATCTACCCAACTTGAAAGGGGAGTTCACTAAATGTTGCATTCATTTTTCTTTGTATATACCATTTCCTTACTTTTTGCAAGAATAATTTCGAATTTGCATGCGCAATTGATTTTCTCAAGTAGGGACTTTAAAGTGTGAATAAAATTCTTCATTGCAAATACCATATCTTTTCTCTTAGCGCATTTTCATGGTTCTAGAAATAAATTCTTTCTCTTTTTGAAGTAGGTAGTTAACAATAAATGCTTAAGATACATCACATGAAAAAATCATTGTAATTACCATGTATTTCATTTAGCACGTTTTATTGCTTGATTAGGAATAAATGTATCCCTTAGGTTTTCTCCATAGCATTTTAGAGCCTTTTGGAAAATAAATCAAATTTGGTTGTCAAAACTTAGGATTTAAGTTGATGGATGAAATCTTGGATGCTTGAGTACGATTTTGCTTTGGATTCTTAATTGAGAATTTGAGATGAATGGTTTTTACCTAGTGAGATTAGCCTTATTTGTGACACACATGTTATTGAACTCTAGAACTTGCTTAGGTTCTTTTAAAACCATATTTCGTTGATTGGATCACATTTATGAAGACTAATCCTATTTTTTCCATTTTTCCATGATCATGTTTGATACATACTTTTCGTGAATTGTCTTTCCCTTATCCCTAATTTTAACCCCCAATTTTTCGATGGATTTGTTTGCTTGGGATGTTTTCATGATGCTATTTTGCCCGAGACGGACAAAGATTTAAGTGTGGGGGAGTGATTGGTGATTTGGAAGCAAATTTTCATCATTGAAGTTGTTGAGAAAAAAAAAAAAAAAAGAAAATCTGAAGCAATGAAAAAGCTGTGCCAAGATTTAAAATGGAATTCAATAGCAAAAGGGCAGCTATATATTGGCTGATGATGCGGCAGAATTTCAGGAGCTTCTTTAGAGAAGCTGGAATATAGTTGTGTAGAAGCTGAACTACAGCTGAAGACAATTGGAATAAATCTGATTTGAGGCTGTGCCAAATCAGAGGAAAGCTGAAATGAATCTGTGCCAAATGTGCAGAAATCAGTCAAGTTGCTGAGTGAAAACTGATACAAAAATTCTGTCCCAATTAAATGTTGCCGAGTGCTACAAGCAGGACTACAATTGTATAGTCTGAAGAAGCTTGAGACAAAACAGAATTATCTAAACCCTGCTAGAAGTTTAATGCAGCTGAAAATCTGAATAACATTGCATGGAAAAATTTCTGCTGAGAGCTGGAAATTGTTATCCAGCTGACTTGAAGCTGAATGGAAAGCTGATGACAGGAGGATTGAAGCTGAAAAATCTGTATTGAAGTTTGATTGCAAAGAAATTCTAAACAAAGGCTGAAAAGGGAGTAATGAATCTGAGTTTGAAGTGTTGAATCTGTTGTTGCCGAGTGCTGGGAAGAAATATAATCTGGATTGAATTCTGATCAAGGCTGAAATAAAGCTGAGAAGAAGCTGTTGAAATCTGAAGCTGAAAAGTCGAAACTGCAGTGCATTTGTTGCTGCATAGTGCTAAATCTGAGTGAAGCTGATTTTGGAAAAAAACCAATGGCAGTTTGTACCAAATTGCAATCTGATTGAGTTTTTAAAGCCATAATTCAGAGCAGTAGGTATAGGAATGTATTTGAACCTGTTCGGCACATCCACTGCTGATTAAGGAGAAAGAAATGTGATTGATTGGATTTTCAGATTGAGAACAGATTAAGAAAGAATCAGGCAGTGGGCTGGATTCAAAACAGTTGATCAACCCTTCCATCTCTACTCGATTGCTAACTGCCAACTAGGAAAATGAAGGAGTTTGCAGGTCTAAGATTGAAGCCGTGGAACTGAAACCAATGCAAAGAATCTGAGCAAATGCAGTGCCGTGAGCTGGAATTGAAAAACAGAAACAGAAAAAGAAGATTTAAGTGGAAGGTGTGCCAACTTAAGAAGGTTATGTCAAAAGAAAATTTCTGCTAGGTGGATAGAAAATGGTTTGGCTCAAAAGTTGGGAAGTCAAGATTTGTATCTGAAGTTGGAAGTGCACATCCAATTTCAGATTTAAGAAAAACAAATGGGCTAGAAGTTTCAAAGAAGAGCAGGAAATGGGAAGCTGAGATGAAAGTGCAGTAAATGAATCCAATTTGAAGTGTGATGGCTGAAACTTTTCATTGACAATTAATGCTAACCGATGCTAAGCAAGAAGAAGGGCAAGCTCAAAAGGACAAAGTTCCAAGAATTGAGAAGAGAGAAAAGACATATTGGCACACAGATGGGAAATTGGCAAAATTTAACCAAGGAAGAGTTTTTCATCCAAATCAAAAGGAACCTATTCAAGTTTAACTCCACAATACTTGTGAGATCATTAGGGGACTGAATGGGGAGCAAAGAGCATCAAAAATATCCCAAGCACTCAAGTTTTCCACTTTATCTATTTTTCCTTTCCCTTGGTTTTTATTCCACATCTTACCATTTACTTGTTTTTCACTTGTTTTTGTAGATGTTGATCCCAATCATGATAAATGGTAGAGAGTAGATAATAAGCAAGCTTATGGTAGTGCAAGAAGCATGTGTGTTTGAGTGAGCTCCACTTCCATCATCAAGTTAGAATTTAAGGAGAGAGCCACCACTATTTTCCTGGAAAGGCTAGAGATTTAAATTCATCTCAATGACTCATGATAGATGAAAAGGCTAAGTTGTTGATTTAAGGACAAGATAGTAATCCATAGAGCTTAGATTTATGAGAATTGGCAACCTTAGGTAATTTCTTTTCATTTGTTTCTAATTATGCTTAAGAAAATCTAGGGGATACAAATTTACTGTTTTCGCGAGACGCTCAAGGCTAAGTGTGGGGGAGTTGATAGATTCCATTTTATTGATAATTTGAGTTGCTTAAATCCATGTTTGATCTATGTTTTTATTGCTTAAATTGTGAAATTGCCTAGGTTTTAGAACTTGATCATATTTTGGACTTAAATGCAAAATGACACATATTTGAGTTAATTGGCCACTAAATTCTTGATTTAATTTTTGTAGGCATCAAGGTTCGAGGATCTAGAGCATATTGGATCAGACCCGAGTCGGAAGTGGCCCGGATCAGATTATCAAGGTCACGATTAAATCTGGGCCGTTCGATTCGAAAGCGGCTAGATCGGAGCCATCCGGGATGATCTAAAGCAATCCAAGCTGGGGCTAGGGTTGATTAAGCACCCTGATCAAGATCTGAAGATTTCATCCAAATCGGAGCAAGATCAACCGTTGGATCAAGCTTGGAGGGCTCTGGATCATCCATTCAAAGATTAGCTAGATCTGGACCATCCGTTGCAAATCTGGAGGATCCGAGTTACCAAGAGGCAGATCCTGATCCCAGATCTTCATCATCAAAGTTTGGCTCAAATCGGACTAAGATCAGCCGTTGGATTGAAGCAAATCAATCACAGCCGTCCATTGGTTAATACTTAAGGAAAATTTCCACAGAACTTACCCTTGTCGCGTCTTCGGTAGCCTCCACTGTTCTTCGCGTTTCTTCGTCGGTTCTTCATCAATTTTGAAAATTCTTGTTTCCATGAAGGCGTGACCACTTCATCTACCATCCCAGATCGAGTTCTGAGTCTCTGGAGATCAATTCCTTGAAGAATTCTGCCCATTTGCGCTGGAACAGGGAGTGCTTGAGGGTTTCGGCAGTTCCTCAGTCCGATCATCAGTTTCTCTTCCGCAGTCCATTCCCAAGCTTCAGAACCACTTGTAGGGGTTCTCAAGTGGCCTCTGAAGCTCCCCAAATCGACATCGCAGCTCATCCATCAGAGAAAAAGTGAATCGGATCAAAGTTTCCAACAAGTGCAGGTTTTCGGCAGAATCAACTTCAGAAATGGATTTCCCTTGATTTGCCGAGCCTAGGGGTTCGAAGCCGGCTCTTGACTGACAACCAAGAAGTCCTTGAACTGAGGAAGGAGTTGAGGATTAGTTTAGCTAGTTAATTTCATTGTTTTAGCTATAGATTTCAGTTTAGTTGAATTCTGTCCTGTTTTCTGCAATTTCCAGTTTTTCAGCAACTTAGTTTGTAATTTCGAATTGATTGAGCTTAATTAGGATTTTAATATTCAAGTGCAGTAAGTTAGGAACTTGTTTAGTGATTGATAGAATTAAATTTCAGTTTGCTTTAGTTTTAATGCTTGCGTGCCAATTGGAATTGCTGCGTGCCAAGTTGTTGGCTGTGTTTCCATTTTTTTTTTCCAGCTTTCTTTCATTAGTTCTGTTAAGAAATTTGCTAGCTAAGTTCCTGGTACATAGATTAGTTGCTTAAATTCATTTTGCACTAGCTAATTCAGCTTTTTATTCTGTTGCGAAAACAAGATTAGTAGCTAATCTTTCAATGTTTGAAATCTGAAATTTCAGCTTCATTTCATTTCTGAATTTACCTTGTTTCTCTGGTTTTAATCTCAGTTTCGATCCCCTACCTTTCTCTTGTTTAGTTCTTTCTTAACACCATCGTTTTCCAATTGAATTACTTGGTGAAAACCCTTGAGCCGAAAATCCACTTATTCCTTGATTTAGAGCTAGTTTTTGGCACAAAAGGTCTCCCTAGGCGTGCCACTTGTCTTAGCCATTCTTGCATCCGGATTTAGCTAGATTAGTGGCATGTGAGTGTGTTTGAATCAATAAGCTTGTACTTACTCAAATCAGAATTTTGTTGGCAGTGGTTGGGATCCAAAAACACTTTGGTTAGTTTAGTTGCAATTGCTTGGTTGATTTCCATTTTTGCATGCTTTCAATTGTGTTAAACCTGTTTATTTCCGAAAACTTCCACCACTGCTTTTACCTCATTTCTCATCATTTCCTTTGTTTTGTAGAAATCAGAAATTAGTTCCCAAGAAATTCTTGTAAGTGCTTGAGCAAGTTTCCATTAATTAAGCCTTTAGTGCCATCTCTTGTTTAGTTCCATTGCTCACTTTCTTTCATTTCATTTCAATTTTTATTTTCAAGTAAAAAACAAAACCTCATTACTTAATTGAAACCCCAAAAACGACACATAAACACAAGTTTGAATCAAGCACGACAACTATCCCCGAGAAAAATACGACCTGTGGCCCCTTTGCTACATCTTTACATATTTTGCTTGTAAAAGGGTTTCCAGTTATTTATTTACATTTAAATTTGATAGACCCATACCTTCGTGACAAATTAGCTAGTATATTTGGGTTCGTCAGTATGCTAAAAACGAAAGAAGTGCCTAAAGAACTTTGGGCCGAAACGGTAAACTGTGTTGTGTATTTGCTAAATAGATGTCCTGCAAGGAATCTAGAAGGAGTTACACCTCAAGAAGCATGGACCGGATACAAGCCTTGTGTATCTCATTTGAAGATCTACTGGTGTATTGTCTATGCACACATTCCGGATCAACGAAGAACAAAGCTTGATGACAAAAGCTTACCTTGCATTTTCATTGGATACGATGCAAGATCGAAGGCTTATAGACTCTATAATCCAGTGAACAAAATGGTTATCATAAGTAGAGATGTTGAATTTCAAGAAGATAGTGTTTGAAATTGGAGCACTAATATGGTGATGATTCAAGAAGAATAACGAGTGAAGCAGAAAGAACCAACACAACTACCGTCGCCTACCTCTTCATCATCCTTGGATGAAGAAGATCCTCCTCCACAAAAGACAAGGAGTCTTCGATAATTATATGAGGTGACAACTCCACTTAATCTCATTTGTCTTTATGCTCAGGAAGAGATTGTATCTTTTAAAGAAGCTATTAAAGATAGCAAATGGAAGAAAGCCATGGATGAAGAGATGAAGGCAATTGAGAAGAATGAAACTTGGCATCTTACTACTTTGCCTGATGGCCATAAACCCATTGGTGTGAAGTGGGTTTATAAAGTGAAAAATGCTCAAGGAGAAATAGAAAAGTACAGAGCGCGACTTGTGGCAAAAGGCTACCAACAAAAGGCCGACATTGATTACGAAGAAGTGTTTACTCTCGTTGCCCGAATGAAACTATAAGGTTGTTAATCTCTTTAGCCGCTCAACTAAAGTGGAAAATATTTCAGCTTGATGTCAAATCGACATTTCTTAATGGCTACATAGAAGAAGTCTATGTTGAACAGCTAGCTGACCACATCAAGGGGGGGGGCAAGAAAGAAAGGTGTTGAAGTTGAAAAAAGATCGCTATGACTTGAAGCATGCACCGAGAGCATGGAATTCAAGAATTGATGCATACTTCAAAAAAATGGCTTTATGCAATGCCCTTATGAGCATGCTCTTTATGTAAGAGCAGATAATGACAACATCTTATTGGTATCATTACATGTAGATGATCTTATTTTGACAGGAAGTTCACCTCAAATGATAAAAACGTTTAAGAAAGCTATGGCAAAAGTGTTTGATATGACCGATATGGGACTTATGCCCTACTTTCTCGGCTTGGAGGTTGATAGGGTTGAATAGCCCGGGGCCAGCCTGGGGATGAAGAAGCTGCGTGGCGCACACATCGGATCAAAGCGACCCGGGCCTCGGGATCCCCCTTTATTGGGGGCGCACCCGGAAGGGTCAGCTAGAAGACTTCCCGAGATCACCCTGAGGGATCAGGCCCCGAGAGCACCTCGGGATTTACAGCGCTCGCGCTCGCGCTCACCCGGGCCAAAAGACCCCGAGATCACCTCGGGAGGCGGAGCCCCAATAACGACCGACCTCAAGTACCGACCCCCTCCTTGTTTACGGATAAGCATCCCCATTATAAGGAGTCATCACGACCCTTAAATATCACAACGGGTCAAAGCATAATAACAGCACAAACCGTTTCAAAAGCTATCCCGTAACCGTCGAAAGAGGGGGGCAACGTGACTCCAACCGCAGAGACATGGCACAGATTGAGGGAGCATGCCTAGTCTACCTCCATCGGTATAAAAGGTAGCTCAGCCCCTCCGGTAAGGGGGTTACGCATTGTCCTTGCTTAGTACTTTTTTCCTTTCTCGTTGCCTTCATTCTCCATCAAGATCCTGACTTGAGTGTCGGAGTGGACTTCGCCGGACAACTTCCGGCGTGCCCCCTAACGCTCGTGTTAATCTCGCAGGGAGAGGAGTCCCCCCCCTCCTCCACAGAGACTTCCACGTGGGCGAAACCTCGATGACCGGCCATCGACGACGATTCCTTCCGGACCGTCTTCCCAACACTAAAGTGTCAACCTTTGACTGGGCGATTCAAAGGCGATTCTCAGAATGGCATCGCACGCGCCGCTCTTCTAGCGGCGATGGCCGCGGCACCAACAGGACGCCGGTGCCTGATCCTTCTCAATTCCCTCCACTCCCTTCTACCACTCTGAAGCCTTCAGAGGATTCTTCTACTCAAAAAGGGATGGATCTTGAGAGTGCTCCTTCGTATGCGGCGGTCTTGTGGTCGAGCTCTCCGCTTGTTTTAAAGAAAGAATTTGAGGAAATCGGTGGAAATTTCAAAGAGGCGACGATCTACAACAGCAAACCCGACATTTTTTATACGGAGGAGGAGGTATCTACTATGGCCAATCCTTATAGATTCTCGCTTATTGGAAAATTTTCTGGCAAAAGACCTCATTTTCAGGTCATTATGCAAGCTTTCAAAACCCTAGGATTATCGGGCTTTTACAATATACGGCTTCTTCGATCCGGACATGTTTTTCTGCATCTCACAACAAATGAAGATATGACTAGAGTTTGGTCGAGAGGTATATGGTATATTGGAGGAGTGCCATTGCGTATATTCAAATGGTCTCCTCATTTTTCGTATGAAGCTGAATCATCCATTGTGCCGGTGTGGGTGCAATTCCCAGATTTCCCAATTCATATGTTCAACAAGAACAGTTTGTTCTCTGCTGCAAGAATTGTAGGAAAGCCCATTAAAATCGATGAAGCCACGGTAGATGGATCTAGGTTATACATGACACGAGTATACGTGGAAATTGACTTACTAAAGCCAATGGTGGAGGAATTTTGGATTGGAATTGGGGAGGAAAAAAGGCTTCAGAAGGTGGTGTTTGAGAAGTTCCCGAAATATTGTATACTGTTCTCATTTGGGTCACTTGCAGATGAATGTTACTTCAATGGCAAACAGCCTAAACTGGATTGGAAAAGGAATAGATTTGACACCTTGGCTCCAGGAGAAGATTTGCGAGGAAGGCTGAATCTGAAATATGCTGAAGGCACTGATTAGATGAATGGTGAGTCTGCTGAAGACACTGATCAGATGAATGGTGAGTTTAGAGACAATCAAACAGAAAAGCAAACCTATCCAAATGCTGTAAATAAGATAGATGAGAGGCTGAGAAATAAATTCCATTATTTGGCTTCTCTGAATGAAGAATATCAAAAGAGTTTAGATGAATTAAATGAATTTGAGCTGAAGGATAAGAGTGTGGTAGGCAGTTTCAGAAATGAAGACAGAATTGGTACCAGAATAGAAGGCAGTAGTGAATCAAGGGAAGAACAGATTCAGCTGATAGAGCAGGGCATCAGAATCTTGACGAAAGAGGGGTAGGAAGGGAAGGTTGATAAGGGACATGCTGGGAACAACCTGTTGGATCGAGAGAACCGATAGAGGGGGGGTGAATATCGAAAAACGTTCGGATTTAATATGAGAGAAATTGCACAGCGGAAATTAAAACCAACACACGAACACAAGTGGTTTTACTTGGTTCGGAGCCTAGGTCGACTCCTACTCCAAGGCCCACGATCGTTGATCGTTTACTTTGGGCAATTCTATATGAGGCGCAAAAGCAGTTTACAAAGATTGATTACAGAATAAGTTCAGTAAATTAAAAATCAACTCTTCTTTATCGACGTCCGGAGTAGATGGTATTTTCGGAGCAGTTGGACGTCGTCGGTGCTTGTATCTCGAGTCAGGAGGTTTCTGGAGCAGAGCGCGGGAATGGAAGAGCGTGAATGCATTGGAAAACTTGGATGTCCTGAAGCCTTGGTTCGAGGGCCTTTTTATAGGCCCTGGGGGCGCCCGGAACGTCGGGGGCGCCCCCCCCCATGTGTCAGCCGATCCGCCTCGGTCTCGGTCAGCTCTGATCCCTCAAAAATCGGGATCAAGCTTTGACGGGGGCACCCTGATCGCTGGGGGCGCCCGGGTTGATCGGGTCAGCTCTCTTATCTGCTGGCTTCGAGGGGAGCTGCTTCGGTACTTGGCGCTGGGGGTGCCCGCAGCATGCGGGGCGCCCGGAGCGATGGGGGCGCCCGGAGCATTCGGGGCGCTCCGACAGTCAGTTGTCGAAGCAGAGTTTGCTCCTGCTGGTTGGTCTTCACCTTGGGGGCGCCCGGAACATCCGGGGCGCCCTGCTCAGCTTCTGCCTCACTCCTTTGAGGCTCTCCGAGCTGCAGACACTCAGTCCTTCGGTCCTACATCCAGGGTTAGTCCAAAAAGCAGTAACATATTAATTTTTATACAGCCTTAGCTGTCTTGGTTCTGACTTTAGGTCTCCAAAATGGAGCCCTAGGTTGAACCGACGCCTACTGTTCCCTCGACGGGGAACGCGTCCTCACCTACTCCTCTCGGGAGAATGTACCTGATGCCAACCGCTCCTCTGGTTGGACTTTTGCCTCGCGGTCCTTCGCCAGGTCTTGGATGCCGAGCTGTCCTTCGCCCGGTGCCTAGCATTCCTTCGCTAGGGCTTCAATCCCAGGCTGTCCTTCGCCTGGCGCCTAGCTGTCCTTCGCTAGGGCTTTTTACCCTGGCATTCCTTCGCCAGTGCCTAGCAGTCCTTTGCTAGGGCTTTTTACCCTGGCATTCCTTCGCCAGTGCCTAGCAGTCCTTCACTAGGGCTTTTTACTCTGGCATTCCTTCGCCAGTGCCTAGCATTCCTTCGCTAGGGCTTTTTACCCTGCACACTAGAGTAACATTGTTAGATAACAAGTGAGACTTAACTTTTGAACCCTGTTGTCATTATCAAAACACAGGTTTGACTTGGGTGCTTTCTGCACCAACACAACCGGGTTCTGGACATGCAGACCAATAATCAGAAGTTGCAATTTGATGGAAAAAAGGGAGAAAAGGGGAAAGTTGAGGATACATCAAGTGCAGGACAAAATGGTCAGAGGGCAAATCAGATTGAGCTGAACAAAAGTTATGGGAAGTTTGTGCAAATGGAACGGCAGAACGTGCCAGATGTGTCAAGAGCAACAGATCCAATACAAGTGTCTACACCTAAGGGATTCTGTTCAGTAAATAATCAGAAGGCACATGCTGATATAACACCAGCATTTGTTGATACTATGGATGGCATGCTAAGGGCAGTAGCTGATCAAGATATGGCTACAACTGGGAGAATCAATTGGAAGGAACAAAAGGAGTTGGAGGGAGAAGAAATGTCCAGATCCTTTGAGGAGGAGGATGACTCTGAAGAGGAGGAAGTGGGGCAGCTACAAAGGAGCATTTCTTTACCTATGGTTTCAAAGAAAAAGTTCACACAGACTGGTCCTTCAAAGAATGAAGCAAAGAAGAATATTTCTTCTGGTGTCTTTCAACGTGTCACTAGAAGCAAATCTCAAGCACAAAGGGTATCTTATTCTTCAATGACTTAATGTCAGGAATGATTTGGAACATAAGAGGGGTAGGCAATCCTGCCTCGTTGAGAAGAGTACACTTTCTGAAAAACCATTACCATATAAGTTTCATGGGAATTTTAGAACCTTGTATTGAGTTAGATGCTTCTTTTATTACTAGAAGATTGGGTTTCTATTCAGCAAGCTCTAACTGCTCTGGAAAGATATGGTTTGTACATGATGTTAACATAGATTGCAAGGTTTTGGTTGATCAGGCACAATTCATGCATCTCAGTCTAAAATCTGCCATGTTCCCCATAGAATTGTTGTTCACAATTGTTTATGCTAAATGTTCCAGGGCTGATAGATATGAATTATGGGAAGAGTTAGTCCGTATCAAACCTGGCAGTGAGGAGTTTTGGATGGTAGGAGGAGATTTCAATGTTATCTCAAATATATCTGAACAATATGCAGGGGAGGTGACACGGCCGGGAGCAATAGAAGATTTCAACAATTTTTTGATGATCTCGGGACTTTGTGATGCAGGTTATGTAGGGGATTGTTTTACTTGGACAAACAATAGAATATGGAAGAGATTGGATAGAGTCTTAGTTTCTTCATCTTGGGCAGAACAAGGATTTTCAGTTAAAGTGGAGCATTTGAGTCGTGCAGCTTCTGACCACTGCCCCCTGCTAATCTCTTTCCCGAATTTTGAGTGACCAGTGGCCTCATTCAGGTTTCAAAAAATGTGGTTAAGACATCATGGTTTTATGCAAACATTAAGGTTAAATTGGGATTTGCCCAGCTCATGTTCTGGTTTGATTAATTTGCAGCTAAAACTGAAACGCTTAAAGAATCATTTGAAATGGTGGAATAAGGAGGTGTTTGGGAACATCCATGAGAACATTCAGAGAGCAGAAGAACTCTTTTCTGAGGCTGAGAAACGCTTTGACAATAACCCTACAAAGGAGAACAAAATCAGCAGAAGCAAACAACAAGCTCACCTGTTTAAGACTTTGCAAATGGAAAAAGACTTCTGGAAGCAAAGAGCTGCGGTTAAATGGATGAGCGAGGGAGATAAAAACACAAAATTCTTTCATGAGAGGGTACAAACAAGAAGGATAACCAATAGGATCTTTCGGATATGGGATGATGGAGTATGTTTGGAAAAACCAGAGATGATACGGGCCTCAGGAGTCAAATTTTTTGAACAATTGTTGACAGGAGAGGAATTCAACTATAGTCTAGTGGATTTTGGTATCATACTTGAGCTCATTACTGATGTGGATAATGCTTTTTTGGTAAATCTGCCTTCTAGGGAGGAAATCAAGCAAATAATATGGGAGATGGATCAAGGCAGTGTTGCAGGACCTGATGGATTTTCAGCAGCCTTTTATGTCTCCTGTTGGGACATAATTCAAGAAGATGTGTATCAAGCAGTTTTAGATTTTTTCAAGGGAGGATTGTTACCGAAAGGTATGGTTGCCACTACCATAATATTGATACCAAAAGCAGGAAATGCACAAAAATGGCAAGACTTTAGGCCTATTAGCTTATGCAACGTTTTCTACAAGATTACCTCTAAGCTATTGGCTAATAGATTGCGGAAGTTCCTATGCAAGATTATATCCCCGGCTCAGAGTGGTTTTGTAGAAGGAAGATTGATTTCTGACAATATACTTCTAGCCCAAGAATTAACTCACAAGTTGAATTATCATGTGAGAGGGGGAAATTTGATTATGAAACTTGATATGGCCAAGGCCTTTGATAGGGTGCAATGGAGTTTTTTATGCAAGATAATGGCAGCTTTCGGATTTTCTGATTCCTTTATTTCTATGATAAAAAGGTGCATTACCATATGTTGATTTTCCATTAGTATTAATGGTCATTTAGCTGGTTTTTTTCAATCAAGAAGAGGGCTGCGGCAAGGGGATCCGATTTCACCTTTTTTGTTCATCATTGCTTCAAAATTTCTTTCTAGGGGATTAGAGGCTCTGTTTAAAAAAAAAAATCCAAAGCTAGCTTTCACCACGGGTTGTGATATGAAGATATCTCATCTTGCTTACGCAGATGATATCATGATCTTTCTGAACGGCTCTATTGATTGTGTCAAAAAGGTAAAGGCATATCTTAAGGAATATGAAATGCAGTCAGGACAAGCTGTGAATGCTAATAAGAGCTTGATTTATCCATCAAGAAAGATACCAGCCGCGAGAAGAGAATCAATATTGGTTGCCACAAACTTCTTGGAAGGAACCTGGCCTTTGAAATACTTAGGAATCCCTATTGTCCTTGGTCACCGAAAAACATCATATTTTTTACCATTGGTAGAGAAGATAAGAGGAAAGCTCATGGGTTGGAATATAGCTCGGCTCTCTCATGGTGGTAGGCTTTTATTAATTCAAAGTGTGTTACTCTCTATGCCTTTATATTTGCTACAACTGCTACTTCCTCCTCTATCTATTCTGCATAAATTAGAGATGATATTTGCAAAAAAATTTTGGGGCTCCACGGATACTAAGAAAAAACCTCACTGGGTGGCTTGGATCGAGATCACTAAACCAAAGTTGGAAGGAGGATTAGGATTGAGGAAGTTAGCGAACACAAGTCTAGGTATGGCAGTTAAGCTTTGGCATAGATTTAGAGAACAAAATACTCCCTGGGCAGTTTTCCTCATAAGTTTATATTGTAATCCTAAACATCCAGCCGTTACTCCATTGAAAGGTAATGCTTCTCCCTGTTGGCGCAGGATGCTTAAAATTCGAGAGTTAGCAGAACCAAACATAGGCTGGACAATGGGGCAAGGAAGAATAAATTTTTGGTATGATAAATGGTTGGACACTGGCCCATTATTTAAGACTTGTTCCTTGGTTGGAAATCCCAATTTATTGGAAGCTGATTTTCTGGATAGTTCAAATTGGAAGCTGGATAGCATTAGAAGAATACTCCCCGACAGTATGGTGGCTGAAATGGCAGAAATCCCAATTCAAATAGCTGAAATAGATCAGATATTATGGAAGCCCTCCATGGATGGAAAATTCTCTCTTAAATCTGCTTGGAAGAAGCTAAGACAGGTTCAGCCAGAGGTTTCTATATGCCACACAGTATGTGTTGATTCTGTTAGTAGGAGCCCTAGAGCCAATTATGTGATGATTGACCAGGGGCATTTTGTATCATATTCTATTATTAATAAAGACATGTTTGGTTATTATACTTACTTTGTATTCTGTGCCGAATGACTAAGTATAATAATGCCCTTGTGTAGTAGGTTCTTATCTACATTATATCGATTGGTTGAATCGATAGTGAGATAATGTAGAGAACACTACACTAAATTATTCCTAGTCAAGCATCAATTATTCAGGGATAATATTAATGCATGGAGACTAGCATGTAGGTCAACTGATGACTTGAGCTCACAAGTCATGGATATGTGATATCAAGTTGACACATGGGTATACATTGGAGAATGTATACTGAATGACCCGCTATGAGAAAGTTTCATAGATTGTCATATGAGTGTCATAGACTTTCTCATGTGACTATTGGTATGAATAGTCCTTAGACCTGAAGTCACTACGGTTCCCTACATAAGGAGTTATGTACTTTGGTATCGTCAAACGTCACCCGTAACAGGGTGGACTATAAAGGCGATCACTGGGTATGTAATGAATTATACGGAGGGATGTGAGTGATGTAGATGGGATTTATCCCTCCCATATGACGGGAGTGATATCTGTGGGCCCCTTGATCGAGTAGAACTACTGAAACGCATGACCATACTCAAATGAGTCAATATGAGATATTGAGCTCATTTGTTTGAGTGAGTCTACTCGGGGATCAAGAAACACAAGATTGATTGAGGATGACACGGTCAATGCCTCATTGGTCAATCTAGATATCAAGGATAGAAGGACAAGGTCATACACTATCATAGTCACGGAGGTTTAGTCGGATCTCGACTTTTCTTGTTACTTGGGTAGCAATGATGCATTGCTAGAAGCCGCTCATTGCTTATGTGTCTAAAGTGTTTAGGCGCATTGCCAACGTCACGAGAACCTATTGGGTCACACACAAAGGACACAATGCTTCAGGAAAGTTGATCGGCAGATCTGAGCCCGAGTTGGGAACTCGGGAGATCTGAGCCCGAGTTGGGAACTCGGGAGACCTGAGCCCGAGTTGGGAACTCAGGAGGTCAGTTCGGGGGAATCGAGTTGGGAACTCGAGAGGGACCGAGTCGGTGCTCGGCGGGCCAAGTCGGAGCTCGACGGACTGGGTTGGCACTCGGCAGACTGGGTCGGAGCTCAGTAGACTGGGTCGGGAGCTCGCCACTCGGGAGACTTGGTCGGGAGACCGAGTCGGAAGCCCGAGAGGTCCGGTCGGAGTTGCATGAAGGAAAGAGAAAAGTCTCTTTTCATTGGATGAAAAGATTCTTTTCTTGCATGGGAAATGATAAAGAGCCACATAAAAAGATGTGCTCTTTATTGGGAAGCCAAAGAGACACAAACCTCTTCATATTCATGGGATGATTATAAAAGAGGGTCTTGTGACTTTGGAAGAGGTCTTCTTCTTGCCTTAGCTTTTCCCCTTCCCTTCCTCACTTCTTCCTCTCCTCCACACTTGGCCGAAACCTTACTGTAAGGTTCTTGGTGTTTTCGAGCTACCTCAAGTTGCTAGCACAACTAAGGTAGTTCTCCCGAAATTGAGAGATTGTGTCCGTGTGGATACGAATAGAGGCACGGACGTTTGAACGTGCAAGAGATTCGGCGCATCTTGGACGAGCGGGATAACCGAAGGGCACACTTCAAAGGTATAAACAGTAGATAAATCTATTAGATAAATAGCTTTGTACGAGTTTTCTTTCGCATGGATCGCTCGTGGGTTCTTGTTTCCGTTGCGTTTTTATTATTTTGTGCCGGGAGAACCCAACAGATGCAGTCTGACCCTGATTGTTATTTTGGTGTTGACACCGATTTTAGCTTAGGTTGATGATTATGATTATGATTAAGTCCTGATCGAGGATTAGGCATGGTATGGAAAATCCTAGCTTGAAGGGCTAGGTGTTGGAAAATCCGAACCTGGAGGGTTAGGTGTGAAAAATCCTAGCTTGGAGGGCTAGGTGTTGAAAAGTCCTAATTCAGAAGGGTTGGGTGAAAATTCCTAGCTTGGAGGGCTAGGTGAAAAGTCCTAACTTGGAGGGTTAGGTGAAAAGTCCTAACTTGGAGGGTTAGGTGAAAATGTCCTGGCTTGAAGGATCAGGCCCTAGCTTGGAGGGCTAGGTTTGGAAAAGTCCTAATTCGGAAGAGTTGGGTGAAAAGTCCTAGCTTGGAGGGCTAGGTGAAAAGTCCTAACTTGGAGGGTTAGGTGAAAATTCCCAACTTGGAGGGTTAGGTGAAAAAGTCCTAGCTTGGAGGGCTAGGTTGGATGAAACCCTAGCTTGGAGGGCTAGGTTTGAGTCCCTGGATCGGTCTGGTGACCGATCAGGGAATTTGGCACGCTGGTCCATCGTGGATCGATCCGGTGATCGATCCAGCAATGACTGATCAGTCAGGTGACCGATCAGGGAGCGCACAGTGAGGTTGGGAACCTACTGTGTGTCTCCTGATCGGTCTTGTGACCGATCAGGGAGCAGGCCGTTGCCTCGTTGCTTGGCTCCTGATCGGTCTGGTGACTGATCAGGGAGCACTCAGTGAGTTGAGTTCCCCCGCTGATCAGCTCCTGAACGGTCTGGTGACCGATCCACGACTTAGGATTTGATTTCTACGGTTACTGTTCACTCAGACGTGGACCGATCAGGCTTGAGCCTCATCGGACAGGGAGCTACCTGATCGGTCTGGTGACCAATCAGGATTCACCCTGATCGGTCTGGTGACCGATCAGGCTTGTGTCGCCACGAGAGTTGGGAGTCCCAGCAAAGCGGTAGATCGGTCTGGTGACCGACCCACAAGCTCTGGATCGGTCTGGTGACCGATCACTTTAATTCAAATTGCACTGTCAGACGCTCTGATCGCATCTGACCGTATCCGATTCTCTACATTTGATCCTTGATACTTGATTTACTGAGTGATATGATATGCTAATGCTCTAATTAAGCTGCAGGTGACAGGGAAGGATTCAAACACTCAAGGAGAGTCAATGAAGGCCTTTCCTTGGAGCAGGTTTGTCCGTTTTCTATCTCAGGTTGCAACGGACGCTGGCGCTGGCTGGAGCTGCTGACTGGGGCTGGTCTGAGGGAAGTTCAGAGAGTCTAGAATGTTGGAACCCGGATGGCTAGAGAGGGGGGGAGTGAATATAGCCAATCACTTAGACCTTTGGCACAAATCGAATTTCTGCATTCAAACTTATCAGTAGCACAACGGAAGAAATAATCATAGAGTAAGCAGAAAACAGAGAACGAAAGAAAAGTCGACACACTAGCAAGATCGCTAACAAGGAGGGTTTACAAGGTTCGGGGATAACTTGCCCCTACTCCTTGGCGTGCCCTTAAGGTGGGTGATCCCTTGATCGTCGGCAGATCAAGCCCCGGTTATCACCAGATAGAAAGCAACCTCCTTCTTGGTGGAGAAACCTCTCCACAGCGTTTCAATCACAGATTTAAGTTTAAGCACAAAGAAACAACAAGAAGGATCTTACTCAAACACTTAGCAAGGACAAGAACACATCAAGCTTTCCTGAGCTCCACCCAGCGGCGATCTCACGCAAGAAACCCTTCCTCGTGTCTTCTCGCTGTCGGACTCTAAGCCTCTTGTTCTCTCCTTCAAGCGCTCAAGTAATGAATGATTGCTTCTCGATTGCAGTAGCTTGCTCAAGGTGATGAAAACTTCAGAACGCACAAGCTAAATGTGAAGAACACAAAGGCGCAGCCAGAACTTAGTTCGCAAACTCTAGAACTCTGCTTCAACGAAGCCTTCTTCCGCCATTTTGTTTCTCCACTCAGCACCAGGTGACAGCATCTCCTGCAGCCTCCAGCTGCTTCCCTGCCAACGCCAGCTACCACTGAGCCCTCCCTGGACTTCCTGAGCTCCCCTCAGCCAAGCTCCAGTCGGCAGCTCCAGTCTGCAGCTCCAGCCGTTGCAACCTGAGATGGAAAACAGACAAACCTGCTCCAAGGAAAGCCTCCATTGACTTCTCCTTGAGTGTTTGAATCCTCCCCTGTCACCTACAGCTTAATCAGAGTGTTAGAGCAGCATATCACACAGTAAATCAAGTATCAGATGTCATCAGCAGAGAATCGGATACGGTCAGGCGCGATCAGAGCGTCTGACAGTGCAATTTGAATTAAGGTGATCGGTCACTGGACCGATCGGAGAACCTCCTGATCGGTCACCAGACCGATCAAGCTGGGTCCAGACCGATCAGGCTCCGTCCTGATCGGTCCCTAACGCTTGATTAGAAATCGCGATTCCTTTGAGACTCACCTGGATCGATCACTAGACCGATCCCAGGTTGTGGATCGATCACCCGACCGATCCACCCCTTTATCGGGCGATTTCTGAGCTTCGCAGTCCAGATCTCCTGATCGATCACCGGACCGATCAGGAAACCTTCTGATCGGTCACCAGACCGATCAGGCTGGGTCCAGACCGATCAGGCTCCGTCCTGATCGATCATAGAGAGGAACCTGCGATGCTGGATCGTTCTCCAGAATGATCTGCACAGTGATCCTGATCGGTCACCAGACCGATCAGGAGCAATTCAGCAAGGGAACTCAACCTCACTGTTTGCTCCCTGATCGGTCACCAGACCGATCAAGAGCAAAGCAATGGGTGAAACGCATACTCCCTGATCGGTCACCAGATCGATCAGTCATCGCTGGATCGGTCACCAAATCGATCCACGAAGGAGCACCGTGCCAACTCCCTGATCGGTCACCAGACCAATCCAGGGGCTCCAACCTAGCCCTCCAAGCTAGGGTTTCATCCACCTTAGCCCTCCAAGCTAAGGAGTTTTCACCTAACCCTCCAAGTTGGGAATTTGCACCTAACCCTCCAAGTTAGGACTTTTCACCTAGCCCTCCAAGCTAGGACTTTTCACCCAACTCTTCCGGATTAGGACTTTTCCAAACCTAGCCCTCCAAGCTAGGACCTGACCCTCCAAGCCAGGACTTTTTCACCTAATTCTCCAAGATGGGAATTTGCACCTAACCCTCCAAGTTAGAACTTTTCACCTAGCCCTCCAAGCTAGGACTTTTCACCCACCTCTTCCGAATTAGGAATTCTCACACACCTAGCCCTCCAAGCTAGGATTCTCAACACCTAACCCTCCAGGTTAGGATTTTCCAACACCTAGCCATCCAAGCTAGGATTTTCCATACCATGCCTGATCCCCGATCAGGACTTAATCATAATCAATAATCATCCACCTAAACTAAAATCGGTGTCAACACCAAAACAACAATCAGGGCCAGACTGCATCAACACAGAAGAGCTCAGTGGTGGCTAGTGGTTGCGGGAGAGCAGCTGGAGGCTGCAGTGAGATGTTGACCTGGCGCTTATGGAGAGTGGATAAGCAGCGTGGTGGAGAAGAGCAGAGAAGAACTCTTGCTTCAACACAACTGGGGTTGCCTTGGTTTTCTGCTGCGATTCTTGGCTGCGTGCTTGTGCTCTTGGCTGATCATCCACTCTTGAGAAAGCTACTGTGATCTTTGAAGCAACCATCCCTTGCTTGAGCACTTGGAGGAAGGAACAAGAGGCTTTGAGTCCAACAGCGAGAAGACACGAAGGAAGGGGTTCTTGCGTGAGATCGTCGCTGGGTGGAGCTCGGAAGAAGCTTGCTGTGTTCTTGTCTGTGCTAAGTGCTAAGTAAGATCTTTCTTGTGTTTCATTGTGCTTAAAACTATATCCTTGATTGAAACGCTGTGGAGAGGTTAGTCCACCGAGAAGGAGGTTGCTTTCTATCCGGATCTTCCGGGGCTTGATCTGTCGATGATCAAGGGATCGCCCACCTTAAGGGCACGCCAAGGAGTGGGGGCAAGTTATCCCCGAACCTTGTAAATCTTCTTGTTAGCGTTCTTATGTTTGCTCATAGTTTAGGGTTTAAGTTTTCTGCATATTCTGTTTTTACTACTTCCGCTATGCTACTAAAAGGTTTGAGTGCAGAAAATTGATAAGTGACAAAGACCAAGTGTTTGGCTATATTCACCACCCCTCTAGCCATCTGAGTTCCAACAAGTGGTATCAGAGCTTGGGGCTCTATACAAGCGGATTAACAACCGAGAGCTATCATCCATGGCTTTGAGAGAAGGTTTTTCCACCACCCGACCTCCCTTCTTCGATGGCGCAGATTTCCAATACTGGAGATCGAAGATGGAGTATTACTTGAAGATGGACATCAATACTTGGTTTGTGGTAAAGGAGGGCTTCATCCCTCCAAAGGATGATGAAGGCAAAGAACTTGAGTATTGGCGGTGGACGGCTGAACAAACTCGAAAGAGTGAAGCCGATGCAAAGGCGGTTGTCACCCTTCAATGCGGCATGAACAAAGACCAACTCATCAAGGTTGGTCCTTTCACAAGTGCAAAAGACTTGTGGAACAAGCTCATCGAACTCCACGAGGGCACCCGAGATTCAAGAATCGCCAAGAGGGACTTGTTCCTCAACCAACTTCAAAATCTCTCCATGAACGAGAA
>JAGFNQ010003472.1:78459-351772 GCA_024364735.1 Boesenbergia rotunda
GAACCAATTGAAATCATCTAGGGATGATAACATAGATGATTTGCATGTTGAAATGTTAGAGGATGAAATTAAATCATTGAAAATTGAGATTGAACATTTGAAATCCTCTAGGTTGAGGATGTAGATGATTTGCATGATGAATTGCTAGAGGAGAAAAAAATCATTAAGAGTGAAGTTGAGAGACTCAAGAATATTCTTGAGAAGTTCTCAACTAGCTCAAAGACCCTAGACATGATCTTGAATGCCCAAAGGGCAGTCTACAATAGGGCCGGTATTGGTTACCGACCCAAGGAACCTTCATTTGTGTCCCTTATGTCTAGGACTGGTGTTAGACCAATTAAGACACCCAAGGTTCAAAAGAAAGTTGTCAAGGCATGGGTGCCTAAGTCTTGTTTAGTAAATGCTTTAGGTCCCAAGGTTTGGGTACCTAAATCTTCCATTTTTCGAATTGTGTAGGTTATGATTGAGGAGGAGCATCTATCAACTTGGTTTGTTGATAGTGGGTGCTCCAAACACATGACCGGGGATAGATCATTGTTTACCAAACTTCAAAAAAAAAAGTAGAGATAATGTTTCATTTAGTAACAATGGTAGTCTTAAGGTCATAGGAATAGGAGACATTCAAATATCCGAGTGTCTTAGAATCTCAAATGTCCTTCTAGTCAAGGGGATGACATTTAATCTCCTAAGTGTCAGTCAATTGTGTGACACGGGTTACACAATTGATTTTCAGCCAAGTCAATGTCTAGTTAGACAACATGACACCTTGGACACGGTACTAGTAGGAACAAGAGTAGACAATATTTATCAAGTTTCATTTAAAAGTGCTACTAATGCTTTTGCTAAGTGTCTCATGTCAAAAGAAGAAGAGTCCACCCTTTGGCACCGGAGACTTGCACATGTGAATATGAAGAACATCCGGAAGTTGGCCAACAAGGGATTAGTTTGTGGCTTACCAAGCATCAAGTATTAAAAAGACAAACTTTGTGATGCATGTTAAATGGGTAAGCAAATAAAATCTGCACATAAAGGTAAAAGCACTGTAAGTACATCTACCGCTTTAGATTTACTTCACATGGATCTATTTGATTGTAGCACTATCATATCATTGAATGGAAGTAGATATTGCTTTGTTATCATTGATGATTTTACTAGATATACATGGACTTATTTTCTAAAATATAAGGACCAAACCTTAGATGTTTTCATTTCTTTTTGTAGAAGAGTTGAAAATGAAAAATCATCAACAATTAAGACAATAAGAAGTGATCATGGAGATGAATTTCAAAATCAACGATTCTTAGAATTTTGTCAAGATAGAGGGTATAGACATGAGTTCTCTACTCCTAGAACACCACAACAAAATGGTGTTATAGAGAGAGGAAGAACCATGTTTTACAAGAGGCTGCACGAAGCATGCTTAATGAGTACTCACTACCGAGTTACTTATGGGCCGAAGCTGTAAATACAGCTTGCTATGTGCAAAATCGAGTCCTCATCCATAGGTTCTTAGGAAAGACTCCCCATGAACTTTGGTTTAGAAAACCACCTACGGTTAAACACCTTAGGGTGTTTGGTTGTAAGGTGTTCATCCTAAATACCAAGGATCACCTTGGAAAGTTCACGGCAAAGGCTGATGAAGGGATACTAGTCGGGTATTCCCAAGTTAGCAAAGCCTATCGAGTCTACAACAAGAAATCTAGATTAGTTGAAGAGTCTTCTGATGTTGTCTTTGAAGAAATTCCAAAAGTCAATGGACAACCAGAAGATGAAGTCCAATTCGAACTTAGGAGACTAAGTTTGAATGAAAATCCAAATGTTGTTGATGGTGATGAATCCGATGACGGTGAGCCTAGACAACCCATAGATCATCCGGATCCTGAGGCTGAGCTTGTGTCTAGTGAACTCATTCAAGAAGCACCACCAACACCTAAGCAAACTAGATTAGTCTCTAGTCATCCCCAAAACCAAATTGTTGGAGACATCCATCATGGGGTAAGAACTAGATCATTCTTTAGGAATGAGGCTAATGAAGTTGCTCTAATTTTCGAAATTGAACCTAGAAAAATTGATGAAGCATTAAATGATCCTGATTGGATCATTGCAATGCAAGATGAACTAGGTCAATTCGAAAGAAGTCAAGTTTGGGACTTAGTCCCTAGACCTAAGAAGACCACCATCATTGGAACCAAATGGGTCTTCAAAAATAAGTTGAACCATAAGAGAGAAATCATTAGAAACAAGGCACACTTAGTAGCCAAGGGCTACAGTCAAGTTGAAGGCCTTGATTATGATGAGACCTATGCTCCCGTGGCACGATTAGAGTCCATCCGATTGATGCTAGCATTTGCAGCACATCGAGGGTTCAAATTGTATCAAATGAATGTCAAATCGACCTTTCTAAATGGTTTAATTAGAGAAGAGGTCTATGTCGAACAACCTCCGGGGTTTGAGAGTACCGAATTTTCAAACCATGTGTTCAAGCTCAAAAAGGCACTTTATGGCCTTAAACAAGCACCCTGAGCTTGGTACGAGCGGTTGTCGACGTTTTTAATTGAAAAAGGCTTTGTAAGAGACCAAATAGACCCTACACTATTTCTACGGAGAGATGGTGACAATATTTTTGTAGCCCAAGTATATGTCGATGACATAATTTATGGCTCAAATAACAAGGGCTATTTAAATGAGTTCATTGGACACATGGAAAGTGAATTTGAAATGAGTCTAGTGGGAGAGTTGACTTTCTTCCTTGGACTTGAAATCAAACAAACCCGAGATGGGATCCATGTGCACCAATCAAAGTATACTCAAGAAATGCTCCGTAAATTTAATTTGAGTGATTCAAAAGAGGTAACCACTCCCATGGCTACAAACACAAGATTAGACAATGATGAGAGTGGTAAACCTGTTGATTTGACTCAATATCGGAGAATGATAGGTAGTTTGCTATACCTCACAGCTAGTCGACCTGATATTCTTTTCGCTGTGGGTATGTGCGCAAGGTATCAAGTCTGTGCCAAGGAATCTCACTTAATCGCTGTTAAGAGGATTTTGAGATATCTTAAAGGCACAATAGGAGTCGGTCTTTGGTACCCCCGTACCGAATCATTTGATCTGATTGGCTATACCGATTCCGACTACGCTGGATGTAAGTTGGATCGGAAAAGCACAAGTGGGGGTTGCCAATTTCTAGGATCATCTTTAGTTAGTTGGTCAAGTCGGAAGCAACATTGTGTTGCTCTCTCCACGACCGAGGTAGAATATATCGTCATGGGAGAGAGCGTATCACAATTGTTGTGGATGATCCACACTCTAGAGGACTATGGATTAAGCTACAAAAGTGTGCAAGTGTTGTGTTATAACATCAGCACAATTAATCTAACCAAGAATCCAGTCCATCATTCTAGGACCAAACATATCGAAGTGCGTCACCACTTCATTAGAGATCATGTTGCTAGGGGAGATATTGTACTCTCACATGTAGAGTCCAAGTCAAACCTCGCTAACATTTTCACTAAACCACTCTTCGAAAATGAGTTTAGTTTCTTAAGAAGGGAGTTGGGAATGTGTCGCGCCTCATAGGATCAAAATGCATCCAAAACCCTTTATGATCATTTCGAAATTGTTGGGATACAATTGGGTAACTTTGGGGACATCTCACACAAACTATAAGGTTTCCCAAAACATTTTTGTTTGCTAGAAATGGGGTGAGATGTTAGGATCAACTCAATCTCTCAAAATGTCAATGCATCCCTTGAGAAATTAAGTTGACGAGATAAAAACCACTTCGGTGACCAAGTATGGGGAAAACCAATGCATAACATATGTGTATTTGGCTCCATGATCATACTTGGACATTCCAATCAAAGAAACTTGATTGGAAATTTAAGTTTGGCACAATCTTGGTTAAAACTTGTTTGAATGATTGTTGATTGAGTTTGACTCCACTTGGGTGGAGCAAAGTGATTTGTTCAAACCATAAGGACCTTTGATCCTTGTTTAGGGATCAATATAGTCAAGGAATCACTTCCAAGATCGATATTCTTCATCAGATTCCTTCAAAAGTCTATGTAGGACCAGTGCCGTCGATAGAGGGGGGGTGAATATCGAACGTTAAAAGCTTTCGTGGAAATCTTCGTAAAACTTTCGATCTATTCAGAGTGTTAGTGCAGCGGAAAATAAAATAGAAAAAGAAAAACAATACACAAGGACACAGCGGGTTTTATTTACATGGTTTCCAACCCCCCAGGGTCAGTACGTCCAAGGCCTATGTACTCGGCGTGAGTCCACTATTGGTCTCCTTTCCGAAATTTCTGGAGGCGGAGAAAACCCGTCTTACAGTGTACAATTACAAGCACAAGTACAGAAAATTAAGTACGGAATAATAAACACAAACCGAACAAGACAAAGTTGAAGCTCGGCCGATCTGGACCTCCGAAGTGCCGCGCACTTCCTCCTGGAGCCTCTCGGTCGTAGAGCCTTGTCTTTAGCACGTTGTCGTCGGTCAGAATGATCAGAATGGCTTGTAGCAGTTGTTTCTGAAGCAGAGGGGTCGAAGCATCTTTTATAGGCTTCCTACGGGCGCCCTGGACGCTGGGGGCGCCCCGATAAACCCGGTCAAACCTTATCCCCGCGTCGACCTCACCGCAGCTGATAAAACCTTTGACCAGGGCACCCCGGACCTCTCAGGCGCCCTCATGAAGCTTTATCTGTGTTTCAAACTCGAAACTGCAAATACAGCTTTGATCCCGGGCGCCCCGGACCTCCCGGGTGCCCCGCTTGAAGCCTATTCTGCCTTCAACACTATACTGCCTTTTTCTTGCTTTAGCTTGGGCGCCCCCAACACTGGGGGCACCCTGCTTTAGGGCCTCCAGCAGGTTTGCTTTGTCTTCCAATCTTGGTACCTGCAAGATACACAAAAACACAAAGCACATATACATATAATATTAGCCTTAAGGACTTGGTTCGGACTTCAGATCTCCACGAAACCCTAGGTCGAACCGACGCAAGTTCTCACCCCCGAGAACGCGCCTTCCACCTACTCCTTTCAGGAGCCGGTTGCCACCCAATCCTTCGGGTGGACTTTTGGTTAGCCTCCGATTACTCCGGATCTCGAGACGCCCAAACCCTGACCCGTCTCTTCTCCTGTCCTTAGTCATCGCTCAGCTAAGTTGCTCAGTCCCTTAGACCAAGACTTCATTACCTAGCAGTCCTTCACCAGGTGCCTAGCAGTCCTTCGCCAGGTCTTCATTCCCTAGTAGTCCTTCGCCAGGTGCCTAGCAGTCCTTCGCCAGGTCTTCATTCCCTAGCAGTCCTTCGCTAGGTGCCTAGCAGCCCTTCGCTAGGTCTTAGACTCCTAGCAGCCCTTCGCTAGGTGCCCAGCAGCCCTTCGCCAAGTCTTAGGGTTTCGATGCCTAGCAGTCCTTCGCTAGGTGCCCAGCAGCCCTTCGCCAGGTCTTAGGGTTTCGATGCCTAGATTAACTAGGACTTTTCTTCAACTTAGGTTACTTCTCCTTTGCTCCTCTTTGTCTGTTCAATGTATCACTGACTTAAGTATATTGTCAAACATTAAAACACTTAAAGGAGAACATCATTGATGCAACTTGCACTAACAATCTCCCCTTTTTTGATGTTTGACAATAACTTAAGTTAGATTGGTTGAATGGGCTAACTTACTATCCTTGGGAAAAAAATAAAAAAAATGATATAAGTTTTGAAACTGTATTTTTGATCTTTAGGAGAAAATTTTTCTAACTTAAGCACACCTCTCCCCCTTTGTCATACATCAAAAAACTTTAAGAAAATACTTGCACCAACAATGAAAACTTTTAGTTCTTTTTGAAAATACTTAGTGCAAAATTTTTGAAAGCATTGCATTTTGAATGATATATTGCATTTTTTTTAAAAATGCATAATTTTGAAAAAGATGCTATGTACTTTTGAAAGATTATGTAATTTTTGAAAAATATAAGTACCTTTGAAAAATGTATTGAATTTTTTTGAAAAATTAAGTACTTTTGGAAAATGTATAATTTTTGAAAGAATGCTATTTTGGAAAATATAAATATTATGCATATTTTGTAAGTACTAACTATTTTTGAAAAAGATGAGACTTTGAAAAATATAAGTAATTTTTGAAACATAATATTTTACTTGACTAGGTTTCTTTTCCAGTCTGACACAATCCTAGGAAATCTTGTTAACCACAAGGACATTTTCCTAAGTGTCCTGGAAATTCTTCAAACTCAAGTAAATATTAACAGAATTTTGCCAAAAAAAATGATAGTACTTTTGAAAATATATGCTACTGGATTTTGAAAAATGTGTGAACTTTTGAAGACCCAATATTTTACTTGACTTGGTTTATCTTCCAGTCTGACACCATCCTGGGAAACCTTGTTGACTACAAGGACATTTCCTAAGTGTCCTGGAAATTCTCCAACCCAAGTAAACATTATTTCAAAAATAATTTCATAAGTCACACAAATTCTAACAAATAGAATAATAGTATTTTGAAAGACTTAGATTTTTAGCAAGATTTTGAAGATATGAAAACATGTTATTAAATAATTCTTTTAATTTGACCTCCCCCTAAACTTGACTCAGTCCTGGGAAGCTTGTTGACCACAAGTACTCTTCCTCTGAGTCTGAAGGTTTGATTCAGATTAAAAAGAAATATTAAAAAAATAAATAATTATCAAAAAAAACTTTTCTGAAATTCTTCTTTTGACTCAAACTCTACCTAAATTTGACACATCCTAGGAGTCCTTGAAGATCATGAAGTGGACCTTTCCTCTGTGTCTTTAGGGTTTATCAAAGTCAAAGAAACAGGTAAATTTTTGAACATATAATTTTTACAATATAAACCCTTTTTGAAAACACAAGTAATAATGATTTACAGCACAGTTTTCGAAAAGTATTTTTCAAATGATAGTAATGTTTAAAGTGCAGTTTTTGAAAACCATTTCAAAAAAAATGAAAAGCACTCCCCCTGTACCCGATACCGTTTGACTCTATCTGAGTGCTTTAAGGAACTTTAGTGTTGTCCTAAGAGGCTTGTGTCTAATTATGTGAGTCAAACAATTTTCAAAAGAATATAATTTTTGAAAACATATAATATGTATATTCCATCAGACAAGCATGAAATCCATACAAACATTATTATGTTGAAGCACTTATTTTGAAAATATATTTTTAGGAAAATATTCTAACAATTTTGGAAAATAATTTTGAAAAATATTTTTCAATTCATTAGTCCTTAACATCTCACCCATTTTAGATGTATCAATACAACAAGTATGGTTGCCTTATAGGTGTATTGTGATATGCTTGAATCATTTTTCTTAATTTATTATTAATTCTAAGATTCAATTGAAGCTTGTGTTAGATTTGAATTTGACAAGAAGTAACTTGAATTTGAATTTCAAAAGTTGGCTTCCAGGTCTTGGCGAGGCACTAGGCCTTCTTTGGCCGTAGCCTTATTGGATCATCAACCCTTTCCTTGACAAAGCCTTTTAATGAAATTTCATTTTCAAAATTACTTTTTGAAAAATTCTGGTCTAACTCGTTTGGGTCTTGGATCGGTAGCTTCGGCTAGTTTCACCAGTTTAAAGAGACCAAGTAGTGTATACTTAACCTTATTAGAAGAGGCTTCCCTAACGTACTATCATCTCACCGCCACCCAATACTAGGTCGATCAAGTTTCAATTATTCTTTTTCCTATAGCCGTTCTAATATATACATAAAATTTCAATATGAATGACATGTCATATATTTAAAAGAAGTAGCAAATGCATGACATGACAATTATGCATGTGTCAAACAAGTCCAATCATTTTATTTAAGTTTCTAATGATGTATCAAATTCCTGATTTGATACATGTCGTGTGAACCCGCGAATATGTCAACCCACTTTGACATATTTAATGTTATTAATTTTAATTGTTATAGTTTGGGTAAAATTTTATTTTAGTACAAGTTTAACTTGTTTAACGATTAGTTGGAGATTATATTGATTAAGGATTAATTAAGAATTAATTGATGTTGAATTAATTGAATTTGAATTAATTAAGATTAAATTATTAAATAATTGAATTAATTTGAATTAAGTACGATTTAATTAACATTAATTAAGATTTAATTTGAATTGAATTTAGATTTTAAGTTTAATTTAATTTAGATTTAATTTATTTATTTGATTTAATTTGAATTATTTGAATTAATTCGAATTTTAATTGAATTTGTTTGAATTGATTGAATTCTTTTGAATTTTATTAATTTGAATTTAATTTAGATTTAATTTGAATTTAATTAAGATTTAATTTGAATTTAATTAAGATTTAATTTGAATTTAATTTAATTTGAATTTAATGTAATTTGAATTTAATTTAGTTTGAATTTAATTTAATTTGAATTTAATGTAATTTGAATTTAATTTAGATTTAATTTGAATTTAATTAAGATTTAATTTTAATTTAATTAAGATATAATTTGAATTTAATTAAGATTTAATTTTAATTTAATTAAGATTTTATTTGAATTTAATTAAGATTTAATTTAATTAAGATTTAATTTGATTTAATTAAGATTTAATTTGAATTTAATTAAGATTTAATTTAATTAAGATTTAATTTGAATTTAATTTAATTTGAATTTAATTTGAATTTAATTTAATTTGAATTTAATTTAATTTGAATATAATTTAGATTGAATTTAATTTAAATTTAATTTAATTTGAATTTATTGATAAGGTTATAATGATTTATTAATAGTTGTGGATTTAAATTCATCATTTTCATTATTTCGAAAATTTCTTCTTCATCTTTATCTATCTTTTCAAATTTTTCTAACAATTCGGATTTATTTGAACCTTTGTAATTTTTATTGACTATGGCCCTAATCATAGATAGTTCCATATCTTCCTCAGGATTAGATCTTTCGATATCCTCATAGTAGGTGGAGTAAAATGGGCCACTAGTTAAAGTTTTGTAATAACTTTCAAGATTATCTATAATTAAGTTATTATCTAGGTGAATTTTATCTTCAAGATTATCCTTAGAATTATCTTCAGACCCATCTTCAATATTTTCAAGAAATTCAAAATTAATCTCTAGATTATCTTTAAGATTTTCAGAATTAATTTCTGGATTATCCTTAAGATTTTCAAAATTAATTTCTGGATTATCCTTAAGATTTTCAGAATTAATTTCTGGATCATCCTTAAGATTTTCAGAATTAATTTCTGGATTAAATTTATTTGAAAAATTATCAGAAGTAACATTATCAGAATTTATTTTAGAAATCACCGAATTGATGTTCTGGATTAAATAGTTAATTTCGGATATTTTAGTCATATCTGTATTTTCTAATTTGACATGCAAAAAATTAATTTTACTATACAGTAAATCTAATTTATCAGAAAAATTAACTAAATTATCACAAGGCAGTGCAGGAATTTGTAACATCTTTGGAACATAAATCTTGCGTACCTTCACCGGACACTTATTTTTGTAGTGTCCGTATTTCTTGCATTTGAAGCATCGTACGTGATCCTTGTTTTTCCGGACTCCTGGCGCTAGTGTCTCCTTTGCCACCGGTGGTGTAGATCGAGTCTTACGAGTAGGGCACTGATTTTTATAGTGCCCTCTCTCCCTGCATGTGAAGCACGTGATATGAAATTTAAAAACAGACGTTTAAATAAAATATACCTGATTCACCCCTGAGCTCCCCCTCAACTCCTGGCGTCGTTGCTCCGTCGGCAGTTAGTCCGGTGAAGAGCGGCTCGGCTCTGATACCAATTGTAGGACCGGTGCCGTCGATAGAGGGGGGTGAATATCGAACGTTAAAAGTTTTCGTGGAAATCTTCGTAAAACTTTCGATCTATTCAGAGTGTTAGTGCAGCGGAAAATAAAATAGAAAAAGAAAAACAATATACAAGGACACAGCGGGATTTATTTACTTGGTTCCCAACCCCCCAGGGTCAGTACGTCCAAGGCCTATGTACTCAGCGTGAGTCTACTATTGGTCTCCTTTCCGAAATTTTCGGAGGCGGAGAAAACCCGTCTTACAGTGTACAATTACAAGCACAAGTACAGAAAATTAAGTACGGAATAATAAACGCAAATCGAACAAGACAAAGTTGAAGCTCGGCCGATCTGGACCTCCGAAGTGCCGCGCACTTCCTCCTGGAGCCTCCCGGTCGTAGAGCCTCGTCTTTAGCACATTGTCGTCAGTCAGAATGATCAGAATGGCTTGTAACAATTGTTTCTGAAGCAGAGGGGTCAAAGCCCCTTTTATAGGCTTCCTACGGGTGCCCTGGACGCTGGGGGCGCCCCGATAAACCCGGTCAAACCTTATCCCCACGTCGACCTCACCGCAGCTGATAAAACCTTTGACCAGGGCACCCCGGACCTCCCGGGCGCCCTCATGAAGCTTTATCTGTGTTTCAAACTCGAAACTGCAAATACAGCTTTGATCCCGGGTGCCCCGGACCTCCCGGGTGCCCCGCTTGAAGCCTATTCTGCCTTCAACACTATACTGCCTTTTTCTTGCTTTAGCTTGGGCGCCCCCAACACTGGGGGCACCCTGCTTTAGGGCATCCAGCAGGTTTGCTTTATCTTCCAATCTTGGTACCTGCAAGATACACAAAAACACAAAGCACATATACATATAATATTAGCCTTAAGGACTTGGTTCGGACTTCGGATCTCCACGAAACCCTAGGTCGAACCGACGCAAGTTCTCACCCCCGAGAACGCGCCTTCCACCTACTCCTTTCAGGAGCCGGTTGCCACCCAGTCCTTCGGGTAGACTTTTGCTTAGCCTCCGATTACTCCGGATCTCGAGACGCCCAAACCCTGACCTGTCTCTACTCCTGTCCTTAGTCATCGCTCAGCTAAGTTGCTCAGTCCCTTGGACCAAGACTTCATTACCTAGTAGTCCTTCGCCAGGTGCCTAGCAGTCCTTCGCCAGGTCTTCATTCCCTAGCAGTCCTTCGCCAGGTGCCTAGCAGCCCTTCGCTAGGTCTTAGACTCCTAGCAGCCCTTCGCTAGGTGCCCAGCAGCCCTTCGTCAGGTCTTAGGGTTTCGATGCCTAGTAGCCCTTTGCTAGGTGCCCAGCAGCCCTTCGCTAGGTCTTAGGGTTTCGATGCCTAGCAGTCCTTCGCTAGGTGCCCAGCAGCCCTTCGCCAGGTCTTAGGGTTTCGATGCCTAGATTAACTAAGACTTTTCTTCAACTTAGGTTACTTCTCCTTTGCTCCCCTTTGTCTGTTCAATGTATCACTGACTTAAGTATATTGTCAAACATTAAAACACTTAAAGGAGAACATCATTGATGCAACTTGCACCAACAGTCTAAAACTGAAAGTTTTAGATCATATCAGGGAATATCAGGAACCCTGATCAGTCACTGGATCGATTAGGTGTAGGGTTGATCGGTCCCCGGACCGATCTGGCTCCATCCTGTGGTGATCGGTTCATAGACCGATCAGAGGGGCAGCAGTGACTTTGCGAAATTTTGTCCAAACATTCTGTACTTGCCTGGATTGGTCCTCGGACCGATCTGGCACCCTGTGATGATCGGTCCACAGACCGATCAGGGGGGCTTCTTGAATATCATCCAACCCTACTGTTCTCTTCTTGATCGATCAACCGATCGATCAGGAGCTTGCCTGATCGGTCACCCGACCGATCAGGACCAGGCCAGTCCGATCAGGCCAGAGTCTGATCGGTCTGGGCGCTCTCAGATCGAACGGTGATCCGTTAGATCACATTAAATTTCGGTTGGTGGACCGATCCACCAACCTAATAACTTCGCGAAACCCCTCATCTCCCAAGCCCTAGCGCCGAACCTTCTTACTTGCGCTTCTTCATCCCGTGCGAGACCCTTCCCTGCGTCTCCTTCCTCCTCTTGCGAGTGAGCTTTTGTGCGCGCGCGTGCGACCCTGAGTAGATTTCCTGCGAGCTTTTCCTTGTCTTCTGTGAGTTCCTTTTTCACTCAAGGTTTTGCGCTCATCTCTTGTGCCGAGAACTTTCTCCTGCGCGATCTCTCCTTCCAGCCTTCAAGATCCTCACAAATCAACTTCAATGGCACCTAAGTAAGTATTTTTGGTTTAGTTTATCTTACAAATCAACTCATACATTATTAGTTTGTGCTAATCAAAGGTTTTTATTTTGTGGTGTGTTGTGCCGTGACCTTGCTTATGCCATGACCTAAACTATATCATATCTCTATGTTGGTTGATTTTTGATCAACTCTTACATTTGTGATCCTTTGATTTGTCATGACTCCACTGATTAAATCAAATCCTGTGTTCTTGATCAAACTCATGTGTTCACCTGATTATTCTTCTTATGATCAATTCCACCTTATGTTCACTTGATTACTTTTCCCGTGATCAAATCTTGGGTCCGTGATTAAACCATGTTCATGTGGTCAATTCAACCTTGCTCTTTTGATTTATGTTATTTCCATGACCTATTCAAATCTTTAGAAAATCATCTAAGGGAAAGGAAACAATGGAGGGAAGCTCAAAGGGCAAAGGCCCTTCATCATCTACACCTCCTTCGGGACCTCCTCCACCTCCACATACTAGGTTTCAAAACATTTATTATGCTCTAGATTTTCAATGGCACAACTTCAAACTGATGTCATGTCAAACTGTGGACCAGACCTTCATCTACGAACATTGTCCAACAGTCTGGCAAATTATTGAACATTATAATCTTCCATCCATTCTTTACCTCGAGAGGCCAATCAACTTTGATTTGGTCTCTGAATTCTATAATAACATGGTCAGTGGTGAGGGCACGGGGTGGAGGACCCGTGTCGCCGGTGTTGATCTTGATTTTACTCTATCAGCCTTCATTGCATTTCTTGGTTGCCATCGTTCCGATAACAACTTCTCACTCTACCCTTATATTCCTGATCCTCTTCCGGTTCCTTTTTGCTGGAGTCACCCCTGACTCCATCTATGAGTATTTTCTAGGCCATCCCAGGCCAAGGGGTTCCGGTGAGCGCACCCGTGATTTTCCCACATTTCCTGCTCTCCATCTCTCCCCTATAGACTATATTTTGTTTAAGATCATCACTAACTATTTCCTCCCGACTACTTCGAAACATCTAGATAAAATTCACTCCTTCCACTGCTTGATGCTCTACGGGATGCATCAGCAGTTAGACTTTGACCCAGTGACTTCCATCTACTTCTTCATCATCGTCCACAGTCAGAGGTACGGTCAGACGGTTTACATGCCCTTTGGCCATATCATTACTGCTTGGCTGCAGTCCGTAGGTATCGATGTTTCACAGAGCCGCATTGTGCCCATGGTTCGACAGGACTGCCGCTTGGATCGTCGCATGCTCGCTCAGTCTTGCATTGTGGTCGGGTCGCAGGGGCTAAGGTGGAAGGATCGGAGACGTATGGGGGAGTTACCGAGAGAAGCCCCTGATCAGGAGCCGTTCGCTGGTGCTGAGGATTATGATGAGTGGGCTCCTGACCTACGCTGACAGGTTGTGGAGTTAGAGCATTTGATGCAGCGCGAGCTATATATTTCTGAGCTCTGGCACCAGGAGGTCAGCTCGGAGTTTCAGTCTTTCGATCGTCGACTCGACACTCTCGCATCCGACGTCTCTGAGATCAGCTCACTACAGGACACATGGTATGAGCAGTGGTATCATCATACGTTTCCTGGTGGTGCGTCCCCCAGCAGCCCTCCATCAAGGGATGTTATATATATTGCTGAGTCTTCAGACGATGACCACGCAGGGGATTGATGATATTGACTGTTATAATGAGTGTCATATTTGATTGTGCTCAGTTCTTTTGAGGTGTCTTGACCTTGATGCGACATGATGCATCTGATATTTTGCATGTATTTTATATTTGCCTTATCATGTTTTGATTATTGGCATATATGTGTGTGTTCACATGATTACTATCTGCGTGTATGCCTTATTATGCATGCTTATGATTTTGCGTATGATGCCTTGCCCGTATGATACATATGCATGTTTTGCCATGTCTTATCTTTGTCATATGTATTCACATGTTTATCAAAAATTTATCATATCTTTGTTGTTTTGGGATACCCCTAGGGTTGAGGGGGAGTATGGTTAAACTTAACAGCCCCTCTAGACCCTTTTCGGTGTTCGACAAAGGGGGAGAGTGTGGTTGGTTAAGTTTAGGATGATTATGTTGTAGGGGGAGGATCTTGATTCCCCTATGATTCTGAATTGAGAAATTGATTGGGAATCCCTAAACTTAAAATCGGGTTGTCAAACAACAAAAAGGGGGAGATTGTTGATGCAGTCTGACCCTGATTGTTGTTTTGGTGTTGACACCGATTTTAGTTTAGGTTGATGATTATGATTATGATTAAGTCCTGATCGTGGATTAGGCATGGTATGGAAAATCCTAGCTTGAATGGCTAGGTGTTGGAAAATCCTAACCTGGAGGGTTAGGTGTGAAAAATCCTAGCTTGGAGGGCTAGGTGTTGAAAAGTCCTAATTCGGAAGGGTTGGGTGAAAATTCCTAGCTTGGAGGGCTAGGTGAAAAATCCTAACTTGGAGGGTTAGGTGAAAAGTCTCAACTTGGAGGGTTAGGTGAAAAAGTCTTGGCTTGGAGGGTCAGGTCTTAGCTTGGAGGGCTAGGTTTGGAAAAGTCCTAATTCGGAAGAGTTGGGTGAAAAGTCCTAGCTTTGAGGGCTAGGTGAAAAGTCCTAACTTGGAGGGTTAGGTGCAAATTCCCAATTTGGAGGGTTAGGTGAAAAAGTCCTAGCTTGGAGGGCTAGATTGGATGAAACCCTAGCTTGGAGGGCTAGGTTTGAGTCCCTGGATTGGTCTGGTGACCGATCAAGGAATTTGGCACGCTGCTCCATCATGGATCGGTCCGGTGACCGATCCAACAATGACTGATCGGTCTGGTGACCGATCAGGGAGCGCACAGTGAGGTTGGGAACCTACTGTGTGGCTCCTGATCGGTCTTGTGGCCGATCAAGGAGCAAGCCGTTGCCTCGTTGCTTGGCTCCTGATCGGTCCGGTGACCGATCAGGGAGTAGGCAGCTTCCTCACTGCCTTGCTTCTGATCGGTCTGGTGACCGATTAGGGAGCACTCAGAGAGTTGAGTTCCCCCGCTGATCAGCTCCTGAACGGTCTGGTGATCGATCCACGACTTAGGATTTTATTTCCGCGGTTACTGTTCACTCAGACGTGGACCGATCAGGCTTGAGCCTGATCGGACAGGGAGCTACCTGATCGGTCTGGTGACCGATCAGGATTCACTCTGATCGGTCTGGTGACCGATCAGGCTTGTGTCGCCGCGAGAGTTGGGAGTCCCAGCAAAGCGGTAGATCGGTCTGGTGACCGACCCACAAGCTCTGGATCGGTGTGGTGACCGATCACTTTAATTCAAATTGCACTGTCAGACCCTCTGATCACGTCTGACCGTATCCGATTCTCTGCATTTGATCCCTGATACTTGATTTACTGAGTGATATGATGAGCTAATGCTCTGATTAAGCTGCAGGTGACAGGGAAGGATTCAAACACTCAAGGAGAGTCAATGGAGGCCTTTCCTTGGAGTAGGTTTGTCCATTTTCTATCTCAGGTTGCAACGCACGCTGGCTGGAGCTGCTGACTGGGGCTGGTCTGAGGGAAGCTCAGAGAGTCCAGAAGAGCTCAGTTGTGGCTAGTGGTTGCAGGAGAGCAGCTGGAGGCTACAGTGAGATGTTGACCTGGCGCTTGTGGAGAGTGGATAAGCAGCGTGGTGGAGAAGAGTAGAGAAGAACTCTTGCTTCAACACAACTGGGGTTGCCTTGGTTTTCTGCTGTAATTCTTGGCTGCGTGCTTGTGATCTTGGCTGATCATCCACTCTTGAGAAAGCTACTGTGATCTTTGAAGCAACCATCCCCTGCTTGAGCACTTGGAGGAAGGAACAAGAGGCTTTGAGTCCAACAACGAGAAGACACGAAGGAAGGGGTTCTTGCGTGAGATCGTCGCTGGGTGGAGCTCGGAAGAAGTTTGCTGTGTTCTTGTCTGTGCTAAGTGCTAAGTAAGATCTTTCTTGTGTTTCATTGTGCTTAAAACTATATCCTTGATTGAAACGCTGTGGAGAGGTTAGTCCACCGAGAAGGAGGTTGCTTTCTATCTGGATCTTCGGGGCTTGATCTGCCGACGATCAAGGGATCGCCCACCTTAAGGGCACACTAAGGAGTAGGGGCAAGTTATCCCCAAACCTTGTAAATCCTCTTGTTAGCGTTCTTGTGTTTGCTCATAGTTTAGGGTTTAAGTTTTCTGCATATTCTATTTTTACTACTTCCGCTGTGCTACTAAAAGGTTTGAGTGCAGAAAATTGATAAGTGACAAAGACCAAGTGTTTGGCTATATTCACCCCCCCCCTCTCTAGCCATCCGAGTTCCAACAGTATGGAGTGAGATACTCAAGTCGAGCATCTCTATTTTTGCTTGGAGATTTTTGAAACAAAAAGTACCTGTGGACTCTATCTTGCAAAGAAGGGGAATTGCCATAGCATCTAAATGTCTCTGTTGTGACTCTATGGAAACTTGGGAGCATCTTTTTTATGAGGGTCCTGTGGCTAAAGAGGTTTGGCTCTACTTTGCTAATTTGTTTTGTGTACATAAAGCTCAAATACTAGAAGACTGGTGGATAGGCTCGAAATGGTCCCATGGAGGACACATCAGGGAGGTCATACCTTTTTTGATTTTATGGTACTTATGGGTTGCAAGGAATGATGCTAAACATAGAAACTTGAAGCAAGATGCGCAGAGGATCATAAGCAACATAACCCGATATCTCCTTCTTGGAGAAACTGCAAAGGTCATTAAAAGGAAACATTGGAAAGGTTTTTCTGCAATTGCTAAGGATTGGGGTTTGCCTACCAAAGTTATTGCCCGAAATATCATCTCTATTGTGCATTGGAAGAAGCCAGGGCTTGGAGGCTTCAAATTAAATATAGATGGATGCTCAAAAGGGAACCCTGGAGAGTCTTCATATGGGGTAATTATTAGGGATCATGCAGGCCAGTTTATTTTGGCAAAACATGGCACATTGGGTGTGAGCTCTAATATAGAAGCTGAATTGAAGGCTATACTTTTTGGTTTGGAATTATGTATATTTCACAATTATTTGCCTCTGGCTTGAATTAGACTCAATGGTGGCTTTGAAGATCATTAAGTCATCGGCTATTTGTTGGGATTATAGGAAGATGATTTTAAAAATTAGAATGTTGATCAAAAGGTATCAAGTCTGCTATTCACATGTGTATAGAGAGGCGAATGTGGCTGCTGACTATTTAGCCAACCAAGCCTTTAATTTTCATGGGGATAAAGTGTTATCAAAGTAGGATATGGACAAGGTCCTTTATGGCATTTGCAAGATTGACAGGATAGGATTGCCTTACATAAGGCTGAGTCGGAAATTTGTTTAACAAGAGTATCAAATTGGTTTGGGGCATGGTTTTGTGGTTGGTTGAAGAAGAATGTTGTTGCAGATATTATTGTATTGTATCTTGTGGATACTTATGGTTGCGGAGAGCTGGTTAATCTGGGAAGATTCTCTGTTAATATGGTTCTGTTACAGAACTGGAAGATTGTGTTTCTTATGAAAAATTTCCTGCTATTATGGTACTGTTATTGAAACATGAGTTCCGGATCTTTCCTGATCTTTCATATTATGTGACAGCAAAATTATATCTTTCCTGATCTTTCATATTATGTGACAGCAAAATTATAAAGTGGATGAATCTTAGTTTTGACAGAAGTGAAATGGTTACAATTGCAAGGCAGAATTTTTTTCTCTGTTTTTCTGTCTGATACTGGAATGTTTTGTCTATGCAACAAATACCTGAAACTAATGCATTTGTCTATGGACTGTGATCATGTGTAGCAGAATATTCTCTCTGTTTGCTATATGATACTGGAATTTTTGGTCAGTTAATATGATTTGAAACTAATGCAATTTATATATGGGCTGTGCTATTCTGAAACTAAACTAATGTTTGGTCTGCATTGGATTTTAGTCTGGTTCTCAGACTCGGGGAGCTGGAAAATTCTTCAGTTGTTACTTATAGCTGAAGAGGTTCTGTTATTATGTTTCTGCTTTCAATCTGTGCGTGTATCAGAATGGAATGGATATTGAGATTAAGTTTGGAATATGTTTTTTTGATTCTTCTCGCTATAAGACAGTAAAATCAAAGTGGATGGATTTTAGTTCTGCCAGCCTGTGATAGAGGAGAAGAATTCAATTTGAAAGACAGAATGCTTATCTTCATTTGTTTGTCTAATACTATATGCTTGAATGTGAGATGATTGGTCAGAGTTCTTGGAGCTGATCATATCTGAAACTATTTTTCTATCTGATATTGGAATTTTTGGTCTTTTACTAATGCAATTGTCTATGGACTTCCTGAAGAGTCGGTTTGAGAGTTTTGCTTGTTGAATTATGGGCTAATTAAAGTTGAGAGAGCTGATACATTTTGTGTGACATATCAGAGCATGTTGTTATCTGATGTATCACTGAATATCATAGATTATCAGTTTTTGATATGTCATAGAATATCAACTATTTATATAGGTTGTACATGCTGTGAAAATATCAGTTATGTGTTATATAGGCTGATCATGTTGCCATTTGATATATCATAGATTATCTGTTATACTATCTGAACATGTTGTTATCTGTTGAGATTTTGTTCGCTAAATATTAGGCTGATTGTTTGCTGAATATCAGATATTTCTGCTTGCTGAATATTGCTGAACATGTTGTCTGAACATGTACCATATCGGAATGAGGAGGTGTTGTGGTTTTGAACTTAGTAAAGTCAGATGGCAGTCGGTTGTAGATCTGAAATGAAAGCAGTCTTGGGTTCATCTTCTAATATGTTGAACTTCCTGAAGAGGATTTGTTTGAGAGTTTTGCTTGGTGAATTATGGGCTGATTAAAAGCTAAGAGAGCTGATACAGCTGTACATGCCGTATATGTTGAATATTGTTGATCATCGCTAAATATTGCTGACTATTCCTTTTGTGGAATATTGTTGAGCATGTTGCTATACTACTGAGCATGTGCCAGATCGGAATGAGGAGATGGAGGTTTGAGATCTAGATTTCATGGAAATCATTATATTTTGGGGTGGATGAAATTCTGCTGGTGGGAGTTTAAGTGTACCGAGAGAAGTAGATAGGGATGGTGAATAGATACACCGTATACGATCTATCTAGTCCGTAGCAAACGGCTACGGTAAAGACACTTAAAATCCGTTATGGCTGAGGCTTTGCCAAAAAGCCTAAAAGGGTGAATAGACCCACCTTTGGTCTATCTAGTCCGTAGTAATGGCTATGGTAAAGACGTGTCAAATCCGTTTCTGGCTGGTCACTTGCCTAAAGTGAACATCGGGTGCGGGAGGAGCTTGGATACATGATGTGAATGCGGCTGAGACATCTTGATTTTGACTGTAAAGGTTCAGGAAATGGTGAATATTTTTGAAAGGCTGATAGAAAGCAAAAGGAAATGAATCTGCTAGGAAGGTTATCACACGGTTGGAAAGGCTTCTAACTTTAGCTTTGTATTAAATAAGAAATAGGCTGGGATTGTTTAGATTCATATAGACATTAATTGTAAATCATTTTGAGTCTTTGTAATTCTATATTAGAAGGTCAGGTTTGGTCCCCCTTCTAGTATGGATTTTCTTTTCAGGAATAAAATTTTCCTTTGATTAAAAAAAACAAATTTGGCGCCGTCTGTGGGAAACTAGCAAAGCATCTGAAGGAGCACCGATGGCAGGACCAGAGGGACAAGCCCTTGTCCTTACGAGAGAGGAACTCGATCGCTTAGTAGCCAACGCCATTAAAGAGGCGCTGGAATAACATCAAGTCGAACAGGCTGCCTCGCAACAAGGGGATCCTGCGACGGAAGAGATCCCCAGAGTCTCCATCGCGCATTCAAGGAGATCCGTCACCCCTGATGGGGAGACGGGATGGAGCAGCCCCGAGCCCCCAAAGAGAGTCTCCCAGAGACATTGAGAAGGCCCACTCAGTGACTTCCAGTGCCCAGAGGTACGGAGAGGGACAGGGAAGGAGGGATGAACCCAAGACCTCTCATAAGTGTTGGAACTTGGATGGCTAGAGAGAGGGGTGAATATAGCCAGACACTCAAATCGCTCCCTCTTCTTTGAACTTTCTTTCTGTGATCAGATTAGAGCCTCCTTCTCGGTGGAAAAACCTCTCCACAGATCTCACGGATGATTGAACTTGAGTACAAGAGATCACACAAGAAGGAACGCTCACTCGATTCTCACAGGAATGCAACAAGAACACTTAAGCACAAAAGCAACAGGGAGCTCTCGACGCAGCCCAGCTAAACTCCTCAAGTTTCTGTCTATTCGCCCACATCGCTCCTCTGCTTCCAGCTTTGTCTTAAGCTTCCTCTCACCATCGCTAGCTTCATCAGCATCTACTGAGCCAGCCTGAACCCACTGACCTCCCTGAGCACTCAGTCCACTGAAGACCTCCTCTCCAGCAGAGCCTCCGTCAGTCGCCAGCTGCTCCAATTGCCGTTGAAACCTGAGAACGAGAAACAGCCAAATCTGCTCAACGGAAAGCCTCCATTGAACCTCTTGAGTGTTTGAATCACCTGCTATCACCTGCACACTTCAACAGAGGCTTAGCAAAGCATATCACAAAGAATCAGTAGTGTATCAGAAAAAGCGCAGAGAAAACAGACGCGATCAGAGCGTCTGACAGTGATCAGAGTGAACCCTGATCGGTCACCAGACTGATCAGAGTCACTCCTGACCGATCAGGCTCCAGCCTGATCGGTCCACAGTAGGAAACTGGGAAATCGCGGCAGATCAAGATCGGTCACCGGACCGATCCACATGGTTGATGGGATTCCCAGCTCTCACAGCCAACTCCCCCTGATCGGTCACCAGACCGATCAGGTTGTGGCCTGATCGGTCTGGGGACCTATCAGGGATCTTCCTGACCAATCAAGATCCAACCTGATCGAACATAGAGAGGAGCTCGTGACATTTGATCGTTCACCAGAACGATCTGAACAGTGTTCCAGATCGGTCACCAGACCGATCAGGAGCCGAACAGTAGGGTTCCCAAACTCACTGTATGCTCCCTGATCGGTCACCAAACCGATCAGACACAGCTGGATCGGTCACCAGACCGATCCACGAGGGAACTCTGTGCCAACTTCCCTGATCGGTCACCAGACCGATCCAGGCAAGGTCAACTCCACTCTAAGTCACGAGAACAAGCTTCCAGCCCTTCTCTGACTCGTTCTTAGTCCCCCGGACCAAGACTCCGTGCCCAGTTTCACTCACTAGGACTTCAACCTAGCCCTCCAAGCTAGGACCTGGCTTCACTCACCAGGATTTCATCCAACCTGGCTTCACTCACCAGGACCCAGCTTCACTCACCGGGATTTCAACCTAGCTTCACTCACTAGGATTCCAATCACCTGGCTTCACTCACCAGGACCCGGCTTCACTCACCGAGATTTCAACCTAGCTTCACTCACTAGGATTTCCATCACCTGGCTTCACTCACCAGGACCTGACTTCACTGACCGGGATTTTCAATCAACCTGGCTTCACTCACCAGGACCCGGCTTCACTCACCGGGATTTCAACCAACCTGGCTTCACTCACCAGGACCCGGCTTCACTCACCGGGATTTCTAATCACCTAACCCTCCGAGCTAGGAATTTTCACACCTAGCCCTCCAAGCTAGGACTTTTCACACCTAGCCCTCCAAGCTAGGACTTTTCACACCTAGCCCTCCAAGCTAGGACTTTTTCACACCTAGCCCTCCAAGCTAGGACTTTTCACACCTAACCCTCCAAGTTAGTGTTGGAAACGAGATGGCTAGAGAGGGGGGGGGGTGAATATAGCCAATCACTTTTTCTTGGCACTTAACAAGTTTTCTGCACTCAACTTATCAGTAGCACAGCGGAAGATGTAAAATAAAATGAAGCAGTGCAGTAAACGAAAACAGAAATGAAAGCAAACAAAGACAACTACCAAGATCGCTAACAAGAGGGTTTACAAGGTTCGGGGATAACTTGCCCCTACTCCTTGGCGTGCCCTTAAGGTGGGCGATCCCTTGATCGTCGGCAGATCAAGCCCCGGCTTTCACCGGATATAACGCAACCTCCTTCTCGGTGGAGAAACCTCTTCACAGCGTTTCAATCACAGATAAAGTTTAAGCACAAAGAAACAACAAGAAGGATCTTACTCAAACACTTAGCAAGGACAAGAACACAGCAAGCTTCCCTGAGCTCCACCCAGTGGCGATCTCACGCAAGAACCCTTCTTCATGTCTTCCCATTGTCGGACTCTAAGCTCCTTGTTCTCTCCTTCAAGCACTCAAGTAATGGATGATTGCTTCTCGATCGCTTGCTCAAAAGTGATGAAAACTTCAAGAACACAACAAGCAAGTTGTGGAGAACACAAGGCGCGGCAAGAACACAAGTTTACGAACTCTGCTTCCACGAAGCCAACTTCCGCCCTTTTGATTCTCCACACAGCACCAGGTGACAACATCCTCCGTAGCCTCCAGCTACCTCACTGCCAACGCCAGCTACCACTGAGCCCTCTCTGGTCTTCCTGAGATCCCCTCAGCCAAGCCCCAGTCTCGGCTCCAGTCTGCAGCTCGGCCGTTGCAACCTAAAATGGAGAATCGGACAAACCTGCTCCAAGGAAAGCCTCCATTGACCTCTACTTGAGTGTTTGAATCCTCCCCTGTCACCTGCGGCTTAATCAGACTGTTAGAGCAGTAAATCAAATATCAGAGGCAAACAGCAGTGAATCGGATACGATCAGACGCTCTGACCGCGTCTGACAGTGCAATTTGAATTAAAGTGATCGGTCACCGGACCGATCCAGGACTTGTGGATCGGTCACCAGACCGATCTACTGCTGTGCTGGGATTCCCAGCTCTTACGGCAACACAGCCTGATCGGTCACCGGACCGATCAGAGTGAAGCCTGATCGGTCACCAGACCGATCAGAGTGAAGCCTGATCGGTCACCAGACAAAGCTTATTGGTGAGATGCATTAATTGTTTTGTGAGATGCATTAATTTTATCTTTTGATGTTAACACTATGATTTAATTGAAGCTTGTGTTAGATTCGAGTTTAACAAATAATAATTTAAAAATGAGTTTCGATAATTGGCTTCCAAGTCTTGGCGAGGCACAGAGGCCTTCTTTGGCCGTAGCCTTATTGGATCAACAACCCTTTCCTAGACAAAGCCTTTTAAAGAAAGATCATTTTCAAATCATTGTTTGAGACACTCTGGTCTAACTAGCTTAGGATTCGGAGAGGTAGTTTCGGCGAGTTCCACCAGACTAGAAAGACCAAATAAGGTACTCCTTACCCTACTTGATTCCTTAGTCAGGCTTCCCTAATGTACTATCATCAAACCTTGTCCTAATACTAGGTTGTTCAAGTTTCAATTAATCAGGTTAGTCCTTAAACTAACCAATCCTAATTTTAAGCAAAAAAAAATAAAAAAAACACTCAATTAAAGCAAACAAGAAAAAAAATGTTCTAAGTTATATCATAATCGAAATAAAACTCTGGATTTTCAAAAACAGCAATATTATGAATTAAATTTTCATATGAATTAAAGTTACCCATCTTTCTTTTGCTTGACTGATTTTTAGGTATTTTGTAGTGGTCGCGAGCCATTCGGACCTTCTTCCGATGATCCCCTTCTTCGTCGTCAAATTCTGAGTCTGAGTTGGACTTAGGTATTGGTTGAGGCCTCTTTTGCAGTTCTCTTGGAGTTTTTTCTGCAATAAAAACTATACTTTCCTCGACCATTACAGTATCAGCTTGATTATTTAACCTTAATTTAGAAGAAAATGATTCAAAATTAGTTACCAACTTTGTCTCAGAAAACTCGTCGTCTGACTCAGGTTTGACTTCGACGTCGGGTGTCGAGTCTGACTCGGCTGTTTGTGCTTGGACCGAGACTGCAAGATAACTTTGGTAATCTTCTTCTTCATTTGATTCGTCCAATGATTCGAACATCTCTCCTTCAAAGACCTCAATATCGGAGCTCTTTTCGTGTAGGTTGAGTAGCTTCTCCCACATCTCTTTAGCACATCCAAATGAACCGACTAGCTTGAGTTGTTCGTTGGTTAGACCGCATTGTATGATTACTATTGCCTTAGCATCAGTCTCGATCTTCCTTAGAGTTGGTTCGTCCAATTTGTCCCAAGCGATCGATGTTCCATCTTCCGTGGGGAATCTGAACCCCGTTTGGATTATCGACCATAAATCTAGATTAGCCTTCAGGTGGGATTCCATTTGACTTCTCCAGGAGTTGAAATTTTCGCCAGAGAAGAGCGGTGGACGAATGCTATTCCATTCTTGATTGGCCATTAAAAATGATCCTTGCACACAAAAGAAATAACAGAAATGTACCAAGACTTGGTCTTGGATTAGTAGTGCGGGAGAAGGGGAAAAATAGCCAAAAAAAATTGCACGAATTTCGAGACAGAATAATAATAAAATAATGAAAATAATTTATGACAAATTTTAGAAAATGTTGATTTTCTCAATTCTGATTATTGATGAAAAGTTAAAAATTTAATGTTAAAAAAAATTGCTCGAATTAAGGTAGCACGAATTTCGAGGAAAATATTAAAATAATAATAAAAAAAGGTTTATGACAAATTTTCAAAAATTGTTCGTTTTATCAATTTTGACTTATAGTGAAAAAATGAGAATTCAAAATTGAAAAAGGCGTAATGAAGTAGCTATAGCTAGGGGTGTCAATTCGGGTGGGTCGGGTCGGGTTCGGGTCGGGTTGGGAAATTTTTTTTTTTTTAACTCCCAACCCGAACCCGACCCGAACCCGATTTCAACCCGAAACCCCCAAACCCGAACCCGAACCCGACCAACCCGACCAACCCGACCCGACCCGAATAACCTGAAAAAACCGATTCAAAACATCTTTTTTCGCCATTTTCCCTATAATTCTTCACTTTTATCTCAATACTTCATCATGATCATACTATATTGATATTAATATACATAAAAATATCTTAATTTTCAAAATAAAATTTGATTTAACCCCAAAAAATCCACAAAATATTAAATTTCGGGTCAACCCGAACCCGACCCGACCCGACCCGAACCCAACCCGAAATTTTTTCAACCCAAACCCCCCAACCCGAACCCGACCCGAACCCGAAAATTTTCAACCCGAACCCGATTTTTTTCGGGTCGATTCGGGTTGGGTCGTCGGGTCGTGTTGATTTTTGACACCCCTAGCTATAGCCTCCTTGTGCAAGAGTTGACATTGGTCCACATACATCAGTATGTATTAGACCAAGCAATTCTCCCACTGGATTACCTTTTTCGGAAAAGGGTAATTTGGTCATCTTGCCTTTCAAGCATGATTCGCATGTATCAAATGAACCGGGTTCAAATGATTCCAAAATTCCACATCGGTGTAATTTGGTCATGTGTTTCTTACTTACATGGCCAAGACGACAATGTCACGTATAGGAGTCTATTCGATTATCTATTTGAGCATGTTTGTTGCTAACTTCGATATTGAAAACGTCACCAGATAAATCTAACGTGTAGATATCATTGCACAAAGTTCCGATCCCATGAAATTTAAAGTTATGTAACAACAATTGTTACTAAAAGTTAAATGATAACCCTTTTCATTCAAACATGAAATAGATACAATGTTCTTTATTAACGAAGGAACAAAATAACAATTATCCAATTCTAAGACACGTCCAGTAGGGAGCTTTAGCAAATATGTTCCGATGGCAACAGCAGCAATCTTTGCTCCATTTCCAACTCGCAGATTCGTTTCTCCCTTGACGAGTCTTCTTCTATTCCTTAGCCCCTGTATGTCATTACATATATGTGAGCTACACCCAGTATCAAGTACCCAGGTATCTGAGGAAATAGAGTGACATTCAATAACGAAGATACCTGAAGAGGATGGGGCATCGGATGCCTTCTTCTTCAAAGACTCAAGATAAACCTTGCAATTTCTTCGCCAGTGACCCTCCTTGCCACAATGATGGCAAGTGTCGTTTGGTGTCTTTTCAGTCTTTTTGGCCTTTTTCTTCTTTCCTTTATTCTATTCTTTGGCCTTCCTCTTAGAACCTTTCTTCGAGGAACCAACTAACAGTACCGTCTTCTGATCTTGCTTTACAGAAGGCTCTATAGTCTTCAGCAGGTTGAGTAACTCAGGAATGGTAGTCTCCAGCTTGTTCATCCGATAGTTCATCACAAATTGTGAATAACTTTTGGGCAAACAATGCAGAATTAAGTCAATACTTAGTTCATGATCCATTGCAAAACCGAGTGTGCTCAGTCGCTCAATGTACCCCAACATCTTTAACACAAACTGTGAGGCAGAAGTGCCTTCCTGCATCCTAGAGGTGAAGAGGAGTTTGGAGACTTCGAACCTTTCGGATCTCGCCTGCTCTTCAAATAACTCATGAAGATGGAAGATGATGGTATAAGCATCCATATGCTCATGCTGCTTTTGCAGCTCAGGTACCATAGAGGCTAGTATGATGCAACTCGCAAGTTCAGAATCGGTCACATGTTTTTGATAGGCCACTAACTGGTCCGGAGTTGTATCTTCTGGAGGACGGTTGGGAAGTTGATCTTCAAGGACATAAGCAAGCTTCTCTGCCTTGAGGACTATCCTCAGGTTTCGAAGCCAGTCCATGAAGTTTGGCCCAGTCAGTTTATTGGTGTCCAAAATGGAACGTAAATTCAGAGAAGACATGGTCGAGTGATTATCCTAGAAATACAAATTGAGCTTATGTGAGAAGAATGATAAAGAATGCATCAACATACATTAATTAAATCCTATTTATTTTTCGAATTGAATAACCCTTTTTATCAATTCGGGAGATCGTAGGAACACCTCCAAATAGGTTGATATCCAACCATAGATAAGAACAACCATGGCTGTGGCCATCAAGTTATTCTTAGCTATGAAGGTAGGTAATTATACCGATTACATATCACATATATGTAACTATCACTTTATACTATCAACTAATTAAATGTTTGTATAAATCATTGGGTTGTTAACTCATTAACAAGTATGCAACAATATACATAGCACCCAACTGCACCTCTCTTTACATCGACCTTGTCTGTGGCACAACAAATCGATGCTCCAAGCTTAAGGCTGACCCATTAATCTAGAAATAGTTTTAATATGGTTGGAGTTCATTCAACCGTTTAGTCAGGCTTGGATGTGTCCAACAACCAAAACTAAGGATTGACCTCTGACTCCAACTATATTAATCATAAACTAATTCCATGGTTTGAACATGTTGAGGTTCAAGCCAGGCATGGATGTGTCCATTAACCCAAACGAGAAACAAAACTCTGGTTCTAACCATATTAATGGAAGGTGTTGGCCTTAATATATTGTAAGGGGTTTTGGGTCTCATCCTTTCTTTTCTAAGCACATTCATGACATATAATTATGTCATGTACTAACGATTTCCTTAATAAAGTATGTATGTGACTTAATTTATCAAGTCTCATTAATTGAATTAGGAACCGGATTTCCTAATTCTAATTTCATACTTTATTCAAGGAATTGTTTTGGGAAACAATTTCCTAAATTGTCATAATCAATTTCGGAAATAATATGTTTAAGACTTTGATTTCTCTAAATCAAATCTTATTAAATTAAGAGACAGATTCCCTTAATTCAACCACATATTATTTTCATGAAAATCTTATTTAAGAAAACTCTATAGGAAACCATTTTCCTAATTAATTTTGGAGACAACAATATGTAAGAGCATCACCTCTTAAATCAAATAAGAAAATTATCGTTTGAAAATCACCTCAAAATTTCCAAGATTTGATTACATATTTTATTTATGGATTTATTAATTTCAACAAATTATTTTCTTTGGGTGGCTCCCCGAGGCTCAGATACCCAAAAAAAAAGAATTTGTTGTAAATCTAATTTGGTCCGCTCCCCGAGGCGTAACCAAATTAAACATGACAATTTTATTCAAAATAGGAAATTAAATTACAACAACTAACTTTAAATTGGACGGCTCCCCGAGGCTCAATCCAAAATAAAGAATTTTGTTAATAATTTAAAACCAATTTGAATTTAATTGTCAATTAATAATCCATAAATTTGTCTAGACTTTTTTGAAAGAAAGTGCCCAAAATTGTGAGATTTCATAATAGGTTTTCAGAATAATTGTAAGTTTCTGGTACAAAGAAAACTTACATATTTCTAAAATTGAAAAAATTTCAAAATAGGAAATTTCTAAAATTGGAAAGTTTCCAAAAATGGAAAGTTTTCACAATTATCATAAAATTTCAGAAACTAGGATATTTCAAAAGTTTGCGAAATTTCATGAGGATTTCCAAACTTTGAAATTCCTAAATCTAAAATTTATCATAATTGGAAAGTTTCCATAATTGAAAATTTTTCCAAAATTGAGATCATGACAAAGTTTTCCTCAAAACAATTATATGATTATGTCGAACACTAACCGGCTCTGATACCACTGTTGGGACCGGGTGCATGTTGACATGGATACGGGTTCGTAATTTTAAAATTTAATTACGTGCAACGGAAGGTTTAGCATAAATAATTTCTTAAATTATTTTAACCACGTATCTAGCATGCAACCTTAAGTTGTGGAGACATGATCATACATTTAAAATTTTGCAGAAAGTAAACTAATTTACTTAATACCTCGCGTAACTCGTAGAAAGGGACGAGATCCAACCGTAGCGTCCCTTGGAAGCTCCGCCTCTATTCACGTCCACGCCGAGTTCTCTTCGGGATGACTTCGCAAAGCCACGAGTTTCGTGCCGACAAGAACTACTAGATTCTCCAAAGGCACGACAAGAATATCAAGAGAGAGAGATGGAAACTAACCACCAAGCAACGGAATCAAGATTCCGGGGGAAGGAAGGAGTTGCGACCCGCTTCATCTTCTTCTTCGGCACCTTCTTGGTGGATGTGGCTCACGGCAACTAGAAGGGGCGCCGACCCTAGAGGAGGGAGAGGGCGCCGGCCCTAGAGGAGGTAGAGGGCGCCGGCCCTAGAGGAGGTAGAGGGAGAGAAGGAGAGAGAGAGGGCTTGCTTCTTAATCTCTTGATTGGAATTCAAGCATTGTCTTGGTTCCTTTATATAGTAGTCTCTCCATCGCCAATTCTCCCTTCTAACGGAATAAATTTTCATAAGAAATTTATCTTATAAATTTTCCTATGAATTATTCCGTTATGCCAAGTTTTATTATAACTAAGTTTATAATAAAAACAACCACATCTCCCCTTTTATTATGGAATAAATTTTCACAAGAAATTTATTATATAAATTTTTCTTATCGTGGAAAAATCAATTCCTAATTGATTTTATAAAATAAAATAAATCAATCCAAGGTTTATTTAATTTTCCATGAAAATAAATCTCTTTATATAAATTTCTTTATATAAATTTCTTTATCCATAATTTTATAAAACAAATCGCGTTTGATTTATTTTATAATTTAAACCAAATAATTTGGTTTCCCTCCTCATTGTGGCCAGCCAAACCAAAGAGGGTGGGGACCCTCTTTGGCCGGCCAAACCAAGCCGTCTCCTTGTGAATTAAACTCATTTAATTCGTCCAATAAGCCTTCAAAAGACTTAGCCATTTTAAGCTTCCGGTGCGCCTCTGATAAATTCAAATTCGACTTATTTCTCTTGATCGGAAAATCTAATTTTCAACTCGTTTTAAATCCCTCGGATTACTCGTAGTGCGTGTGACTAAATAGGCTTTCGATTTATGTTGGTCGTCTATAATTAACCAATTATAGAACGATCATGAGTGACACCTAGTAGTACATCATGATCCCCAATTAATCGAAAGATCAACGGTTGACCTCCAGAAATAATTCTGAAACCCTTCAGCAGCTATAATGAGTTGTGCCCCATTCCCTTCACCATCTTATACCCACTTGGTTCAGGACACGGTCTATGTGTGTCAGTCCCCACTAGGCTGACTACGTCACACCTAGCCCAAGTAATGTCTTTCTCATCCAACAGATTCTAATTACTCTCATGTTTCCTAGAGGATTCATACTCGAACATGTTGTGCTCTGGCCAGAGCTTCGATTAACAATCCGACGATAGACCTTGGGTATACATCTCCTCGCAAGGAGTGGTGAATCCTTTATAGGTTGTTCAACATCTTTGGGCACTTCGGCTTATACCAACCATCCTGGGTCCACACCTCCTTAGAGATGCTTGCTTAAGATGTCAAAGTATAAGTCTTCGTGACCAAGATGACTTGAACACCGCAAGTCAAAGGAACATCGCACTTAAGCTACAGTAAGAACTTTCATTGACATATCTATATGTAGATTACCATATGAAGTTTTACAGCTAGTCACTCCAATGAACTAGTTCCCTTAACTAGCATCCATATTTATCTCCGGACATCCCAATGTCACCAGCCAGTGAGAATCAGCTGATTAGAGAATAACCCATGCTAGTCTCAACAGAATTGATAGTGTCCATATTTATCAATTCATCGACTAGGGACAATTTCAATACTTCACAATTGCACATGTAGAGATAATCACTAGTTGTGAATTCATCACANAAGGATTAGTTCGTGGCTTACCAAGCATCAAGTATGAAAAAGACAAACTTTGTGATGCATGTCAAATGGGTAAGCAAACAAAATCTGCACATAAAGGTAAAAGCGCTGTAAGTACATCTACCGCTTTAGATTTACTTCACATGGATCTATTTGATTGTAGCACTATCATATCATTGAATGGAAGTAGATATTGCTTTGTTATCATTGATGATTTTACTAGATATACATGGACTTATTTTCTAAAATATAAGGACCAAACCTTAGATGTTTTCATTTCTTTTTGTAGAAGAGTTGAAATGAAAAATCATCAACAATTAAGACAATAAGAAGTGATCATGGAGGTGAATTTCAAAATCAACGATTCTTAGAATTTTGTCGAGAATAGAGGTTATAGACATGAGTTCTCTACTCTTAGAACACGACAACAAAATGGTGTTGTAGAGAGGAAGAACCTGTTTTACAAGAGGTGCACGAAGCATGCTTAATGAGTACTCACTACTGAGTTACTTATGGGCCGAAGATGTAAATACACTGCTATGTGCAAAACCGAGTCCTCATCCATAGGTTCTTAGGAAAGACTCCCATGAACTTTGGTTTGGAAAACCACTACGGTTAAACACCTTAGGGTGTTTGGTTGTAAGGTGTTCATCCTAAACACCAAGGATCACCTTGGAAAGTTCACGGCAAAAGCTGATGAAGGGATACTAGTCGGGTACTCTCTCGTTAGCAAAGCCTATCGAGTCTACAATAAGAAATCTAGATTAGTTGAAGAGTCTTCTGATGTTGTTTTTGAAGAAATTCCGAAAGTCAATGAATAACCAGAAGATGAAGTCCAATTCGAACTTAGGAGACTAAGTTTGAATGAAAGTCCAAATGTTGTTGATGGTGATGAATCCGATGACGGTGAGCCTAGACAACCCATAGATCAGCCGGATCCTGAGGCTGAGCTTGTGTCTAGTGAACCCATTCAAGAAGCACCACCAACACCTAGGCAAACTAGATTAGCCTCTAGTCATCCCCAAAACCAAATTGTTGGAGACATCCATCATGGGGTAAGAACTAGATCATTCTTTAGGAATGAGGCTAATGAAGTTGCTCTAATTTCCGAAATTGAACCTAAAAAAATTGATGAAGCATTAACTGATCCCGATTGGATCATTGCAATGCAAGATGAACTAGGTCAATTCGAAAGAAGTCAAGTTTGGGACTTAGTCCCTAGACCTAAGAAGACCACCATCATTGGAACCAAATGGGTCTTCAAAAATAAGTTGAACCATAAGGGAGAAATCATTAGAAACAAGGCACGCTTAGTAGCCAAGGGCTACAGTCAAGTTGAAGGCCTTGATTATGATGAGACCTATGCTCCCGTGGCACGATTAGAGTCCATCCGATTGATGCTAGCATTTGCAGCACATCGAGGGTTCAAATTGTATCAAATGGATGTCAAATCGGCCTTTCTAAATGGTTTAATTAGAGAAGAGGTCTATGTCGAACAACCTCCGGGGTTTGAGAGTACCGAATTTCCAAACCACGTGTTCAAGCTCAAAAAGGCACTTTATGGCCTTAAACAAGCACCCCGAGCTTGGTACGAGCGGTTGTCAACGTTTTTAATTGAAAAAGGCTTTGTAAGAGGCCAAATAGACCCTACACTATTTCTACGGAGAGATGGTGACAATATTTTTGTAGCCCAAGTATATGTCGATGACATAATTTATGGCTCAAATAACAAGGGCTATTTAAATGAGTTCATTGGACACATGGAAAGTGAATTTGAAATGAGTCTAGTGGGAGAGTTGACTTTCTTCCTTGGACTTGAAATCAAACAAACCCGAGATGGGATCCATGTGCACCAATCGAAGTATACTCAAGAAATGCTCCGTAAATTTAATATGAGTGATTCGAAAGAGGTAACCACTCCCATGGCTACAAACACAAGATTAGACAATGATGAGAGTGGTAAACCTGTTGATTTGACTCAATATCGGAGCATGATAGGTAGTTTGCTATACCTCACAGCTAGTCGACCTGATATTCTTTTCGCTGTGGGTATGTGCGCAAGGTATCAAGTCTGTGCCAAGGAATCTCACTTAATCGCTGTTAAGAGGATTTTGAGATATCTTAAAGGCACAATAGGAGTCGGTCTTTGGTACCCCCATACCGAATCATTTGATCTGATTGGCTATACCGATTCCGACTACGCTGGATGTAAGTTGGATCGGAAAAGCACAAGTGGGGGTTGCCAATTTCTAGGATCATCTTTAGTTAGTTGGTCAAGTCGGAAGCAACATTGTGTTGCTCTCTCCACGACCGAGGCAGAATATATCGCCATGGGAGAGAGCGTATCACAATTGTTGTGGATGATTCACACTCTAGAGGACTATGGATTAAGTTACAAAAGTGTGCAAGTGTTGTGTGATAACATCAGCACAATTAATCTAACCAAGAATCCAGTCCATCATTCTAGGACCAAACATATTGAAGTGCGTCACCACTTCATTAGAGATCATGTTGCTAGGGGAGATATTGTACTCTCACATGTAGAGTCCAAGTCAAACCTCGCTGACATTTTCACTAAACCACTCCCCGAAAATGAGTTTAGTTTCTTAAGAAGGGAGTTGGGAATGTGTCGCGCCTCATAGGATCAAAATGCATCCAAAACCCTTTGTGATCATTTCGAAATTGTTGGGATACAATTGGGTAACTTTGGGGACATCTCACACAAACTATAAGGTTTACCAAAACGTTTTTGTTTGCTAGAAATGGGGTGAGATGTTAGGATCAACTCAATCTCTCAAAATGTCAATGCATCCCTTGAGAAATTAAGTTGACGAGATAAAAACCCACTTCGGTGACCAAGTATGGGGAAAACCAATGCATAACACATGTGTATTTGACTCCATGATCATACTTGGACATTCCAATCTAGGAAACTTGATTGGAAATTTGAGTGTGGCACAATCTTGTTTAAAATTTGATTGGATGATTGTTGATTGAGTTTGACTCCACTTGGTTGGAGCAAAGTGATTGTTCAAACCATCAGGACCTTTGATCCTTGTTTAGGGATCAATTATAGTCAAGGAATCACTTCCAAGATCGATATTCTTCATCAGATTCCTTCAAAAATCGTGTGAAAGTCTGAAAATGAAAGTTTCAGATCGTATCAGGGAATATCAGGAACCCTGATCGGTCCCCGGACCGATCTGGTTCCATCCTGTGGTGATCGGTTCACAGACCGATCAGAAGGGCAGTAGTGACTTTGCGAAATTTTGTCCAAACATTCTGTACTTGCCTGGATCGGTCCCCGGACCGATCTGGCACCCTGTGGTGATCGGTCCACAGACCGATCAGGGGGGCTTCTCGAATATCATCCAACCCTACTGTTCGCTTCCTGATCGATCAGCCGATCGATCAGGAGCCTGCCTGATCGGTCACCCGACCGATCAAGACCAGGCCAGTCCGATCAGGCCAGAGCCTGATCGGTCTGGGCGCTCTCAGATCGAACGGTGATCCGTTCGATCACATTAAATTTCGGTTGGTGGACCGATCCACCAACCTAATAACTTCGCGAAAACCCCTCATCTCCCAAGCCCTAGCGCCGAACCTTCTTACTTGCGCTTCTTCATCCCGTGCGAGAGCCTTCCCTGCGTCTCCTTCCTCCTCTTGCGAGTGAGCTTTTGTGCGCGCGCGTGCGACCCTGAGAAGATTTCCTGCGAGCTTTTCCTTGTCTTCTGCGAGTTCCTCTTTCACTCAAGGTTTTGCGCTCATCTCTTGCGCCGAGAACTTTCTCCTGCGCGAGCTCTCCTTCCAGCCTTCAAGATCCTCTCAAATCAACTTCAATGGCACCTAAGTAAGTATTTTTGGTTAGTTTATCTTACAAATCAACTCATAGATTATTAGTTTGTGCTAATCAAAGGTTTTTATTTTGTGGTGTGTTGTGCCGTGACCTTGCTTATGCCATGACCTAAACTATATCATATCTCTATGTTGGTTGATTTTTGATCAACTCTTACATTTGTGATCCTTTGATTTGTCATGACTCCACTGATTAAATCAAATCCTGTGTTCTTGATCAAACTCATGTGTTCACCTGATTATTCTTCTTATGATCAATTCCATCTTATGTTCACTTGATTACTTTTCCCGTGATCAAATCTTGGGTCCGTGATTAAACCATGTTCATGTGGTCAATTCAACCTTGCTTTTTTTTATTTATGTTCAAATCTTTAGAAAATCATCTAAGGGAAAGGAATCAGTGGAGGGTAGCTCGAGGGGCAAAGCCCCTTCCTCTTCAGCGCCCTCCCGAAGGCCACAGCCTTCCTCCAGTTCTCGATTTCCCAATGCCGCCTGCGAGCAGGCTTTTCAGTCCAGGACTTTCAAATTACTCTCCTGCCGATCGATTGATGTTCCATTTCTGACCGAGCACTGCCCTTCTATCATGGAGATAGTCACTTTCTACAATCTTGGCTTTCTTCTTTCTCTTGAAAGGACTATCAATTATGATCTTGTTTCAGAGTTCTACAATAATCTTCAACAAGGGCCCCAAGGAGGCTTCGAATTCACCACTCGCGTCGCAAAGAGAAATCTTGATTTCTCTTATGAGATTCTAGCGGAGTACCTAGGCGGTCGACGATCGCCTAACCTGTATTCGATCTATCCCGAGCTCCCTGATCCTCTATTGGCTCCTTTTGCGGACGTCACCCCCGACTTCATCTATTAGCATTTCTTTGGCCATCCCCGGCCAGCCGGGCTTGATGAGTTGGGTCCTGATTTTCCGACATTTGCAGCCCTACGACTTGCTCCTGTTGACTACATCCTTTTCAAGATAATCACAAATTGCATCTTGCCTATCACTTCCAAGCCCTTAACTGAGATCCGACCCTATCATTGCCTGATGCTCTATGGCATGCACTGCCGCATGGACTTCGATATCATGGAGAGTATCTTTCAGTCCATTTTATCCTATCGAGAGCCGAGCCGCCGCACAGTCTATATGCCATTTGGTCATGTCATCACCGACTGGCTTATGTCAGTAGGTGTTGATGTCACCAAGGGCAGGACAGTGCCCATGGTCCGACAGGATTGCAGACTTGGCCGGCGGGCATTTGCCAAGTCCGGCATCATCATACGGGATCGCGATGGGGTTTTGGTTTGGAAGGACGGGAGGGGACTTGGCGAGCTTCCTGGAGGTCCACACTTTCAGGTACCAGCCGATGCTGCTGCACCTCAGGAGGCTCCCGCTGCTGCTGCTGCTGATGACTACGACTATGAGCCCGAGCCGGACCTACGATGGCAGATTTCCGAGCTGGATCAGACGATCCAGTATGATCTTCATCTGCGAGAGCTTCATCGAGAGGAGGTCCGTTCGGGGTTCAGATCTTTCGACCGCAGACTGACCGCAGTGGAATCTGATGTCTCCGGGGTTCGTGCGCTGCAGCAGACATGGTACGATGAGTGGCGTCGCCACACATTTCCTGGAGGTGCACCCTCTGCCAGTGCTGCACCGGGGTCTATTATTCCTGATGACGACACGATGGATGACCCCATGCAGGACGATGACCCCCCCCCCCCCCGCTGACGCTTGATGACGATTGATGGCACTTTGTTCTTATTTGGTGATTTCTGACTATTTGACGGATCTGTCCGTCCCGACTATTGCCTGGTATGGCGTGATATTGACTTTGATGCATTGACTTGCATCACACTATTTGCCTGGATGTTTTGTGTTTTACCACTATGGCTGTTTTTGATGTATATCTTGCCATCTTTTGCTTATTAGTGGTTTATATGGTGATATCTGCGTGTATGCCTTATTATGCATGCTTATGATTTTGTGTATGATGCCTTGCCCGTATGATACATATGTCTGTTTTGCCATGCCTTATCTTTGTCATATGTATTCATATGTTTATAAAAAATTTATCATATCTTTGTTGTTTTGGGATACCCCTAGGGTTGAGGGGGAGTATGGTTAAACTTAACATCCCCTCTAGACCCTTTTCGGTGTTCGACAAAGGGGGAGAGTGTGGTTGGTTAAGTTTAGGATGATTATGTTGTAGGGGGAGGATCCTGATTCCCCTATGATTCTGAATTGAGAAATTGATTGGGAATCCCTAAACTTAAAATCGGGTTGTCAAACAACAAAAAGGGGGAGATTGTTGATGCAGTCTGACCCTGATTGTTGTTTTGGTGTTGACACCGATTTTAGTTTAGGTTGATGATTATGATTATGATTAAGTCCTGATCGGGGATTAGGCATGGTATGGAAAATCCTAGCTTGAAGGGCTAGGTGTTGGAAAATCCTAACCTGGAGGGTTAGGTGTGAAAAATCCTAGCTTGGAGGGCTAGGTGTTGAAAAGTCCTAATTCGGAAGGGTTGGGTGAAAATTCCTAGCTTGGAGGGCTAGGTGAAAAGTCCTAACTTGGAGGGTTAGGTGAAAAGTCCCAACTTGGAGGGTTAGGTGAAAAAGTCCTGGCTTGGAGGGTCAGGTCCTAGCTTGGAGGGCTAGGTTTGGAAAAGTCCTAATTCGGAAGAGTTGGGTGAAAAGTCCTAGCTTGGAGGGCTAGGTGAAAAGTCCTAACTTGGAGGGTTAGGTGAAAATTCCCAACTTGGAGGGTTAGGTGAAAAAGTCCTAGCTTGGAGGGCTAGGTTGGATGAAACCCTAGCTTGGAGGGCTAGGTTTGAGTCCCTGGATCGGTCTGGTGACCGATCAGGGAATTTGGCACGCTGCTCCATCGTGGATCGGTCCGGTGACCGATCCAGCAATGACTGATCGGTCTGGTGACCGATCAGGGAGCGCACAGTGAGGTTGGGAACCTACTGTGTGGCTCCTGATCGGTCTGGTGACCGATCAGGGAGCAGGCCGTTGCCTCGTTGCTTGGCTCCTGATCGGTCCGGTGACCGATCAGGGAGCAGGCAGCTTCCTCACTGCCTTGCTTCTGATCGGTCTGGTGACCGATCAGGGAGCACTCAGTGAGTTGAGTTCCCCCGCTGATCAGCTCCTGAACGGTCTGGTGACCGATCCACGACTTAGGATTTGATTTCCGCGGTTACTGTTCACTCAGACGTGGACCGATCAGGCTTGAGCCTGATCGGACAGGGAGCTACCTGATCGGTCTGGTGACCGATCAGGCTTCACTCTGATCGGTCTGGTGACCGATCAGGCTTGTGTCGCCGCGAGAGCTGGGAGTCCCAGCAAAGCGGTAGATCGGTCTGGTGACCGACCCACAAGCCCTGGATCGGTCTGGTGACCGATCACTTTAATTCAAATTGCACTGTCAGACGCTCTGATCGCGTCTGACCGTATCCGATTCTCTGCATTTGATCCCTGATACTTGATTTACTGAGTGATATGCTGTGCTAATGCTCTGATTAAGCTGCAGGTGACAGGGAAGGATTCAAACACTCAAGGAGAGTCAATGGAGGCCTTTCCTTGGAGCAGGTTTGTCCGTTTTCTATCTCAGGTTGCAACGGACGCTGGCGCTGGCTGGAGCTGCTGACTGGGGCTGGTTTGAGGGAAGCTCAGGGAGTCCAGAAGAACCCAGTGGTGGCTGGTGGTTGCAGGAGAGCAGCTGGAGGCTGTAGTGAGATGTTGACCTGGCGCTTGTGGAGAGTGGATAAGCAGCGTGGTAGAGAAGAGCAGAGTAGAACTCTTGCTTCAACACAACTGGGGTGGCATTGGTTTTCTGCTGTGATTCTTGGCTGCGTGCTTGTGCTCTTGACTGATCATCCACTCTTGAGAAAGCTGCTGTGATCTTTGAAGCAACCATCCCTTGCTTGAGCACTTGGAGGAAGGAACAAGAGGCTTTGAGTCCAACAGCGAGAAGACACGAAGGAAGGGGTTCTTGCGTGAGATCGTCGCTGGGTGGAGCTCGGAAGAAGCTTGCTGTGTTCTTGTCTGTGCTAAGTGCTAAGTAAGATCTTTCTTGTGTTTCATTGTGCTTAAAACTATATCCTTGATTGAAACGCTGTGGAGAGGTTACTCCACCGAGAAGGAGGTTGCTTTCTATCCGGATCTTCCGGGGCTTGATCTGCCGACGATCAAGGGATCGCCCACCTTAAGGGCACGCCAAGGAGTAGGGGCAAGTTATCCCCGAACCTTGTAAATCCTCTTGTTAGCGTTTTTGTGTTTGCTCATAGTTTAGGGTTTAAGTTTTCTACATATTCTGTTTTTACTACTTCCGCTGTGCTACTAAAAGTTTGAGTGCAGAAAATCGATAAGTGACAAAGACCAAGTGTTTGGCTATATTCACCCCCCCTCTCTAGCCATCCGAGTTCCAACAATTACCACACCAAGTGCCCAAAGAAAGGTGAAATCAAGAAAATGGCACATTTGAGGAAATGGGAGAAATTGGAAAAGAAAAGGAGCTCAAGTGAAGGGGGAGCTTCAAAAGTAAAAGGAAAGGTAATTCCTTGTTTAAAATTAAATCCAATTTCAATTCTTATATGCTCGTTAAGTACAATCATGGATTTAGATATAATGATAAAAATATGGGTAATATTGTAGATCAAAACCCTAGGAAAATCATGCATTATGATAAATGTAAGACCTTTGGACCTAAGGATAAAGGCAAAAATATCAAAAAGGGGAGACATATGCCTAGAAATGTGTGTAGGTCTAGGAATGTCCAAGGTGGACATGTTGATACTAGGTTTGAAAATCTAGAAAGGGAAAATCAAGCATTGAGGAAAAAACTTGATAGGTTAGAGAAAATCCTGGATAGATTCACTATTGGATCTAAAAGTTTAGGTATGGTATTGGGTGGTCTAAAACCCAACAATGATAGATCGGGGTTGGGATACCGGTCTAAGATCTCCAAGGCCAATGGAAAGAAGTATGCTAGGGTAGCATATAACTATGACAAGGAGGAGAAGTCCAAAAATGGCATGGAGGAGAAGTCTAAAAATGGCAAGGGGGTGTCATTTAAAGGGAAAAAGAAGGACTTAACTAAGGACAAGATGTCTAAGGTTAAGAAGGTTAAATTTGTGGGTCAAGAGTCACCGGAGGTACACCGGTGTGGCCTAGTGGTTGTTGAGTCACCTAGGGAGGTGGCTAGGGCTAAGAGCTCAAGGGGGAACTCTAGGAGCCTTTGGGATATATGGTGAATGGATCTTGGGAGGTGTTCTCCTAGAGGTCTAGATGGACCATGGAGTGTGCCAAAAGAATTGGAGACGGACTTGGGTCTCAATTCTTAGGTTTTGGTAAGATGGTTTTGAGTTTTATGCATGAAAATATGACATTAGGGTCATATTGTATGAAAATGGGTTTTTGATGTGTAAATGTCATATAAATCAATGCTAGGGATGCATTGTGGGGTGGTATGGGCAGAGACATCAAGGAGAAACCAAAACTAGGACTTTAGGATAATATTTAATTGAACTATTTAGGTAGTTTTGGGTTTTGTTTCAATCTTGGGAATGGTGATGGATATATTTTTGGATGTATTTTTCCCAAGTGGGTATGGGTACCATAAACCTCTCCACAAAATTTAGAAATTTTTGGAGATTTGTGGAATTTCTGGTGCATTTCTAAAGTTGGATTCAGAAAGTTGAAATTGGGTGTTTAGCGTGCCAGTCGATTGGCCCAGGGGCAGTAGACTGGTAAGGGCTGATTTGGGTTTTCAGCCATTGAAAAATGTCCAAATGATGTAAAACAAGTGTATGGGGGGCTAGTATACTTTGTTTATGATCATTAGGGGTTAAAAGATCCAATAAGGGGGGAATTGTTGGAATCTTTTGATGTTAGGCAACGGGGGAGAAGTGTTGGGTTTAATTTGGGAAACCAAACACACATTTGCAAGAAATCCTAGGTCTAGGGGGAGCTTAGGTAAAGTGAGAGCATTGTTGCTCCATTCTTGGCATAAGAGGGACCTTGGAGAGGTTCTTAAAAAGCCTTTGTAAGTCCAATGTAGGGGGAGCCTTGAGAAGGTTTTTAAAAAGCCCGTTTTGGTAAAAAATTTCTAACTTTGGGAGGTTAGGTGTGGGGATGCCTTGGGATAGGATCCATGCATTGTTTGCATTGCATATGCATTGGTGGTGTAAGTCCAAGGTGGAGCCTTGCAACGTAAGTCCAAATGGTTGTTTAGCATTGTTGTTGCTATTTGTTTTCCCTAACTTAAACGGATTGCCAAAGATCAAAAAGGGAGAGATTGTTGGGGCAATCTATGGTCCGGAGTGATCATGTATTTTGATGTTTGGGCAAAGGGTTTAAGTTAGGCTTACCCTTGTGTTCTAATATGTGTATGTGAGTGTGCAGGTTTGCAGGTTACACATATTGACTTAGCTGGATGACTTCGGGTATAGTGAAGGGTGGCATGGAGGCAAGCCGTGGGCTTGTTTGCACACCCGAGGGACCATGAATAGCAGGGACGATGAGTCGAGGGGCGCGAACTTCGAGGCATGCATGAAGGATGACATAGAGGCAAGTTGGAGGCTTATGTGCGTATCCGAGAGACGGGAGCCAAAGATGAAGAGGGCGTGAAGGCAACAGTCGAGGCTGCTGGTGAAGAGTCAGCTGAGTTGTGTGGGTACGAGTGCTGAGGGAATGTACTCGGGGAAATCCTAAGGGTCGAGTGCTGAGAGAATTATACTCAGGAAGGGAAAAACCTAGGTGGCAGTCGACTGGGCCCCAGGCAGTCGACCGATGAAAGTGGCAGAAAGATCAGTTGACTGCTATGGGGGCAGTCGACTGGTAGCAGCCAAAATTCGAACGTTGAGGCTTGCAATGGTCGAGTTTGAGTGGGGGCAGTCGACTGCCCTGGGAGTAGTTGACTGCCCTGGGAGCAGTTAACTGCCCTGGGAGCAGTCGACTGGTGGCGACCAAAACAGACTTAGGCTCTATTTAAAAGGGCTTCGTTTTGACTGTTTGACGAATTTGGCTTTGGTTAAAGGCCAAATAGTTGTCTAAGAGCTCAGAGGTGTGTTCAAGGTTTTGTGAGGTTTCTCCACCCACAATGAGCTACACGAGCTAGCCGGAGGGCATCCGGGGAGTGATCCACCGAAGGATCGAGGGGTCGTCCACCTTACGGACAGCCGTGGAGTAGGAGCGTCATCTCCGAACCACGTAAATAGGTTTGCGTTAGTATTGTTTTATTATTGTTATTAGTATTTCCGCTTGCGCTAGCTAACGTGATAGGTAGAAAGATCAAAAGTTGCTATTCACCCCCCTCTAGCAAGACAAATACGATCTAACATATATAATATTTTAAAAATTAAAATAAATATAATCGTAAATTGTCGATCCGACAACTAATATAATTTTTTAAACTTAAATCAAGGTGTAAACAAGTATAAAATATTATTTTCTTATTTTTAATTTAAACAAATATATAATATTATAATATTTATATTAATCTAAAAATTAATACGGTAAAATATTATACTAGATTGTATATTATTATCTTCAAATAAACAAGATTTTATTTCATTATCTAAATTAAACCAAATAATATTTGATTATATTTCATTCCTTATAATTATAATATTTATATTAATCTAAAAATTAATACGGTAAAATATTATACTAGATTGTATATTATTATCTTCAAATAAACAAGATTTTATTTCATCATCTAAATTAAACCAAATAATATTTGATTATATTTTTTAAACTTTAATTATATAATTACCTAATAATTAAATAATAAAAATTATATATGATAATTTCAACCAAACGGAGCCTAAATTTTTTTTTCAATGCATGTTGAAATGAAATAATGTGCATGTTTGGTTATGGGCGTGAATTCGTGTCATTAAATTGTAATTTGTATGTTCATGTTCAAGTAAATAACATATTATTACAGCGTACATGCAAATTTATAAAAATCTAAAGACAATTAATCGTCATTCCAGATATTTACGGTTCGATATTCAATTACGATATATTTATAAAAATTTTTAGCCCCCAAGGCTATGGTACAACAGTATGACGACTAGTCGCTATCTCAGGTATCCGTGATTTGATCCTTAGTTATGACGTATTTTACAAAAATTTTTCCTCCAAATGAGACGTGAATATGGGGACGCTAAGCTTCTAGATCGCCTACCGCGACAAGCACTTCCCGATTTACCCTGATAATCTATGAAAAACTTTCATGAGACCGAATTAATCATTCCAGATGTTACCTATATATATATATATATACAGAAATTTTATGCTAATGACCTTACCGTGCAAACTCATGCACACCTAGTGTATTTGATTTTTTTCTTTATTTTTTCTTTTATTTATTTTTCTTTATTTTTTGCTTGTGATTACCCCTAGGGTTTAGTCTTCTCATTTGGGTTATAGTATTAAGAAAAAAAAAAAAATTCAAACCAAAGAAATAGTTAAGGTTTGCATGGAGTTTGCACGGTAAGGTCCTTAGCATAAAATTTCTGTATATATATAAAAAAAAAAAAAAAAAAAAAATATATATATATATATATATATATGATCCTGTCGCGAAGCGAGGTGGAAGTCCCAAGGGCTAGATGGTGGCCCGAGTGTCGAGAGCTGCTGACTTGGCGCCGACCTGGCTCCGACTTGCGAGAAAATGGTCGTTAGCAAACCCGCCGGGGATTTTCCCCAGTCAGGCCCTCCAACGGCCAAGTCAGTATCCGCAGGGAATATAGTGGAGCAAAGGAAATGCAAGAGAGTAAAGTAGAGGGCGATTGCGCATACCTGCGGAATGAAGAGGGGAGGGGCTTATATAGCCGTGGGAGCTGACAACCCCTGGCCGTGTCGACGAGATAGGGGTATGGTGTCTATCAGCTCGTAGGATAGTACCTAGAGATACCGCGGCATGACGCGGGGTGCTCGGATGGTACAATTGTATCGAGTCAGTGGGATTACCGCGAGGTGTGTCATAAATATCACCCCGACGTCAGGGTCATACCCCGGATGCACTGATGTAGGGCGGCGTAGGGGAGAGCTGGTCCGGAGATTGAGTACCGACCGGTGGTCCGAGTGTTATGGACCGGGTCGGGTCATGTCCAGAGAGCGTGGGCCGCTACGCGTCCGACTGGGAACTGAGAGACATGAGGTACGCCCTGAGTCGGGAGTTTGTTGAGTTATATCTGTCTTGCCATGTTTCAGGTTTGTTAGTTATCTGGTCGATGGAGTACTGATGACTGAATTGCTTGACCCAGACTTGGGTCAGGAAAATGGACTTGGGGGACCGAGCTAGGGGGTGCTCGGGCTCGATCCGCCCGATCCCGCCCGGGGTCGGTCGGTTAGTGCTTCGGGAGGGTTCCCGGTTCGGGAACTACCCAGGTGAGGCCTTCGTCGACCAGCCTGGAGAATACGGAATGCCAGGCCAGGGACCTTGAAAGCCGGGCTCAGGCTGAGCTGGCCAAGATCAAGGCGGAGATCCTGGAGGCATGCCAATTAGCCTCCGCACTGCCCGCCGATCTGATGGCCAAGGAGGAGGAGCTGAGTGCCTGCTCGGGAGAGCTTGAGTGGTACGGAAGCAGCACGCCGCCCAGGGGGCGGAGTTGAAGGCGGTCCGGAGGGAGCTGGAGGAACTCGGGGCTTATACGGTATCTCAGCAGTACTCCCGTAGGGTTGAGTGTCTCAATTTTAGGGAGTCCAACGAGCGGTTGTTGGGGAGGTTGCGTTCCCCCTTTTGGTAGAGGCCAAGCCTCGTCTTTGTAATAAGACTATTTTGAATGGAAATTTTTTCTATTTTCATGTTGATGTGCTTTGTGCCAAATGTTGGGGGTTCGGGCAAGAGCTCGAATTCGTACTTGAGTAATCTATCAACGATGCGGGCCCAAGTGCCCCGACCTCGCTTAAGTTTTGACTAGGAGGTGGTCCCCGAGTGACGCGGCCACTTAGAGAACTTGGCCATTTAGGATCGACTTTTGTTTGGTTACCCTGCTATTTGACCAGGCATGATGTTGCTTGCTCAATTATCGAGAGTTTGTGCGCTCGGTCAGTTGGCGTTCCAGGAGCGTCGGTCTGCACACGTCCCGAATGGGGGTCGAGCGGAGGGGTTAGTGGGAGCATGCCCACTTACAACTTGCGAGAGCGAGAGTCTAGCATCCCGGTCGGAGGTATCCCAGGGAGCGTGGGCCACCACGCGTCCGACTGGGAGCCGAGCCGAGGGGTTCGTGGGAGCATGCCCACTTATAACTCGCGAGAGCGAGAGTCTGGCTTCTCGGTTGGAGGTATCCCAGGGAGCGTGGGCCACCACGCGCCCGACTGGGAGCCGAGCCGAGAGGTTCGTGGGAGCATGCCCACTTATAACTCGTGAGAGCGAGAGTTTGGGACGCTTGCTGTTTATTCGAGAAGGCGCGTCTTCCACTATTCTTGTGGGGTTACAGAGTACATTAATAATCTGTTGGGCGGGAGCCTTTTTGGGCTAGCCCGCCTGAAATCATGTGTACTCCTCCTCGGATGGCATTTTGTTTATTGGCCTGCTGCTCGTCCATTTCATCTGACTCTCTTTGCTCCTCGGTCAGGAACCAGTCCCGAGCGATTGGGGGATCTCATCCAGGTTCTTCGGCGGTTGGGGTGAGGGTTCGACTTCCTCGACCTGGGCCCCACCTTGGGGAGACTTGCATGTCTTGTCCTTGTGTAGCGGCGGAAGCTCGACTCCTGCCGATTTGTCGACATTCGTCTATGTCGTGGGTGTGGTTGTGATGAAATGTGCAGTAAGGTCTCCACCGGGTCGGCAGACACCCTTGAGCCACTTGTTGCACTTGTCGGCGTTCCGTCTCCACCCGGTTGGTGGGCCCCTGTGGGCTGCGCATGGGACCGCCCGTCGGTCGGCTAGACTGGGCGGGACTCGGGAGTGGCACGCTGGCCGACTCCTTCTTTTGAGCGGCCTGTGCTTCCTCCACATTGATGTATTTGACAGCCTTTCCTAGTAGGCTGTCGAAGTCCTTTAGCGATTTCCTGATAAGCGAGCAGAAAAAATCTCCCTCCTGCAATCCTTGAGAGAATGCGCTAATCAACACCTCGGCTGTGGAGGTTGGCACGTCCAGCGCCACCCCGTTAAATCTCTTGATGTAGGCTCGGAGCGACTCCTTCGGGTCCTGCTTTAGGGTGAACAGGTTGATACTTGTCTTGTGGTGCCTCCGGCTACTGGCGAAGTGCTGGAGGAATGTCCTCCTGAGTCCTCCGAAGATGGCTATCGACCCGTTGGGGAATTGTCCGAACCATCATTGAGCAGGTCCCAAGAGCGTTGTCAGGAATGCTCTGCATTTCACGCCCTCCGGATATTGGTGGAGTAGGGCGGCACTCTCGAATTTCATAAGGTGCTCCTCTGGGTCGGTAGCTCCGACATACTCGGGGATAGTGAAGAACCGGAGATGCTTGGGCACCGGATCCTCCAGGATCCATGAAGAGAAGGGGCTGCGTGTCAGGGCAGGCGACGATGCGAAAGCCGGGGCCTTTCCCTTCTCTGGTCGAGGTCCATGCATTTGACTGGATGCGGATACCTCCGTTGGCGCGGGCTTGGCCATGTCTTCCTGACCCCGACCGGGGGTAGGGGGGAAGGGACCGAGCCTCTGTCGGGTGGGACAGCTTGTCCTCGATCTCCTGAGGGGGCATGGGTCGATGACCCAGGAAACCGAGTTGCCGGGCTACCGGCTTGCGATAGCTGCTGGGATGCTCTCTGGGCCCGAGCGGCCCGTAAGATCTCGTACTCCTCGGGGGTAATAGTCTTCATGACCCGATTGGGCACTTCCATCGTACACTTCCGATCAGGCTAAGTGTCCCTTCTTCTAGCGCCAAATTTGATCCTGTCGCAAAGCGAGGTGGAAGTCCCAAGGGCCAGATGGCGGCTTGAGTGTCGAGAGCTGCTGACTTGGCGCCGACCTGGCTCCGACCTGCGAGAAATGGCCGTTAGCAAACTCGCCGGGGATTTTCCCCGGTCAGGCCCTCCGACGACCAAGTCAGTATCTACAGGGAATATAGTGGAGCAAAGGAAATGCAGGAGAGTAAAGTAGAGGGTGATTGCGCATCCCTACGAAATGAGGAGGGGAGGGGTTTATATAGCCGGGGGAGCTGCCAACCCCTGTCTGTGTTGACGAGACAGGGGTATGGTGTCTATGAGCTCGTAGGAGAGCACCTAGAGATATCGCGGCATGGCGTGGGGTGCTCGGATGGTACAATCATACCGAGTCAGCGGGATAACCGCGAGGTGTGTAATAAAGGGGAAAGACATGTATTACCCCGACGTTAGGGTCGTACCCCGAATGCACTGATGTAGGGCGGTGTAGGGGAGAGCTTGTCCGGAGATCAAGTACCGACCGGCGGGTCCAAGTGTTATAGACCGGGTCGGGTCATGTCCAGGGAGCGTGGGCCGCCACGTGTCCGACTGAGAACTGAGAGACATGAGGTATGCCCTGAGTCGAGAGTTTGTTGAGCTATATCTATCTTGCCATGTTTCGGGTTAGTTAGTTATCTGGTCGATGGAGTACTGAGGACTGAATTGCTCGACCCAGACCTAGGTCGGGAAAACGGACTTGGGGGATCGAGCTAGGGGGTGCTCGGGCTCGACCTGCCCGATCCCACCCGGGGTCGGTCGGTTAGTCCTTCGAGAGGGTTCCCGGTTTGGGAACTCCCGGGTGAGGCCTTCGTCGGCCCTTCGGCTCAGTCTTCGTGGCGCTAGGCTCGCTGGCTAAGCTACTCGTAAGCAAGGCCGGGATCAATATATATATATATATATATATATATATATATATATATACTTCATAATGTCCCGGGATCGTGATGCAGAAAAAGGGACTAATTATCTCTTCAATACTTGCAGTTCGATCCAAGTTAAGATGAATTTTATAGATTTTTTCAAATAGGGTACGTAACTGTGAGATGCTAGATTTCTAGATCACTTATCGTAAGCGTTTCTCGATTTATTCTAGCGGCCGGTGGGATACTTTCATGGGACAGGGTTAGTCGTCCCAAGTTCGACGTTACCCAACCTGGTTAATCATTTTGGCCCCCACGGCTATGGTGCAGTGAAAGGATGACTAGTTGTCTCCCAAGCACTGGCGGTTCGATCTTTAGATATGACGAACTTTACAGGAATTTTTCCTTTAAATAGAGTATGCAATCATGGGATGTTAGGCTTCTCGATCGCCTGCTACGAGCGTTTCCCAATTTACCTTAGTGGTCAATTGAAAATTTCCTTACGGATCAGGCCGGTCGCTCCAAGTTCGACGTTACCCGACCTGGTTAATCATTTTAGCCCACAGGGCTATGGTGCAGCGGAAGGGTGACTAGTTATCTTTCAAACACTCGTAGTTCGATCCTTAGCTATGATGAATTTTGCTAGAATTTTTTCTTCAAATGGGACGCGCAACCTTGGGATATTGGGCTTTTGGACCACTCACCGCGAGCGCTTCCCGATTTACCCTGGAGGCTAGTGGAAAAATTTCGCGTGACCGGTCCGGTCGTCCTAGGTTCGATGTTACCTAACCTAGTTAATCATTTTTTCCCATATTGCTGTTGAAGCCCCGGTGTTATGGTGCAGCGCAAGGACGACTAGTTGTCTCCCAAGCACATGCGGTTCGATCTTCAGCTACGACAAACTTTGCAAAAAATATTTCTCCAAATGGGGCGCGCAATTATGGGATATTGAACTTCTGAACCACCCGCTACGAGCGCTTCCCGATTTATACTAGTGGCAGGTGAAAAACTTTCATGGGGCCGAGTCAATCACCTCATATTCGATATTACTCAACCTAATTAATTATTTTTTTTCCATATTGCTGTTCAATATTGACGGTTGTAGGAAATTTTTGTGAGACTTGATGAATCATCCTAAATTTAACATTATCTGATTCATCATTTCGAGGTTGCTATTGAAATTAAAACGTTAAATGAGTATGAGTTGTTAGGGTTGTTGGTTTTGGGTGCGCATAGGAATTGTCTCCATGTTCTCGGATTAAAATTTTATTAATTAAAATAAATCTGAATGGAGATTAATTACCCAAGCAACCGACTCATCATTGCACTAACCGATTCAAGTGATCGCTTGAATAAACTTATTGTTCAAGCAATCTAACTCATCTAATCGGTTAGCCGCGGAATAGAAGATGAATGGATCGCCAGTTTTTGTGTTTACCTTCGGGGTCCATGTTTATTCAACATACAATAATTAATTAAGAACATGAAGGAACCGAAACAAGAAATTATACCTCTTGTTTACCTCACGATCTTCTATTGTATAACCTAAACTCTTCTTGGACATCGTGTGGGCGACGATCTTCCAAGAAATGAAGCCGCCAAGACCACCTTCTTCTCCTCTCTAACTTGAGCCGAAGACTTCCAATGAAGGAAGTTTTTTCCTTTTCTTCTTCCTTACACCGAAAACTTCCAAGGATAGAAGTTTTCTCCTTTCTTCTTCCTTGCACCACCGGCCCTAGACCTCCAAGGAGAAGGTGCGCCGGACAAGGAAGGAAGAAAAGAGGAAGAAGAAGTGGAAGTAGATGAAGAAGAAGAGGAAGAAATAAAGAGTTATCATCTTCCTCTGAAACCTAGCCGCCGGCCACCTTTTCCTCCTCTTTCTTGTTGCCGCCGGCCACCTCCAAGAGCAGGGATGTGCTCGCCTAAGAGAGGAAGAAGAGAAGAAGAGAGGGGAAGGAAGAAACAATCCCTTCCTTCCCTAGAGTCTCAGTCGAAACCTCCTTCTCTCCCACCCTTGCCGCCGACGCCAATGAACCCTAGGAGAGAGAAAAGAGAGAGGAAAAATCCAAGGCTTGGTTCTCTTGATTAGGTCTTGGTTTCATGGCTTAATGAGGTATATATAGGCTACAATAGGGACCATGAGGAGGAGTTGAGTTTTGGCCTCCTAATGGATCAAAACCCGATCCATTAATGATAATCCAATCCACTAAAGGATTATCATTAAACTACCTCACCAACCCCTATAATTAAATATGGGCTCCACTTATTATGTGTACAAATTCTCCCCATGTTTATGATTTTGAATGTCCATTAATTAATTAAATTACTGATAATTTAATTAATTAATATTTAACTCCATGAGTAGTACCACTCAACCTTATCATCATATCGGACTAAGTCCACCTGCAGGATTTACATGATGAACTTTATGAGCTCCTCAAGGGGACATCATCAACCAGTCGCATCAGGACACAGTTTCCTTCTATAATCAACAACACACCATGTAAATAATATTATTTCTCAATTTACCGAGCCTATCGATTTAACAAATAAATCTCGCCCATTGGCAAATCAAAGAAATAGATATTAAGTACATGTGCCCATTATTATATCAGGATTAAGAGTATGTACACCTTAATATCTGAGATATGATTCAATTATATAGTCAGTATAAATTGAATCACCTCTATATCGGTTCTGCTCAATACACACATAGTGTATTAGTGTAATTCTATAGTCAAGATAAATCAATACCAAATTACACTACAACCATCCCAATGATTTATCCAATACCATCTCGGTCATGAGTCTCTACTTATACTCTACAAGGGATTGATAACTTGATCTTCTGTGTGACATCACACACTATGTTATCTACAATGTAAAATATTAGACAATATGCACACATATAATAAATATAAAATGCAAACAATGATCATGTGATTCTCATTCCAAAATATAGATGTTCATATAAAAGCTAGGCTTTTAGTATACATCCTAACAAGGGTTGGGCTGAAAAAGCGGGGTTTTGCAAAGATCCAATTAGATTAATTCTTATTATATTAACTATTACGAGGATTGGACCAAGTTTGTACTTGGATTCCGATTACTTATGGAGTTGGCATTGTTCTCAAACCGAATGACTAGAATATGTCAAGTGGATGTTCTAAATTTATTTGGACTCGGTTAACAGTGTGACTCGGGGCTGTCAACTGGGTATGTTAGCCAAGTCGATACCGAGATAAACCTACTCGGACTCAGCTTCAACTTGAGGAGTATGTCTTGACTTGATTTGGGCAGACGAAGTGTAGTGGCAGTTGGGTACTCGGGAGGAGTCGGTCACACACTCAAACACACTCAAATTGCTCGACATCTAGCTTTCAGAGTCAACAGTTGACTGATTAATTGATTGAGTCAACAGGTCCAGTGAATTAGTCGACTGGAGCTTCACAAATTGAGAAAATTTATTTTTCTTAATTGTTTATGTGTTCTTAGTGTATTAGTTCTTTACCTATTTTAAATTAGATTGAGCCAATTTTGTTACTGGTTAGTTGGTTCTGTACTAACTTTATTGATCTCAATTTCAAATGGTACATATAATATACACTATGATGATGTGTTACGAAATAAGCTAAAGAAGACTATCCAAGAGATAGAATATGATTCTAATTATGGAGTTAGAGGACACATTAGGAGGCTTAATAGATTATTCTAGAAACTTAGCGACAACATTTTTCTATCCTCAACAACTACCGGATTTGGTCTTTGATTCGATCGCTACTGATATACCTCAATAAAGTAGCACACCATATATGACGGCGCTATGAAGGGTACATCATATATACAAAGTTGTATATAGAACTACTTCACCATGTGGATCAAGAGAAACAACTTCAAGAGGAGAATCTAGAAGAGGATCTGAATGTAGATTCAATAAAGAATCCTAAAATAGTCTGTCTCATAACACTGCCCCAGATGAGAAAGAAAGATAGAATTTGTGTTGATTACTACTCCACCAATGTTTTTTCTAGTGGGAGTAAAAATGGACTATCTACTACAATCTTGGTGTCAGTCTTAGTGGGAATAGTAGTGACGTATCTAGTTTCTTAGAATTATTTCTAGTCTTATGTTATGTGTTAATAAACTTGAAAAAGTTATATTGTGTTAACATTATTACGTGTTAATAGCATATTTATTATAAATGATCTGCTCATTTATTATAAATTTGATGAGCTATATGTAATATAATTAATGTTAATTAAATTGGATTGTATGATTAGTGGAAACAAAGTTATCATTTGATGTGTTTATTTTTAGATTATGATAACTAAGAATATTATAGTTGAATTTAATAAAAGAGAAAAATTAAATTATGATAACTACAAAAATATGATATCTTAAAAGACGATATATTCTTGAGACTATCAATCAGGTTATGAAAAAACTTGTTGATGGTTTTACAACCCAACACAAATATGATGTCACGCTCCAGGGGTGTAAATCATCATTCCACGATGGGATACCTCATAATGACATTCTAATATAACATAAATATGAAGTCAAACATTACTGATAAAAAAAAATAACAATAAAGCAAATAACTAATCATGTATAGAATATATAAGTAAGGAATAGTCTCCATGCGCATGTCTAACATAAATAGATTCTTAGGAAATATAAAAGTAAGGCCGTAATCGAACCGAGTTGAGTCGAATACTTGAAAGTATGAGTTTGGTTTGTTTATCATCGAGCCGAGCTCGAGCTTAATTTATTGAATATAGTGATGACTCGCGAGCATATTCGAGCGTAATCGAGCCCTAAACGAATTTACCAAATATAAATTATTAATTAAATTATCGGTAAATTGCCATAAACTATGATTTTATTAAAAAAATAAAAAATTTATATTTTATATTCTAAAAAATATATTTTTAGATTTACCGATATTTTTAGATTTCTAAAAAATATATTCTAAAAAATAAGTAGGGAGTTTAAATTATTCATCAATTTATTGAAAAAATAAATTATATATTATAAAAAATATAAAATATTTATTAAAAACTATGATTTTATTCATACAAATGAACTTTATTGGATATTTTATATTTATTAAATGTAAAAGTGTCAAAATTATATATTTAATGTTAAATATTAATTTTATATTTTACGAACTAGCTCACGAGCTTATTAACGAGCCTGTTCACGAGCTAACGAACCGAATACTGTTGAGTTTGAGTTTAATTTGTTAATATTAACGAGCTTTATTAAACGAGCTCGAACGAGCTTCTATCGAAACGAGACCCGAATAGCTTGTAAATGGTTTGACTCATTTACACCCCTAGTTATAAAAGTAAGACAAATTGTAAAAGTAAGTTTCAAAGTAAATTTCAAATGTCACGTATTAAGAAAATAAAGCAAAACAATGAATGAAAAAGAAAACATCTTAAAGTAACGTGAGACTGATATCTTGGACCTCTGAGTGACATAATATATTTTTTATCTACTAACCTAGAAATCAAAGAAAAATAATGATAGTAAGTACAAATTACTCAGTAGATATAAGAATGAGAATATATGATATTGTTCCGGAAAGAGTCGTCGACGATGGCCAGACACCGAAGCTTTGCCCTTGTGGTGGTTGCTGAGGTGGGGAGGAACTTGGGGTCTGCGAAGTTAACATAAGCGTTAGGGGACACGTCGGCAAGGGTCCGGCGGAGTCCACTCCGACGCTCAAGTCAGTATCTGCCGGGAAGGGAAGGTTGCAGAAAGTAAAAAAAAGGTCTAGAGTTGAGAGAGCGTAACCCCCTTACCGGAGGGGTTGGACTACCTTTTATACTGATGACGACGGGCTAGACATGCCCCTTGGCCGGTGTCGCATCTCCCGTACTTAAGACACACCCCCCCATTCGGTGGTTATGAGATATCCCTTGAAAAGGTCTGCGCCGTTATCATCTTCGACCCGTTGCGAGATTCAGGAGTCATGAAGACCTTTTTTGATAGGGGTGCTTATCCGTACCTTGAGGGGGGGGGTCAGTATCTGAGGTCGGTTATTGCGGGGACTCCACCCCCCGAGGAGAGCTCGGGGTTTTCACATGCCACAACTCCCGAGGGGCTCTCGGGGCCGAACCTCCCGGGGTGCTCCCGAGAGGGATCTCCAGTTGCCCTTCCCGGGCGCATAGCCCTCGGGATTCCTGAGACCCGGGAAAGAGGATTGTCTCAACCTACCGCTGGTGTGTTGGACAACTTCTTCATCCTTCGTCCTGGCCAGGGCTCATTCAACCCTATCACAAGTCCTCCCTTTCAAGTTTGATTGAAGGAAGTGTGGCTGACTGATCAGACTAGTGCAAAGATGAAGAAGCTGAGTTCTCACAAGCCTTCGCCTCCTAGCCCTCAGTGGTTATGAGGGGCTTTTTGTTGGTGCAGGAAGCACCAGATCGAACCTTGTTTTGATATTGGCAAAGGATTCAAAGTTAAGGGTTACTTGTTGTCTAACAATGCTGCTTGAGAGTGCAGGAAACAAAGTCCTAGCGAAGGGCTGCTAGGCACCTGACGATGGGCTGTCAGGAAACCAAGTCCTGGCGAAGGGTTGCTGGGCGAAAACCAAGTCCTGGCGAAGGGCTGCTAGGCGAAAACCAAGTCCTGGCGAAGGGCTGCTGGGCGAAACTTAAGACCTGGCGAAGGGCTGCTGGGCAAAAACCAAGTCCTGGCGAAGGGCTGCTGGGCGAAACTCAAGACCTGGCGAAGGGCTGCCGGGCAAAAGTCCAACTGGAGGAGCCGGTTGGCACCAGGTAAATTCTCCCGAGAGGAGTAGGTGAGGACGCGTTCCCCTTGAGGGAACATTAGCCGTCGGTTCGACCTAGGGCTCCATTTTGGAGACCAAAGTCAGAACCAAGACAGCTGAAGCTATAGAAATTAAATTAAATATTTGTTTTATTGTGTTTTGGACTAACCCTGGAAGCAGGACCGAAGGAACGTGTGTCTGCAGCTCAGAATGCCTCAAGGCCTTATCCCGAGGATTAAGGGCTAAGACCTTGACCGCGCCTCTTGTGGATCTGCAGCCACGTAGGGGGGCGCCCCCGTCGACCAGGGCGCCCCCAGGCACTATAAAAAGGGCCCTCGACCCTCTTCTTCAACACACAACTTTCATTCAACGCATTCAAACTCTCTGACGACCGCGCTCTGCTCCAGGAACTTCCCGACTCAAGTCCGAAGCGCCGTCGACCTCCCGCTGCACCGAAACTCGAGCCTTCCCCGGGAGTTGGTAAATACAGAAGTGTAATCTTTGTTTATTGCAAATTGTAGTTCTCTTCTGTATTCTTTCTACGCATTATAGAATTGCCCAAAGTAAACGGTCAACGACCGTGGGCCTTGGAGTAGGAGTCGACCCAGGCTCCGAACCAAGTAAAAACCTTGGTGTTTGCGTTGTTTGTTTTTATTCCGCCGCGCACTTACTCTTTCTGTTAAATCCGAACATTTTCCGATATTCACCCCCCTCTATCGGTCTTTCTCGATCCAACAAGTGGTATCAGAGCGGGGTTATTCAAAGTTGGTGCAACCACCACTTTGAAATTTTTTTTTTCTTCGGATTTTTTTTCGCTTTATTTTTCAAATAAATAATATCTGTGAGTGTATTTAAAATATCCTTACGCCTTTTTTAATTCTGAATTCTCATTTTCTCACCATAAGTCAGAATTGATAAAAGAATCAATTTGTGAAAACTTGTCGTAAAATTTTTTTATTATTATTTTAATATTTTTCCTCGAAATTCGTGCTATCTTTTTTTTTCTTACTTTTTCTTCATTAATCAAAATTGTTAAGGTCAACATTTTCAAAAATTTTTTATTATTATTTTATCTCGAAATTCGTGCAAACACCTTTTGAGCTTGTTTTTCTCTCTCTCCCGCACTACTAATCCAAGACCAAGTCTTGGTACATCTCTATTTTTTTCCTTGTGTGCAAGATTTATCCTTAATGGCCAATCAAGAATGGAACAGTGTTCGTCCGCCTCTATTCTCTGGCGAGAACTTCCGAACCTGGAAAAGTCTAATGGAATCCCACCTGAAGGACAATCTAGATCTCTGGTTGATAATTCAAACAGGGTTCCACCTCCCTACAGAAGATGGACTATCAATTGCATGGGACAAACTGGATGAACCAACCCTCAACCAAATTGAGACTGATGCAAGAGCAACTGCAATTCTTCAATGCGGTCTAACTAACGAACAACTCAAGCTAGTTGGATCCTTCAACTGTGCTAAAGAAATGTGGGAGAAACTAATCAACCTACACGAAGAGAGCTCCGACATTGAGGTACTTGATGTCCAAGCACAGATAGCCGAATCAGAATCTGAACTCGAATCCAGAATCGAAATCGAACCAGTAGAATCAGACGACGAACTGACTAAGACGGTAACTAATTTTGAATCTTTTTCTAAATTAGAATTGAATAATCAAATAGATACTATAATGGTCGAGAAAGGTATAAGTTTTATTGCAGGGAAAACTCCAAGAGAACTGCAAAAGAGGCCTCAACTAGAACCTGAATCCAACTCAGACTCAGAATCTGACGACAAAGAAAGGTATCCTCGGAAACTTGTCCGGTTAGCTCGCGACCACTACAAAATACTGAGGAAACAATCAAGCAAAGGGAAGATGGCTAAAATCAAGGGGGAGACCTCCAAAAGGGAATCAAATGGTAAATTTACAGTATTTAATAATCCATTATTTACTATGAACAACATGATTAATTCATATGAAAATGTAATTCATAACATTGCTTATTGCGAAAATCTAGAATATTATTACCATTTTGAAGTGACTTAAATAATTTTTTATTAAATTGCATGTTTGATTGATTGATTGTTTATTTAATTTCTGCAATTTACCATGCTTAGACTTAGGTTTAGTTAGCTTAAGGACTTAACCAATTACTTGAAATTTGAAAACATAGTATTGGGAGGAGGTGAGATGATAGTACGTTGGGGAAACCAACTCTAATAAGATCAAGTCTACTTGGTCTCTTTAGACTGGTGAAACCAGCCGAAGCTACCGATCCAAGACCCAAGCTAGTTAGACCAGAAAATGATCTAATTTAATTTGAAAATGAAATTTCATTAAAAGGCTTTGTCAAGGAAAGGGTGGATGATCCCATAAGGCTACGGCCAAAGAAGGCCTAGTGCCTCGCCAAGACCTGGAAGTCAATTTCTGAAATTCAAATTCAAATTATCTTTTGTCAAACTTATATAGATTCTTACCAAATTCGAATCTAACACAAATTTCAAATAATTATAGATTCTAATCTGTTTTCAAAATTTCTATTTTTCAAACTTATTCTGTTTCAAAAATCACTTAATCAGTGTTCAAAATTTCTGCTTTTTAAACTTATTTTTTTTCAAATCTGTTTTCAAAATTAAATAACTTTTTTCAAAATAAATGAAAATTCCTTTTCAAAATTAATTTTTACCTTCAAACCTGTCTCACAAGAACTTTTAAGGCTAACTGTTTGAAAACCCTAGATTGGGTGAGACAGGAAAATTAAGTTCAAATTAAAATTTCTTTTATGTTGTGTTTTAATTCAGAGGATAATTCCAACATAGTCAAACCATGATTAACATAGTCAAACCTTAGTCAACTGAGTCAAACATGGTTAAACCTAGTCAACACTAAGGTCTTAGATAAAGTCAGTCTATGTCGGATACAGGGGGAGTTCTTCTTAATATTTTTTTAATTTCTCAAAATCCTTATGCTTTAAAACTTATTTTCATCTCAAAATAAGGCTTTCAAAAGTTGATTCAAAAACCTTAATATATTACTATCGCTTTGGAAAAATTATTATCATTTCAATTTTTTTTAAACTGTGTTATTATTCCAAATTGAGTTTTGAAAAATTTATCTCCTTGAAAGTTATCATACTCAGAAGATTGTTCAAAAGTGCTTCTTTTGATCTTGACAAACCCTAAAGACACAGAGGAAAGGTCCACTTCATGATCTTCAAGGACTCCTAGGATGTGTCAAATTAAGGGGGAGTCTAAGTCAAAAGAAAAACTTCAGAAAAAGTTTCTTTTTACTTATGTCTTTGTTAAACAGTTCTTTCTAATCTGACTCAAACCTTAAGACTCAAAGGAAGAGTACTTGTGGTCAACAAGCTTCCCAGGACTGAGTCAAGTTTAAGGGGAGGTCAAAATTAAAGGAATTATTTAATAACATGCTTTATTTCAAACTCCTGCAAAAATCTAAGTTTTTCAAAATACTATTTGTTAGAATTTGTGTGACTTATGAAATTGTTTTCGAAATAACATTTACTTAGGTTGGAAAATTTCCAGGACACTTAGGAAATGTCCTTGTAGTTAACAAGGTTTCCTAGGATTGTGTCAGACTGGAAAAGAAACCTAGTCAAGTGAAATATTTTGTTTTAAAAAAAAATCTAATACTTTTCTAAAAGTACGTATGTATTTCAAATCATAATTTATCTCAAAAGTACTTGAAATTTTTTTTCAAAACTCATAAGCTCTGATACACAATTTCTTCTCAAAACTTCTTTCAAAACATATTCCGTTATTGCTATATATCCAAGGGGAGAGATTGGAAAGAAGAGTGGGAATCAAAATTTTCAAATTTAAATTTTTTTTGTCTCTCTTCAAAAAGTATTAACTTCTTTTTCAAAATGTTTTAAGTACTTACTTAACTCTTTCAAAAACATATTAAGTACTTAATTCTTTTTCAAAAACATATTCTCCCAAGAACATTTTCCGACGCCTAATTTAACATGATTAAGTTAAATACTTAACTTTATCATGTTAAGTATTGAATAATATTTCTAAGTACTTAACAATTCTTTTCAAAAATCATTCTTTTCAAAAATCATTTCTAAGTACTTAAGTATTTAACGGGTATTTTTTTACTTAATTTTCTCAATCAAGTACTTGACACTTAATTTTCAAATTCTTCTAAAAAGTACTTGCTCCAAAGTTTAAAAACTTGTTACGCCTGAAAAATCCTTTTCTTGAAAATTTTCTAAGCGTGAAAAATTTCTTGAAAAATTTTCTAAGTAAAGTTTCCTTTTCTAAAAGTTAAAATTTTTTTGGAAACTTGGAAATTTTGCCTAAGTAAATTTTTTTTGCCTTATAAAAAGTTGTAAATTTTTTTTAAGCCTGAAATTTTTTCATAACGGTAAATTATCTAAGTGTAAAAAGTTTTGAAAATGCTTTTACTCGATTCTTGAAAAATACTTTGTCAAAAACATAAAGCACTTAGAAAAACTCATAAATCCCTGTTAGATACCTTGTTCACCCATGCTTGTTTTTGATATATGTCAAAGGGGGAGGAAAGGTCAAAGTTAAGAGTTAAGTTAATTATTCAGGGGGAGAATGAGCATGAGAAATTTTTTTTCTCTCTCTCTTTTCACTATTCAAATTACATTTGGGTTTAGACTGTTACGAATTGATATGTTTTATTAGTCTTAACCTTTATGCTTAAACTGCTATCTTTTTCCTTAACTTTGAATTGTGTTGCCATAATCAAAAAGGGGGAGATTGTTGGTGCAGGAAGCACCAGATCGAACCTTGTTTTGATATTGGCAAAGGATTCAAAGTTAAGGGTTACTTGTTGTCTAACAATGCTGCTTGAGAGTGCAGGAAACAAAGTCCTAGCGAAGGGCTGCTAGGCACCTGACGATGGGCTGTCAGGAAACCAAGTCCTGGCGAAGGGTTGCTGGGCGAAAACCAAGTCCTGGCGAAGGGCTGCTAGGCGAAAACCAAGTCCTGGCGAAGGGCTGCGGGCGAAACTCAAGTCCTGGCGAAGGGTTGCTGGGCGAAAACCAAGTCCTGGCGAAGGGCTGCTAGGCAAAACTAAGTCCTGGCGAAGGGCTGCTGGGCGAAACTCAAGACCTGGCGAAGGGCTGCTGGGCAAAAACCAAGTCCTGGCGAAGGGCTGCTGGGCGAAACTCAAGACCTGGCGAAGGGCTGCCGGGCAAAAGTCCAACTGGAGGAGCCGGTTGGCACCAGGTAAATTCTCCCGAGAGGAGTAGGTGAGGACGCGTTCCCCTTGAGGGAACATTAGCCGTCGGTTCGACCTAGGGCTCCATTTTGGAGACCAAAGTCAGAACCAAGACAGCTGAAGCTATAGAAATTAAATTAAATATTTGTTTTATTGTGTTTTGGACTAACCCTGGAAGCAGGACCGAAGGAACGTGTGTCTGCAGCTCAGAATGCCTCAAAGGAAAGAGGCAACTGCTGACCAGGGCGCCCGGAGTGTCCCGGGCGCCCCCAAGGTGAACACAAAACATAAAGAAAGCAAATGAACCTCGACAGTACATTCTGAGGGCGCCCCCGCTGTCCCGGGCGCCCCCATGGCAAACCAACTGAAGAGTTAAGCGGTTGCCGCGTCTGCACTGCGCACCCAGGGCGCCCCCACTGTCCCGGGCGCCCCCAGCGCACAGGGCGCCCCCAGCCTTACCAAGGAGAGCTCAGCGCTGCGGATAAGGTTTGACCGGGTCAACCAGGGCGCCCCCAGCGTCCAGGGCGCCCCAGTCAAGGCCTTATCCCGAGGATTAAGGGCTAAGACCTTGACCGCGCCTCTTGTGGATCTGCAGCCACGTGGGGGGGGGCGCCCCCGTCGACCAGGGCGCCCCCAGGCACTATAAAAAGGGCCCTCGACCCTCTTCTTCAACACACAACTTTCATTCAACGCATTCAAACTCTCTGACGACCGCGCTCTGCTCCAGGAACTTCCCGACTCAAGTCCGAAGCGCCGTCGACCTCCCGCTGCACCGAAACTCGAGCCTTCCCCGGGAGTTGGTAAATACAGAAGTGTAATCTTTGTTTATTGCAAATTGTAGTTCTCTTCTGTATTCTTTCTACGCATTATAGAATTGCCCAAAGTAAACGGTCAACGACCGTGGGCCTTGGAGTAGGAGTCGACCCAGGCTCCGAACCAAGTAAAAACCTTAGGTGTTTGCGTTGTTTATTTTTATTCCTCCGTGCACTTACTCTTTCTGTTAAATCCGAACATTTTCCGATATTCACCCCCCTCTATCGGTCTTTCTCGATCCAACACTTTTGGTTCGCATCATCTTCGACCTGTGTTCCTAAAGATCCCCTTTTGTGCCTTCTTCCTTTTCCAAAAAGGCTGCTCCGATTCTCAAAGGCTTTTAATGACGTCTATCTCCACGCTATAAAGGCGCATGGTCCCTTTTTCGAGGGTAACAGGGTGCTCGTGCAAATGCCTTGCTGCCACGTGTTCCAACGACCATCTCCACGAGTCCTTATGGTCGTGTGCCGGTATGGCTGGCTGGTGACAATCGACTGCCTGGGCGAGGCGGTTTCTTGCTTTCCACGTGTTACTTCCCCATTGTGCCCAGGCAGGTGGCTTCCGGGGTATAAGAGAGGAAAATGGCAGACGTTTAGCCTCCACTTCCAATTCAGCGACTGGGCGTACTTCATCTTCCTCCCTTGTAAAGCTTCTGCTACGCTTGAGTAGCTTGTCTCCTTCTTGTCTTTTCTCTTGTCTTCTTCCTTAGGGATTATGGAAAGTTACTGCGCGGAGTGGTATGAGTCCCTTTCCTCGAGAGTGAGACCTGAAACCTTACAGGCTGCCACCGAGGCCTATGGCGTCCTGACCGAGATGACAATGGTCATCCTAAAAGTGGGTCAGACGCCCGTGGAACCCCCTACAGGCATGCTGACCTTTTTCTTAGGGCAGATGGAGTTAGGGCTTCATTTCCCTATTCCTCCTTTTTTCACGAACATAGCTTCTTATTTTGATATACTCCTTCACCAGATGGCTCCCAATGCCTTTGCCCAGATGGAGGGAGCGTATATCATCTTCAAGCTTTTCGATCTTCCTCTGACCCCGCATCTCTTCCATTCATTCTTCATCCCGTTAAGGTCGAGGGGGGGGGGGGGTCTTTAGTTTCACAGCCCGTTCGGGCCATATATTTTTAGGAGGATTTCCTTCCTCGCATAAGGGGTGGAAGGAGAAATTCTTCTTCATCCGTCTGCCGTCATGTCCTTTTAGTCCTCTGTGTTGGATAGCGGATTTGCCGACTCCTCCTCTCCTAAAGAGCTTTCTTCGTAGCCCGGTGTATCAACATGTTAGGGAGGTACTTTCTGGTATGGAGTTCAGTGGCAGGGGCTGGTGCAGAGCGAAGAGCTTATGTATCGAGCGGGCCTTAGCCCTAAAGCAACGCGAATCAGCCCCACCCTAGGTATGCTCGTCTTCTTCTTCCATGCACATTAGTTCTGACTGATGCTCTCTCTGTCTGGCTTCTGTAGAGGAAGTCATGTTCGCCAAGGTGATGAGCCGGCTCATCAAGTGGGAGGAGGCCAATAAGGAGGCCATGAACCCTCCTCCGGTCGCTTCTGACGTTCCACCTGCTCCCGCCGAGTCCCTTGAGGGGCCTGCTGTCTCTCCCCGTGGGGTCGCTTCACCCAAGAGGGTCGAGGTTACTGTTACATCCCCGCTGGTTGGGGGCCAAGGGCCTCCAGCTCAACGGGCTGATCAAGTGGCGGATCCTCCTCCCGGGGTGGCTCTTCTCCGAGAGCAGTCTGCCCTGAAAGGGTGAACGAGGAGTCCCCCCCCCTTCAGTTACTCCTTCGGCCACCCGGTCCTTCGGTCGGCAGAAACTGCGGCTCCCCAAGGGCTTGGGCTCTTCATGGAAAAACAACGTCCTGCACGTTCCTCTCTGTTGGATCGAGAAGAACGATAGAGGGGGGGGTGAATATCGTAAAACATTTCCGGATTCGTAAAGAGAATAAGCAGCGGAAAATAGAGAAATACACACGCGAACTCAAGCGATTTTACTTGGTTCGGAGTCGCGGTCGGCTCCTACTCCAAGGCCCACGGTTGTTAACCGTTTACTGCGGGCAATTCTATATGTGCGCAAATGTTTATAGAGAAATTTTATAGTTGTAGTACAGTAAACAGAAAATTAAGCTCTTTCGTTACCGACACCCGGTGTGGATTGTACTTCGGAGCAGAGGGTCATCGTCGGCGCTTCAATCTCGAGATGGGAGGATTCTGGAGCAGAGCGCTTGAGTAGAAGAGCGTATTGGCATTGGAAAGTTGTGTTCAGAAGCCATAGGGGTCGAGCCCCTTATATAGTGAGTATGGGGGCGCCCAGGACGTTGGGGGCGCCCTCCACGTGTCACACGATCCGCAAAGCCTCTATCCGAACTCGGTCAGCCCTTATCCCTCCAGGATAGGGCACGAGGCTTGACGGGGGTGCCCGGGAAGCAGGGGCGCCCGGGTTGACTCAATCAGCTGGCTTCTCAGCTGGATAAACTCTATCCGCTTCGTTGGCTTGAGCCCAGGGCGCCCAAGGCATCCGGGGCGCCCGGGAGCATGGGGGCGCCCCGCCCAGTGAGCTTCCGAAGCGTTACTTGCTCAGCTTGTCTTGCCTTCACCTTGGGGGCGCCCGGGACCTCCGGGGTGCCCTGCCCAGCTACTGCCCCTCTCCTTTGGGGGGTTCTGAGCTGCAGAAACTCGTTCCTTCAGTCCTGTATCCAGGTTTACGGGCCACACAACACTGTTGGATCGAGAGAACGATAGAGGGGGGTGAATATCGGAAAGCGTTCGGATTTAAGATAGAGAATTTGCACAGCGGAAGATAAAAACAAAACACGCGAACACAGTAATTTTTTACTTGGTTCGGAGCCTAGGTCGACTCCTACTCCAAGGCCCACGATCGTTGATCGTTTACTTTGGGCAATTCTATATGAGGCGCAAAAAAACAGTTTACAGTTTTGAGTTACAAATATAGCACAGTAAACTTAACAAATAAAAAGAAAACTCTTCTTTTACCGACGTCTGATGTAGGTTGTCTTTTTCGGAGCAGCGGGACGTCGTCGGCTCGAGTTGGGAGGTTTCCGGAGCGAGGCGCGAGAGCAGAAGAGCGTAGAAGTGTTGATTGAAAGTGTTGCTTGAGCCTTGGGGTCAAGGGCCCTTTATATAGGGCCTGGGGGCGCCCGGAACGTCGGGGGCGCCCCCCATGTGTCACTCGATCCGCCTCAGTCTCGGTCAGCTTCTGATCCCTTCAAACTCGGGATCAGATCTTGACCGGGGCGCCCGGGACGCTGGGGGCGCCTGGGTTGACCGGGTCAAACTTTATCCCTTGGCTTCACTGGCTTGAGCTTCGATGACTTGCTATTGGGGGCGCCCGGAGCGCTGGGGGCGCCCGGGAGCAGCGGGGGCGCCCGGGAGCATGGGGGCGCCCGGGAGTTGAGCTGTCGAAGCTTGCTTTGCATTCTTGTGTTTTGTGTTTACCTTGGGGGCACCCGGGACACTCCGGGCGCCCTGGTCAGCTGCTGCCTCGTTCCTTTGAGGCTATCTGAGCTGCAGACACTCGTTCCTTCGGTCCTGCATCCAGGGTTAGTCCAAAACACAATAACACAATAAAATATTAGTTTATACAGCCTTAGCTGTCTTGGTTCTGACTTTGGGTCTCCAAAATGGAACCCTAGGTTGAACCGACGCCTACTGTTCCCTCGACGGGGAACGCGTCCTCACCTACTCCTCTCGGGAGAATGTACCTGATGCCAACCGCTCCTCTGGTTGGACTTTTACCTGGCGGTCCTTTGCCAGGTCTTGGATACCGAGCTGTCCTTTGCCCGGTGCCTAGCATTCCTTCGCTAGGGCTTCAGTCCCAAGCTGTCCTTCGCCTGGTGCCTAGCAGTCCTTCGCTAGGGCTTTTGACCCTGCATTCCTTCGCCAGTGCCTAGCAGCCCTTCGCTAGGGCTTTTTGCCCTGGCATTCCTTCGCCAGTGCCTAGCATTCCTTCGCTAGGGCTTTTTACCCTGGCATTCCTTCGCCAGTGCCTAGCAGTCCTTCGCTAGGGCTTTTTACTCTGCACACTAGAGTGACATGTTAGATAACAAGTAAGACTTAACTTTTGAACCCTGTTGCCATTCTCAAAACACAGGTTTGACTTTGGTGCTTTCTGCACCAACAATCTCCCTCTTTTTGATTTATGACAACCCTAGTTCAAAAAAGTTAAGTTTAATCAAAGCATGTAAAAACATTAAATTTTGTTCCCTCCCCCTGGAGAGAATCTCCCCCTAGATTTTTCAAAAATTCGTGGGGTTCTAAGTTTAAGGGAAAATTTTTACTTAGAATTTTTCAACAGAAAGCTTTTGTATTTTCAAAGATGATTTTTGCACTTTTGAAAACTTAAGTGTAGGTACTTGGAAATCTTTTGACAACTTAAGGTTTAAAAGTACATAGAAGAGTTTTTGAAAACATGAGTTTAGAGTACTTTGAAAAAATTTTGAAGTCTTAAGTTTAAAGTACTCAACGTTTTGAAAACTTTAACTTAAGTACTTAGTAAGATTTACAAAAAAATACTTAGAAAATTTTGAAGGGCTTAAGTAAGAAAATTTTGACAAGCTTGTATTTTGAAAAACTAAGCGCTTAAGTGCTTTTTGAAACTTGATACTTTTTGAATAAAGAATAGAGTTTTTAAGAATTTTTTTTTAATTTTTAAACTCTCTCCTTTTCTATCTCTCCCCCTTTGCCATATATCAAAAAGCAGATAAAGATAGCAGAAATTAAATTGCATAAAGGAAATAATTTTCATAAAGAAAAACATTTGCATGACTTTGCTGTACTGAACCAAGACTTAGATCAAAATCAGTTGATTTTCTCTTGTAGGGACCTGTCTAACCCATTTAGCTACTTACTAACTGTTATAAGCAGTAGTTTTCGCTAGGGTTAGTCAAGTTATGTGTTTCTGTTCAAGTTAGATTTTCTAAACTTGACACTTAACTTGATTGCTGTGTAAGTTGTATTTAGTGCCCCAATTACTGCAGATGCACTGACTTAAAGCATCTTGAATTAAGGCAGAGACCTATGCATCTCAACCCTTTCTAGGTTATCAATCAAAAGTACCCTAAAGTGCTTGTGAGATGCTGGCTTCTAAATCTATAGGTGCATGCAGTTCTAGGGTTAGGGCCTAGGCTAAGTCCATTTGCGAAATAGCCCTAGTTTTGAAAGGGGGTAGTTTTGAAAAAAACTAAGTCCGAAAAGATTTTTAAAACTGATTTTAAAAACAACAGTTTTTCAAAATTCTTTTAGAAACTGATTTTTAAATTTAAGTAAAGCAAAAAATCAAAAGTAGAGTTATTCTATTCTACAGAGCACAATCCTAACTGCCTTCTTAGTGAGCTGAACTCAGACTCAGGTAAGGGTTTTGTGAATATATCAGCTAAGTTGGATTTTGAGTCTATATGTTTAAGTACTATCTCCCCCCTGTCTACATGGTCTCTTACGAAGTGATGTTTAACTTCTATGTATTTTGTTCTGGAATGTTGGATTGAGTTCTTAGTTAGATTAATTGAACTTATATTGTCAATAAATACTTGAGTTTGGGTGTAGTTGAGCTGGAAGTCCTTAAGAGTGTGCATCATCCATAAAAGTTGTGCTACACACTCTCCTAAGGCTACATACTCTGCTTCAGTTGTGGACAGAGCTACACAGTGTTGTTTTCTGCTGCACCAACTTACTAGAATATTTCCTAACAATTGACAGCTTCCACTTGTGCTTTTTCTATCCAATTTACAACCAGCATAGTCAGAATCCGAGTATCCTGACAAATTGAAGGTTGAGGTTCTAGGATACCAAATCCCTACATTTAGGGTGCCCTTTACATATCTTAGTATTCTTTTTAGGGCTGCTAAGTTAAATTCGTTGAGCATAGCCCTAGCGGCTTCCTGTAATGTTCTATTTCTTCTTTCGACTATCCCATTTTGTTGGGGGGTTCTAGGACATGAAAATTCATGTAAATACCCATTGATCTTACAAAATTCCTCAAACCGTTGATTTTCAAATTCTCCCCCGTGGTCACTCTTAAGTCTTTTAATTTTAGTATCGTTTTGATTTTCAATTAATTTACAGAAATCATTAAATAGGTTTAGGGTTTCATCTTTGGTTTTTAGAAACCTAACCCATGTAAACCTAGAATAATCATCAACTATTACTAAGTAGTATCGGTTCCCGCTTAGTGACTTGGCTCCATGTGAATCAAATAGGTCAAGATGCAGGAGCTCAAGTGTGGTTTGGGTTAAGTCAGATTGAATTAGTTTGTGATTAGATTTGGTTTGTTTACCTTGATTACATAATTCACATATTAGGTTTTCATTGTTTTTAATTTTGGGGATTCCTTTGATTAGGCCAAGTTGGGTGACTTTTGAGATAGTCCTCAAATTAGTGTGAGCTAGTCTCCTATGCCAGAGGTTTGATTGTTCTAGTTGGGTTAACATACATTTGGGTACTGAGGGAAGGTTTATAGTGTATACATTATTTTTCCTAGTGCCCTTAAGTATGATTTCTGAGTCTTGTACATTTCTAATCAGGCAGTTAGAATTGTTGAAGGTGACTATATAACCAGAATCACATAACTGACTTATGCTAAGCAAGTTAAACTTAAAGTTTTCAACCAAAAGAACTTTCTTAATAATGAAGTCAGATTTAAGCTTAATATTACCTGACCCAATTACCTTGAGTGTAGCATTGTTACCAAATGCCACTGAGCCTAGGTTCTTGAACTTGAGTTTGGTGAACTTCAATTTTATCTCCAGTCATGTGTCTGGAGCAACCGCTATCCAACATCCATTGGTCCAAATCTTTATGTTCCTACACATAAAGAGTTTTATTGATTTGGATCCAATTAGTGTCAGGAATAGCTTAAATTGAGTTTCACTGCCTAGTCTGTCTCACCCAAATCTAAGGTTTTCAATCATGTTAGCCTTATAGGTTTTGTGAGACAGGTTTTGATAAATAAAATTACTTTGAAAAATTATTATTTATTTTGAAAACATTAAATTAATTTTTGAAAACAGTTAAGTTTATTTTGAAAGGATGTTTGAATCTATGCTTAACTGAAAATTGTGTTAGATTTGAATTTGACAAAAAGTAATTTGAATTTGAAATTCAAAAATTAGCTTTCAGGTCTTGGCGAGGCACTAGGCCTTCTTTGGCCGCAGCTTTATTGGATCATCAACCCTTTCATTGACAAAGCCGTTTAATGAAATTTCATTTTCAAAATTAATTTTTGAAAAAGTTCTAGTCTAACTAGTTTGGATTTTGGATCGGTAGCTTCGGCTAGTTTCACCAGTCTAAAGAGACCAAGTAAACTTGATCTTATTAGAATTGGTTTCCCTAACGTACTATCATCTCACCTCCACCCAATACTATGTTTTCAAGTTTCAGTTAAGCTTGTTCAGTCCTTATACTAACCTAAGTTTAAGCATGGTAAATTGCAGAAATTAAATAAACACTCAATCAGGCAAATTGCAAGAATTAAATTCTATTTAACAATAAAAATAGTTTTTAATTTGGCTCCCCCTGGACTGAAGCCACGGTAATGATTAGACAAGATGTAAATCTTGTCCTTGGGGATCCAATATTGATTTGATCCAGTTGGTTTGTTCATGTACAGTTTAGGTACCCATGCCTGAATTTTACCTCTGGACTGATTCAGTACAGCAAAGTAAGATCTTTGTCGGGATTTGGTTCTATAGCCAAGTCCGGATCGATTTAGAACGGACTTCTGTTTTCCAAGAATCATGTCAAGACCCTTGGAACCAGAAGCGAATCGTTCTAAGGCAGCTCTAAGATCCTTAACCTGAGTTTTCAGGGAGGAGTTCTCTTTCTCAAGTTTTTCAACTTGAGTAGGAGTTCCTTCTTAAACTTTCTCGGTTAAGGATTTAGAGTCAGCTCCCTCTTTCAGGAGTTTTACTTCCTGTCGAAGGGATTCGACTCGGAGTTTGGTTTTCGCCAAATCTCGAGAAAGATATGAAATAAGTTCGTTTAATTGACTTCTATTGAAACCATTTACCTTGATCTCGCCGTCTTCTGAAAAGGTTAGTCTGTCGTCATCCTGTTCTGATTCTGACTCGGTCCCAACTTCTTCTGAGGCGGTCAGGGCTAGAAGGTTGGACTGGGGTGCTTCTTCTTCTTCTTCTGAGGAAGATTCATCCTAGGTTGCTTGGAGTGCTTTCTTTCTTCTTGACTTTTTGGTCTCCTTTAGGTTTGGACACTCCGTCTTGTAGTGACCCTTCTTCTTGCACTCGTAGCAGGTTACGTTGGGCTTGTTTTTGTCATTTGTGGGTTCAGCTGGTTCGCCCTTTCTTCGGTTGGCCTTCTTTCTGTTGGTTTGGTTCTTTAATTCTTTATAGTAACTTCGGGCCAATCGGACCAGCTTCGGTCGATCTCCTTCTTCGTCTTCTGAGTCTGAGTCTGAGTTAGACTCGGGTTCAGGTTGTGTCTTCTTCTTTGTTGATCTTCCAGTTTTTCCTGCAACAAAGGCAATACCTTTCTCGGCCATATTGCAGTTAGTCTGTTCATGAAGTTCTAACTCGGAAAATAATTCATCTAATTTAATTTTAGAGAGATCCCTTGAAACCTTGTATGCATCTACTATAGATGCCCACAAGGTATTTCTAGGGAAAGCATTTAAGGCATACCTTATTAGGTCACGGTTTTCGACCTTGTGACCTATAGTGTGAAGACCGTTCATCAATTCTTGGATTCGTGCGTGGAGCTGGGCTGCTGTTTCGTTGTCGGCCATCTTGATGGTGTACAGTTTGTTTAGGAGCAGATCTCTCTTACTGATCCGAGTGTCTGATGTTCCTTCGTGCAGCTCGATCAGTTTTGCCCACAGCTCATTGGCACTGTTGAAGGGGCCCACCCGGTTCAGCTCCTCTTTTGTGAAGCCACATTGAAGAGTCTGAGTCGCCTTTGCATCTGCTTTGATTCTTCGTTTCAGAGCGGTGTCCCACTCTGTGTAGCTTTGAGGAACCCCGTCAGCATTTGTGGGAATCTCCAGTCCGGACTGGATGATAATCCACATGTCCACCTGAGTTTTCAGGTGGACCTCCATTCGACTTTTCCAGTAGGAAATGTCTTCTCCACTGAAAAGTGGAGGTCTGGCGGTGCTGAATCCTTCTTGGATGACCATTTAATCTGAAAAAATAACTAAAAAAGATTTCCCAAGACTTGGTCTTGGATTAGTAGTGTGAGATGAATAAAATAAAATAACGAGGGGTGTTGCACCATCCTCGATTAACGGGAAAAAGAAAATTCGAACGAAATATTTAAAAAAAATTCGAACGAGAAAAAGAAAATAAAAATCTGAAAAATTTTCAAACTGGTGGTTGCACCAAATTTGAACTTCCCCGCTCTGATACCACTTGTTGGATCGAGAGAACCGATAGAGGGGGGGGGTGAATATCGGAAAGCGTTCGGATTTAAGATAGAGAATTTGCACAGCGGAAGATAAAAACAAAACACGCGAACATAGTAATTTTTTACTTGGTTCGGAGCCTAGGTCGACTCCTACTCCAAGGCCCACGATCGTTGATCGTTTACTTTGGGCAATTCTATATGAGGCGCACAAAAAACAGTTTACAGTTTTGAGTTACAAATATAGCACAGTAAACTTAACAAATAAAAAGAAAACTCTTCTTTTACCGACGTCCGATGTAGGTTGTCTTTTTCGGAGCAGCGGGACATCGTCGGCTCGAGTTGGGAGGTTTCCGGAGCGAGGCGCGAGAGCAGAAGAGCGTAGAAGCGTTGATTGAAAGTGTTGCTTGAGCCTTGGGGTCGAGGGCCCTTTATATAGAGCCTGGGGGGCGCCCCCCCCCCCCCCCCCCCACGTGTCACTCGATCCGCCTCGGTCTCGGTCAGCTTCTGATCCCTTCAAACTCGGGATCAGATCTTGACCGGGGCGCCTGGGACGCTGGGGGCGCCCGGGTTGACCAGGTCAAACTTTATCCCTTGGCTTCGCTGGCTTGAGCTTCGATGACTTGCTATTGGGGGCGCCCGGAGCGCTGGGGGCGCCCGGAGTGCGGGGGCGCCCGGGAGCACGGGGGCGCCCGGGAGTTGAGCTGTCGAAGCTTGCTTTTCTTTCTTGTGTTTTGTGTTTACCTTGGGGGCGCCCGGGACACTCCAGGCGCCCTGGTCAGCTGCTGCCTCATTCCTTTGAGGCTCTCTGAGCTGCAGACACTCGTTCCTTCGGTCCTGCATCCAGGGTTAGTCCAAAACACAATAACACAATAAAATATTAGTTTATACAACCTTAGCTGTCTTGGTTCTGACTTTGGGTCTCCAAAATGGAACCCTAGGTTGAACTGACGCCTACTGTTCCCTCGACGGGGAACGCGTCCTCACCTACTCCTCTCGGGAGAATGTACCTGATGCCAACCGCTCCTCTGGTTGGACTTTTGCCTGGCGGTCCTTTGCCAGGTCTTGGATACCGAGCTGTCCTTTGCCCGGTGCCTAGCATTCCTTCGCTAGGGCTTCAGTCCCAAGCTGTCCTTCGCCTGGCGCCTAGCAGTCCTTCGCTAGGGCTTTTGACCCTGGCATTCCTTCGCCAGTGCCTAGCAGTCCTTCGCTAGGGCTTTTTGCCCTAGCATTCCTTCGCCAGTGCCTAGCATTCCTTCGCTAGGGCTTTTTACCCTGGCATTCCTTCGCCAGTGCCTAGCAGTCCTTCGCTAGGGCTTTTTACCCTGCACACTAGAGTGACATGTTAGATAACAAGTAAGACTTAACTTTTGAACCCTATTGCCATTATCAAAACACAGGTTTGACTTTGGTGCTTTCTGCACCAACAAACACAAAGCAAGAATGTTAGTGAGTTTTACAGCCGTAGCTGTCTTGGTTCTGACTTTGGGTCTCCAAAATGGAGCCCTAGGTCGAGCCGACGCCTACTGTTCCCTCGACGGGGAACGCGTCCTCACCTACTCCTCTCAGGAGAGTTTACCTTTTGCCAACCGGCTCCTCCGGTTGGACTTTTTCCCAATGCACCTGACCAGGTCTTCGTGCCCACCTTCCGAGCAGGTCTTCGTTGCCCAGCTCCTTGCCAGGGCTTCGTGCCCAGTCCTCGACTAGGACTTCGTGCCACCTTCCAAGCAGGTCTTCGGTGCCCAGCTCCTTGCCAGGGCTTCGTGCCCAGTCCTCGACCAGGACTTCCTGCCTAGTGTACCTAGGGCTTCTTTTCCCGTACACTTAGTGAACATGTTAGATCAACATATCATCTTAACTTTTGAACCCTTTGCCATTATCAAAATCCAGGTTCGACTTAGGTGCTACTTGCAGCAACAATCTCCCCTTTTTGATTTATGGCAACCCGATTCAAAAAGTTAAGTTAATCGAAATAGGTAAAACACTAGTTTAGTTTCCTCCCCCTGGAAGGAATCTCCCCTTAGGTTTTTCAAAGGTTCGTGGGGTTTGAAAATTCCTAAGTCTAAAGATGGAATTAATTTTTTTCAAAAGAAATTTTTAGAATACTTTTTCCAACAAAAAATTTGGTTGGGCACTTTGGAAAATTTATTCTGGGAAAAATTTCAACTTAGTAGAACATCTTTTAAGTTCTTAGAAGCGTTAAAGGTTTTCAATCTCTTTAGTACTTTTAGAAGCTTTATACTTAGAAACTTTTCTTTTAGAGAAGTTTAGGAATAAGTACTTAGAGATATTTTGAACATAACTTAAGTTTAAGTACTTAAAAAACTTTTGAAAACTGCTTGGGTTAAGTACTTAGAATCAATTTTGAAAACAATTTAGATCAAGTACTTTTGAAACAGTTTTGAAAAAAAAACTTAGATTTAAGTACTTGGAAAAAAACTAGGTTTAAGTATTTTGAAATAGTTTTGAAAAAACTTAGATTAAGTACTTTTTGAAGAAAGGATAATGTTTTGAATTTTTTTTTAAAGCTTCTCTTCTCTCCTTTCCTATCTCTCCCCCTTTGCCATATATCAAAAATAAAGCAATATAGCAGAAATAAATTGCATGAAAACAAATAATGTGTTGTACTGAACCAAATCAAGATATAAATTGAACCAAACCAATTTCAATTATCTCTTTAGGGTCCTGTCTAACCCAATTAGCTACTTACTAACTGTTATAAACAGTAGTTTTCGCTAGGGTTAGTCAAATTAAGTGTTCTGTTCAAGTTAGATTTTCTAAACTTGACACTTAATCTGATTGTTGTTTAATTTGTATTTGTACCCCAATTACTGCAGATGCACTGACTTAAAGCATCTTGAATTAAGGCAAAGACCTAAACATCTCAACCCATTCTAGGTTATCATTCAAAAGTACCCTAAGGTGCTTGTGATATGCTGGCTTCTAAATCTATAGGTGCATGCAGTTCTAGGGTTAGGGCCTAGGCTAAATCCATTTGCGAAAAAGCCCTAGTTTTGAAGGGGATAGTTTTTGAAAATAAAACTAAGTCGAAAAATTATTAAAAAGAAATGCTAAAAAGATTTTTCAAATTAATTAAAAGCTGATTTTGAAATCAAGTAAAACAGTTTTAAAATTGTTTTAGAAACTAATTTTCAAATCAAGTAAAGCAGTAAGAAAATCAAAAGTAGAGTAAACCTATTCTACCAAGCATAATCCTAACTGCTTTCTTAGTGAGCTGAACTCAGACTCAAGTAGGGGTTTAGTGAATATGTCAGCTAAGTTAGATTTAGAGTCCACATGTTTAAGGACTATTTCACCCCTGGCTACATGATCTCGTACAAAGTGGTGTTTTACTTCTATATGTTTAGTTCTGGAATGTTGGATTGGGTTCTTAGTCAGATTGATTGAGCTTATATTGTCAATGTAGACCTGAGTTTGAGTATAATTAAGCTGGAAGTCTTTGAGAGTGTGCATCATCCATAAGAGCTACATACTCAGCTTCAGTTGTGGATAGAGCTACACAGTGTTGTTTTCTGCTGCACCAACTTACTAGACTATTTCCTAACAGTTGGCAGCTTCCACTTGTGCTCTTTCTATCTAATTTACAACCAGCGTAGTCAGAATTCGAGTATCCTGACATGTCAAAGGTTGAGGTCCTAGGATACCAAATCCCTACATTTAGGGTGCCCTTAACATATCTTAGTGTTCTTTTTAGGGCTGCTAAGTGCGTTTCCTTAGCACAGGTTTGGTATCTAGCACACATTCCTACAGCAAAAAGGATATCAGGTCTGCTATCTGTAAGGTACAGTAGACTTCCAATCATACTCCTATAAAGTTTAAGATCTACTGGTTTACCATCAGGGTCACTATCTATTTTTACATTTGTGGCCATGGGGGTACTTATGCTTTCAGAGTTATCCATTTTAAATTTCTTTATTAATTCCTTAGCATATTTGGATTAATGGACATAGTTTCCATCCCTAGTTTGTTTAATTTGTAACCCTAGAAAGAAATTTAGTTCACCAACTAAGCTCATTTCAAATTCATTTTTCATTATTTTAACAAATTCTTTTAGAAAATTTGAGTTGGTGGACCCAAATATTATGTCATCGACGTAGATTTGGACAATAAAGATTTCTTTTCCTAGGGTCTTAATAAATAAGGTTGAGTCAATTTGTCCTTGTTTAAATTCTTTAGAAGTTAGGTAGGTTGATAAGCGTTCATACCAGGCCCTAGGTGCTTGTTTTAGTCCATAAAGTGCTTTAGTGAGTTTGTAAACATAGTCAAGTCTTTCTAAGTCCTCAAAACCAGGGGATTGTCCTACATAGACTTCTTCCTTAATGAATCCATTTAGAAAGGCTGACTTTACATCCATTTGGTACAGTTTAAATCCTTTATGGGATGCAAACGCTAATAACATCCTAATGGACTCAAGTCTAGCTACTGGGGCATAGGTTTCGTCATAATCTAACCCTTCTACTTGACTGAATCCTTTCGCTACTAAGCGGGCTTTATTTCTGACTATTTCTCCTTGATCATTTAGCTTATTCCTAAAAACCCACTTAGTGTCAATGATGGATTTGCCCTCAGGTTTAGGTACTAGTTCCCAGACTTGGTTCCTCTCAAATTGGGCTAACTCTTCTTGCATAGCTATGATCCAATCAGGATCAGGTAATGCTTCCTCTATAGTCTTAGGTTCAATTTTTGAAATCATTACTATCTGACTAAGGTTCCTATAGGAAGACCTAGTTCTGACTCCTAAAGTTGGATCACCCACAATTTGATCAGTTGGGTGATTGAGTCTGGGTTTCTTGGTTTTTCTGGAACTTGGTTCAGCCTCAGGTCCGGCTAGTCGATTTGGTTCAATATTTGATTCAACTACTTGGGTAGGTTCAATTATTGGTTCAATTGGATCAGTGGTTGGTTCAATAGTTGGTTCATCTAATGGTTCAATTAAAGGTTCAACAGTTTGTTTATCTTCTTGATCAGTATTTGATGAAGTTAGATCTGAATTATCAGATTTTGAGTTGATTTCTTCATCAAATATTAGATTTGTTATTTCTTCAATTTTCTTAGTTTGTTTGTTGTAAACCCTATAGGCTCTGCTTGTTGTTGAATATCCTAGGAAAATGCCTGGGGTTGACTTAGATTGGAATTTTCCTAGATAGTCCTTGGTGTTTAGGATATGGACTTTGCACCCAAGAACCCTTAGGTAGTGTAGGTTAGGAAGTCTATGGTAGTATAATTCATAGGGTGTTTTATTCTGTCGTTTGTTGATTAGGACCCTATTTTGGATGTAGCAAGCCGTACTAATTGCTTCAGCCCAATATTGGTTAGCTAGGATGAATTCGTTGAGCATAGCCCTAACGGCTTCTTGTAGGGTTCTAGTTTTTCTTTCGACTATCCCATTTTGCTGGGGGGTTCTAGGACATGAAAATTCGTGTCTATACCCATTTACCTTACAAAATTTCTCGAACCGTTGATTTTCAAACTCTCCCCTGTGGTCACTCCTAAGTCTTTTAATTTTGGTATCGTTTTGATTTTCAATTAACTTACAAAAATCATTGAATAGTTTTAGGGTTTCCTCTTTGGTCTTTAAACCTAACCCAGGTAAACCTAGAGTAATCGTCAACTATTACTAAGCAGTACCGGTTTCCGCTTAGTGACTTGGCTCCATGTGAATCAAATAGGTCAAGGTGCAGGAGCTCAAGTGTGGTTTGAGTTAGATCAGACTGAATTAGTTTGTGATTAGACCTGGTTTGTTTACCTTGATTACATGATTTTCATATTATGTTTTCATGATTCTTAATTTTAGGGATACCTTTAATTAGGCCAAGTTGGGTGATTTTTGAAATTATTCTCAGATTAGTGTGACCTAATCTCCTATGCCAGAGGTTTGATTGTTCTAATTGAGTTAACATGCATTTAGGTACTAGAGGTAGGTTTATAGTGTAAACATTATTTTTCCTAGTGCCCATAAGCATGATTTCTGAGTCTTGTAGGTTTCTAATCAGGCAGTTAGAGTTGGTAAAGGTAACTACATAACCAGTATCACACAATTGACTTATGCTAAGCAAGTTAAATTTAAAATCTTCAACCAAAAGAATTTTTTTAATAACAAAGTCAGATTTAAGTTCAATGTTACCTGACCCAATCACCTTGAGTGTAGCATTGTTGCCAAATGCTACTGAGCCTAGGTTTTTGAACTTGAGTTTGGCGAATTTCAATTTATCCCCAGTCATGTGTTGGAGCACCCGCTATCCAACATCCATTGGTCCAAATCTTTATGTTCCTACACATAAAGAGTTTTATTGATTTGGATCCAATTAGAATCAGGAATAGCCTAAATTGATTTTCACAACCTAATCTGTCTCACCCAATCTAGAGTTGCCAACCACGTTAACCTTAAGAGTTTTTGTGAGATAGGTTTTTAATAGATAGATATTTTTTTTTGAAAAATCATAATTTATTTTGAAAAAGTTAGGTTAATTTTGAAAATAATTGTTTTGAATTTATTTAAAAAAATGTTTGAATCTAGAATTAACTGAAGATTTGTGTTAGATTCGAATTTAACAATGAATAATTTGAATCTGAATTTCAAAGATTGGCTTCCAGGTCTTGGCGAGGCACTAGGCCTTCTTTGGCCGTAGCCTTATTGGATCATCAACCCTTTCCTTGACAAAGCCTTTCAATGAGATTTCATTTTCAAAATTAGTCTTTGAAAAATTCTGGTCTAACTAGTTTGGGTCTTGGATCGGTAGCTTCGGCTAGTTTCACCAGTCTAAAGAGACCAAGTAGAGTTTACTTGACCTTATTAGAATTGGCTTCCCTAACGTACTATCATCTCACCGCCACCCAATACTATGTTGTTCAAATTTCAGTTAAGTTGGTGGGTCCTTAAACTATCCAGCCCTAAGTCTAAGCATGATAAATTGCAGAAATCAAATAGACAAGCAATCAAGCAATTTGAAAACAAGAATTGAAATTTATCTAACTATAAATATTGTTTTTAATTTGGCTCCCCCTGGACTAAAACCACGATAATGGTTTGGTAAGATGTGAATCTTGTCCTTGGGAATCCAATACTGATTTGATCCAGTTTGTTTGTTCAGACACAGTTTGGGTACCCATGCCTAAATTTTAGGTCTGGACTGGTTCAGTACAGCATAGTAGGATCTTTGTCTAGATTTGATTCGATAGCCTAATCCGGATCGATTTAGAACCGACTTCTATTTTACAAGAATCATGTCTAGACCCTTGGAACCAGAAGTGAACCGTTCTAATACTGTTCTGAGGTCCTTGACTTGAGTTTTCAATGAGGAGTTCTCTTTCTCAAGTTTTTCAACTTGAGTAGAGGTTCCTTCTTGAACCTTCTCAGTTAAGGATCCAGAGTCAGCTCCCTCTTTCAGGAGTTTTACTTCCTGTCGGAGGGATTCGACTCGGATTTTGGCTTTCGCCAAGTCTCGAGAAAGATATGTAATTAATTCGTTTAATTAACTTCTAGAAAAACCACTTACAGTGATTCCGCCATCCTCTGAAAACGTGAGTTTGCCGTCGTCCGGCTCCGATTCTGACTCGGTCTCGATTTCTTCTGAGGCGGTTAGTGCAAGCATGTTCGACTGTGGGGTCTCTTCTTCTTCTTCGGAGGAAGACTCGTCCCACGTTGCTTGAAGAGCCTTCTTTCTTCTTGCTTTCTTGGCTTCTTTTAGGTTAGGGCATTCCGATTTGAAATGACCCTTTTTGTTGCATTCGAAACAAGTCACACTTGATTTGTTCTTCGTTGGTTCAGCTGGATCGTCCTTCTTTCGGCTGGCTTTTCTTCTATTTGATTGATTCTTCAATTCCTTGTAATAGTTCCAGGCAAGTCGGACTAGCTTGGGTCGATCTCCTTCGCTGACTTCTGAGTCTGAATCTGAATCAGACTCGGGCTCAGGTTGAGGCTTCTCCTTGGTTGTCTTTCCAGTTTTACCTGCAATAAAGGCAATGCCTTTCTCGGCCAGTGTGCAGTTAGTCTGCTCATGTAATTCAAGTTCTGAAAACAGTTGATCTAATTTAATTTTTGAAAGGTCCCTTGAAACCTTGTATGCATCTACCATAGATGCCCACAAGGTGTTTCTCGGGAAAGCGTTAAGAGCGTACCTTATCAGGTCACGGTTTTCTACCTTGTGACCGATTGTGTGTAGTCCGTTCATTAACTCCTGAATTCTGGCATGGAGCTGGGCTACTGTTTCGTTGTCATTCATCTTGATCGTGTACAGCTTGTTCAGGAGGAGATCTCTCTTGCTGATTTGAGTATCTAAAGTTCCTTCGTGCAGCTCGATCAACTTACCCCACAACTCCTTTGCACTGTTGAATGGTCCTACCTGATTCAACTCGTCCTTGGTCAGGCCGCATTGAAGTGTCTGGGTTGCTTTGGCATCAGCTTCAAAATTTCTTTTCAGAGCGGTATCCCACTCAGCGTAAGACTGCGACACTCCTTCAGCATTCTTTGGAATCTCCAGTCTAGACTGGATGATTATCTACATGTCCACCTGAGTTTTCAGGTGGACCTCCATCCGACTTTTCCAGTAGGAGAAGTCCTCCCCACTAAAAAGTGGTGGTCTGGCTGTGCTGAATCCTTCTTGCATGACCATTTATCTGAAAATGAGAGTAAAAGGAAAGAAATATCCCAAGACTTGGTCTTGGATTAGTAGTGTAGGAAGAAAAAAAAATATTTATTGAGGGGTGTTGCACCAACCTCGATTAACGATGAAAATTCGAAAAAAAATTTAAAAAGAAATCCGAACAAAACTCTCAAATAGGTGGTTGCACCAAATTTGAGCCTCCCCGCTCTGATACCACTTGTTGGATCGAGAAGAACGATAGAGGGGGGGGGGCGAATATCGTAAAACGTTTCCGGATTCGTAAAGTGAATAAGCAGCGGAAAATAGAGAAACACACACGCGAACTCAAGCGATTTTACTTGGTTCGGAGTCGCGGTCGACTCCTACTCCAAGGCCCACGGTCGTTGACCGTTTACTGCGGGCAATTCTATATGTGCGCAAATGTTTACAGAGAAATTTTATAGTTGCAGTACAGTAAACAGAAAATTAAGCACTTTCGTTACCGACGCCCGGTGTGGATTGTACTTCGGAGCAGAGGGTCGTCGTCGGCGCTTCAATCTCGAGATGGGAGGTTTCTGGAGTAGAGCGCTTGAGTAGAAGAGCGTATTGGCATTGGAAAGTTGTGTTCAGAAGCCATAGGGGTCGAGCCCCTTATATAGTGAGTCTGGGGGCACCCGGGACGTTGGAGGCGCCCTCCACGTGTCACACGATCCACAAAGCCTCTATCCGAACTCGGTCAGCCCTTATCCCTCCAGGATTGGGCTCGAGGCTTGACAGGGGCGCCCGGGTTAACTCAATCAGCTGGCTTCTCGGCTGGATAAACTCTATCCACTTCATTGGCTTGAGCCCAGGGCGCCCAAGGCATCCGGGAGCATGGGGGCGCCCCGCATAGTGAGCTTCCGAAGTGTTACTTGCTCAGCTTGTCTTGCCTTTACCTTGGGGGCGCCCGGGACCTCCGGGGCGCCCTGCCCAGCTGCTGCCCCTCTCCTTTGGGGCGTTCTGAGCTGCAGAGACTCGTTCCTTTAGTCCTGCATCCAGGGTTAGTGCCACACAACACAAAGCAAGAATGTTAGTGAGTTTTACAGCCGTAGCTGTCTTGGTTCTGACTTTGGGTCTCCAAAATGGAGCCCTAGGTCAAGCCGACGCCTACTGTTCCCTCGACGGGGAATGCGTCCTCACCTACTCCTCTCAGGAGAGTTTACCTTTTGCCAACCGGCTCCTCCGGTTGGACTTTTGCCCGATGCACCTGACCAGGTCTTCGTGCCCACCTTCCGAGCAGGTGTTCGGTGCCCAGCTCCTTGCCAGGGCTTCATGCCCAATCCTCGACTAGGACTTCGTGCCCACCTTCCAAGCAGGTCTTCGGTGCCCAGCTCCTTGCCAGGGCTTTGTGCCCAGTCCTCGACCAGGACTTCGTGCCTAGTGTACCTAGGGCTTCTTTTCCCGTACACTTAGTGAACATGTTAGATCAACATATCATCTTAACTTTTGAACCCTTTGCCATTATCAAAATCCAGGTTCGACTTAGGTGCTACCTGCACCAACACTCTCCTCTTCCCTTGGTGCCCGAGGAAGCAACGCTATCTTATGAGGGAGTTGCTCCTGCACATGCCTCGTCGGTCTCCGTTCCGGAGGCAGTCATCCCTGTGCTCCCCTTCAGCTCCCTCGACCAAGCCACCTCTTCCACGGGTAAGGAGATGTTGCGTACTCAATACCGGATGAAACTGGATCGACTAAGGGAGAGGTTGGATGCAGCGTTGAAGGCTTTGATGCAATTTGCCCCCCCCCCCCCCCCCCCGGTGCAATTAAAGGAGACTCTGCCCAAGGGGGTTCTGTCGGAGGGGCCTTCTAGTTCCGAAGAGGATGCCTCTGACCCCGCCAACGTGCCACCCAATGCTTCCGATATCCAACGACTTCCTCTCCGACTGAGTCCACCGCTGCCCGAGGGGCGAGGTGACATCCCCAGGACCCTTGATGGGGTAGTCGTGCGAGCCTCGGCTGGACCGCTAACCAGTCTTCGGGACATGCTCCTGAAGGTGCGAATTGCTATTACTTTGGATGTTCACTTGCCCGTCTGCTAACCTTTCGGTGCGATGACAGGTAGCTGAGGATTGCATAGTAGTTGGCCGGGGCCTATATTTTAGGTCCCAAGTGGAGGTCTTACTCCATTGAGCCTTACGGGTGGAAGCTGCAACTGATCATGATTATCGGGCAGGAGTAATGCAGGCAGGCATCATTAGAACTCTTCGAGAAGAGGTCGAGCACCTGAGGAAGCTCTTGCAGGACAAGGAGCAGGCTCTTCAGAGTTCCCGGCATAGGGAACGCTTGGCGTCCGAGAAGGCCGTGTCGTCTACCAAGGACCTTCGCCGGGTGACGTAGGAGAGAGATCAACTCCAGGCGAGAGAGAAAAAGTAATCGGGTCAGATGGAGTCTGACCTCCTGATGGCCACTGACCACGCATCTGTCCTGGAGGACGACCTAATCCAGGCTCGGTCGGATGAGCGGGCCACCTCCGAGAGGCTCTGCCCGAGCAAGCGGAGATGGTTGCCGAGTTAGCCTAGCTGGGGCGTTCTTATGAGGCCGGCGAGGCCGAGCTCTCGACCCTTCGGGCAACCAAAGCTTCTGCCGCTAAGGAGGCTGAGATGACCTTCAAGACGAAGTTCTTGGGGTCAGATGAGTTTCGTGCAATTATAACTGACCAGGTAATGGAGCGTTTACAGCAGGGCTTCCATGGGACCATCGATAAGCTGAAGAAGGAACAACTACTGCCTTCCGACGCTGACCCACGATTATAGATGCTCTTCGAGTTAGGTAAAGGTCTTCTCCTGAGGCTCCGAGCTTATGAGGCTTGATGTTTGCCCGAGAGACGAGTCCGGTTGTATCGATTTTGAATTAGTGTAACCATTTGCCCCATTCCCTATGAATGCACCCTTGTGAGATGTGCCTTCGGCCTTCATGCGTGTACTTAACCAACCGTCGATTGTCTTCGAGGTTGATTCTAGTGGTTGATAATTCTATAAGTCAAATCCTCATACCCTGCTTTTATGCTTGCACCGGATCCTCGTTGAACTTTTCTGCAAGGATCCGAGGATGGTTTTCAAACCGTCACTTCTGTATTATTCGCGATCTCATTGATTAGACTCATTAAGAGTCGCGGGTTCCTAGGTGTAGCATGGGCACGCCAGTCGAAACGACGCTTTAGCGCCTGTTGGCGTGATTGCCTCCTCCCTGTATTAACTACCTAGAGAGGCAGCCATCACTATAAATAGGGGGAGAGGGGTGTACCGTCTTCTCCATCTCTTTCGCTCGCTTCCTTCTTCCTCGTTAGTATCCCTAATACCCATCCCTGGGGATACCGTTGTGTTCTCGACTGAGGGACCCCTGAGAGGTATAGGCTTCTGTATTGCGACCTTCGCCGGGGAGCATGGTGGAGATGATGTCCAGGGTCTCGCTGAAGATCCCGGAGGATGTGAGACTCCTTGGTTATCTGAGGAGTCCAAAAAAGACCTTATGTGGTCCGCCAGGGGGCATGGGGGAGATGACCCATCCTGCTGGTCACCAAACTCCTGACCGGCTTGTGTCGATGTACCCCACACACCATCGGCTGCTCGTTTCCTCCAAGCTTCAGGCAGATGAAGGTGTCTGTGGGGTACGTTGTCACCTAGAGGGGAGGGGCGGCAGCCACTGGCTTTTCTTTTCGTTGAGAATATTTCCATCTGGTCGCTGCTCCCCTCTTTTGTTAAGGTGATTCTTCCTTGTATTTTTTCTCGACCTGGGGAGAATCGCGGTGGCTGCGACCTGGAGTTGCATCCCTTCGTGCTCCGGAGAGAAATTGCCGTGGCTTCCCCCCACCCCCTCCCCCCCTCCTCTTTTTTCTGCCTCTGACATGTGGTACCCCCTTCATTTTTGCGAAAAAGAAAGGGGGGTGTTCAGATGGGCTCAAGCTACCCATGTGTTACTTCAGGCATCCATCCCCGTCCTGATGACTCGGAGGGAGTACTCAGGAGTTGGAAAGAGATTCCCGGGCCCTGTCGACGTGCTTCCGCAAACATTACTCTTTGAAGATGTTTCGCGAAGGAATGGAGCTTTAGAGGCGATCGGCTTAAGTAGAAGAGTGCTTTCTCTCATTCCAATTGTACCTTGATAGCTTTCTAAGATGTTGTTTTCCCTGTATTTTTCATGAATAAAATGATATTTTTGTTACCCTGTGTATGTGTGGGCATGAGTTATTCTTTTCAATGTTTTGCTTGTGTTCCCCGGGTCAGACGTGCTACTTGGTCATTACTTCCGTAGCTCACACCTATCCTGGGTGTTCGGGAGATTGCGAGGTCCCTTCGTTTGTGTCCTTGGCGGGGAGTTTAGAACAACCTAAACTGGGCATAAGTATCCCGTGCATCGGCTGTGCCGCAGGGTATTAGGGTTTTCGTTACTTGGTTGGGCGCGTAGGTCCTGGCCCAAGCCTAAGTACCCCGGGTATTAGGGTTTTGGTTACTTGGTTGGGGCGTAGGTCCTAAACCAAGCCTAACTATCCCGGGCGTCGGCTGTACCGCAGGGTATTAGGGTTTTGGTTACTTGGTTGGGCGCGTAGGTTCCAAACCAAGCCTAAGTACCCCCGGCGTCGGTTGTACCCAGGGTATTAGGGTTTTGGTTACTTGGTTGGGCGCGTAGGTCCCAAACCAAGCCTAAGTACCCCGGGCGTCGTATGTCCCGCAATGTATTAGGGTTTTGATTACTTAGTTGGGCGTGTAGGTCCTAGACCAAGCCTAAGTACCCCGGGCGTCGGCTGTACCGCAAGGTATTAGGGTTTTGGTTACTTGGTTGGGTGCATAGGTCCCAAACCAAGCCTAAGTACCCTAGGCGTCAGCTGTACCGTAGGGTATTAGGATTTTTGGTCACTTGGTTGAGCATGTAGGTCCCAAACCAAGCCTAAATACCCCCGACGTCGCTGTATCGCAGGGTATTAGGGTTTTGGTTACTTGGTTGGGCGCGTAGTGTTAGTGATATGAGAGAAGTGTCCTAAGGCAATCGCCTTATGATGTAAACATTTATATTAATAAATGATAATTCACTATTTGAGTATACATGTTTTGTGTATTTGATTGGGATCTTAAACTCATCTACTGAATGTCCGCAATACAACTCACAGCATAAGAGAATTTGTGATGGGATCACAACTAGTGATTATCTCTAAATGTGCAAATGTGAAGTATTGAAACTATCCCTAGTCGATGAATTGATAAAAACGGACACTATCAATTCTGTTGAGACTAGCATGGGTTATTCTCTAATCAGCTGATTTTCACTGGCTGGTGACATTGGGATGTCCGGAGATAAACATGGATGCTAGTTAAGGGAACTAGTTCATTGGAGTGACTAGCTGTAAAACTTCATATGGTTATCTATAAAGATATGTCAATGAAGTTCTTACTGCAGCTTAAGTGCGATGTTCCTTTGACTTGCGGTGTTCAAGTCATCTTGGTCATGGAGACTTATACTTTAACATCTTAAGCAAGCATCTCCAAGGAGGTGTGGACCCAGGATGATTGGGTATGAGCCGAAGTGCCCGAACATGTTTGAACAGCCTACAAAGGATTCACCACTCCTTGCGAGGAGATGTATACCCAGGCCTATCGTCGGATTGTTACTCAAAACCTCTGGCCAGAGTATATCATGTTTAGAGTGTGAGTCTCTTACATGAGAGTAATTAGAAATCCAAAGGACGAGAAAGACACTACTTGGGCTAGGTGTGACGTAGTCAGCCTAGTGGGGACTGACACCATAGACCGTGTCCTGAACCAAGTGGGTATAAGGTGGTGAAAGGAATGGGGCACGATTCATTAGAGCTGCTGAAGGGTTTCAGAATAATTTCTTCTGAGGTCAAACCGTTGATCTTTCGATTAATTGGGGATCATGATGTACTACTAGGTGCCACTCATGATCGTTCTATAATTAGTTGATTATAGACGGCCAACATAAATCGAAAGCCTATTTAGTCACACGCACTACGAGTAATCCGAGGGATTTAAAACGAGTTGAAAATTGGATTTTCCGATCAAGAGAAATAAGTCGAATCTGAGTTAGTCAGAGGCGCAATGGAAGCTAAAAATGGCTAAGTCTTTTGAAGGCTTTTTGGGTGAATTAAATGAGTTTAATTCGCGGCGGTTCGGGTTGGTTTGGCCGGCCAAAGAGGGTGCCAAAAACCCCTTTGGTGGCCGGCCACAATAAGAGGAGAAAACCAATTAATTTTGGTTTAGTTAATAAAATAAATCTAGTGCGATTTATTTTATAAATTATGGATAAATAAATTTGTATAAAGAAATTTATATAAATAAAATTTATAGAAATTTATTCTTTTATGGAAGATTAAAATAATCCATGAATTGGTTTATTTTAATTTTATAAAATCAATTATGAATTGATTTTTCCATAATAAGAAAGTTTATAAATTTCTTATAAAAATTTATTCCATAATTTAAAGAGAAGAAGAATTAGTTTTATTATAAATTGGTTTATAATAAAGACTCGGTTTAAACGGAATAATTAATAAGAAAATTTATAAGATAAATTTCTTATAACTAATTCCGTTAATTCCGTTAATTTGGTTTAGAGGGAGACTTAGCAAAGGAGTTGCTACTATATAAAGGAACCAAAGGCTAGCCCTTATTCCAATCAATTAATCAAGAGATTAATTATTCTCTCCCTCTCTCTCTTAATCTCTCCTCTCCTCCTTCTCCCTCTCTTCCCTTAGGGCCGGCGCCCACCCTAGCTCCCTTAGGGCCGGCGCCCAACCTACATCCAAGGTGGTGGAGGCCGTGAGCTTCAAGAAGAAGAAGGAGAACCCGAACACGAAGAAGAAGAAGCGGATAGCGATTCCTCTCTTCCCGGAATTCGATTCCGTTACTTCATTGGTTAGTTTCCTAATTTTTCTCTTGTTCTTCTAGTTGTGCCTTCCGAGAATCTAGTAGTTCTCGTCGGCACAAAACTCGTGACTTTGCGAAGTCATCCCGAAGAGAACTCGGCGTGGACGCGAATAGAGGCGAAGCTTCCAAGGGACGCTACGGTTGGATCTCGTCCCTTTTCTTAGAGTTACGAGACGTATAATGTAAATTAGTTTACTTTTCCGTAAAGTTTTATTTTATGATTATGTCAACACACTATAAGGTTGCATGCTAGATACGAAGTTAAAATAATTTAGGAAATTATTTTATGCAAATTCTTCCGCTGCACGTAAAAATTTAAAATTTTACGGACTCGTATCCTTGTCGACATGCACCCGGTCCCAACAGTGGTATCAGAGCCAGGTTAGTGTTCGACATTATCATATAATTGTTTTGTGGAAAACTTTGTCATGATCTCAATTTTGGAAAAATTTTTAATTATGGAAACTTTCCAATTATAATAAATTTTAGATTTAGGAATTTCAAAGTTTGGAAATCCTCATGAAATTTCGCAAACGTTTGAAATTTTCTAGTTTCTGAAATTTTATAATAATTGTGAAAACTTCCCATCCTTGAAAACTTTCCAATTTTGGAAATTTTTCTATTTTAGAAATTTTCCAACTTTGGAAATATGTAAGTTTTCTTTGTACCAGAAACTTACAATTATTCTGAAAACCAATTTATGAAATCTCGCAATTTTGGGCATTTTCTTTTAAGAAAGTCTAGACAAATTCATGGACAGTTAATTGACAATTAAATTTGAATTGGTCTTTAAATTGACAACAAAATTCTTTATCTTGGATTGAGCCTCGGGGAGCCGTCCAATTTAAAGCTAGTTGTTGTAATTTAATTTCCCAATTTTTTAATTGAAATTGTCATGTTTGATTTGGATTGAGCCTCGGGGAGCCGTCCAATTAGATTTACAACAAATTACTTTTCTTTGGGTATCTGAGCCTCGGGGAGCCACCCTTAGAAAACGATTTGTTGTAATTGATTAAATCCATGAATAAAATATGTTTTAAGAGGTGATGCTCTTACATATTGTTGTCTCCAAAATTAATTAGGAAAATGGTTTCCTATAGAGTTTCTTAAATGAGATTTTCATGAAAATAATATGTGGTTGAATTAAGGGAATTGTCTCTTAATTTAATAAGTTTTGATTTAGAGAAATCAAAGTCTTGAACATATTATTTCCGAAATTGATTATGACAATTTAGGAAATTGTTTCCCAAAACAATTCCTTTAATTAAGTATGAAATTGGAATGAGGAAATCCGGTTCCTAATTCAATTAATGAGACTTGATAACCTAAGTCACATACATACTTTATTAAGGAAATCGTTAGTCATGACATATGTCATGAATGTGCTTAGAAAAGATGAGGACCAAAACCCCTTACAAAATATTAAGGCTAACACCTTCCATTAATATGGTTAGAACCGGAGTTTTGTTTCTCGATTGGGTTGATGGACACATCCATGCCCGACTTGAACCTCAACATGTTCAAACCATGGAATTAGTTTATGAATAATATAGTTGGAGTCAGAGGTCAATCCTTAGTTTTGGTTGTTGGACACATCCAAGCCTAACTAAACGGTTGAATGAGCTCCAACCATATTAAAACTATTTCTTGATTAATGGGTCAGCCTTAAGCTTGGAGCATCGATTTGTTGTGCCACAGCCAAGGTCGATGTAAAGAGAGGTGCAGTTGGGTGCTATGTAAAATGTTACATACTTGTTAATGAGTTAACAACCCAATGATTTATGCAAACATTCAATTAGTTGATAGCATAAAGTGATAGTTACATATATGTGATATGTAATCGGTATAATTACCTACCTTCATAGCTAAGAAAAACTTGATGGCCACAGCCTTGGTAGTTCTTATCTATGGTTGGATATCAACCTATTTGGAGATGTTCCTACGATCTCCCGAATTGATAATAAGGGTGACTCAATTCGTAAAATAAATAGGATTTAATTTATGTATGATGATACATTCTTTAATCATTCTTCTCACATAATCTCAATTTGTATTTCTAGGATAATCACTCGATCATGTCTTCCCTAAACTTGCGTTCCATTTTGGACACCAATAAACTGACTGGGCCGAACTTCATGGACTGGCTTCGAAACCTGAGGAGAGTCCTCAAGGCAAAGAAGCTTGCTAATGTCCTTGAAGATCAACTTCCCAACCGTCCTCCCGAAAGTGCAACTCCAGACCAGTTTCCTGAGTTGCTCAACCTGCTAAAGACTTTAAAGCCTTCTGTGAAGCAGGATCTAAAGACAGTACTGTTAGTTGGTTCCTCGAAGAAAGGTTCTAAGAGGAAGGCCAAAGAACAAAATAAGGGAAAGGAGAAAAAGGCCAAAAAGACTGAAAATACCCTAAAAGGCACTTGCCATCACTGTGGCAAGGAGGGTCACTTGCGAAGAAACTGCAAGATTTATCTTGAGTCCTTGAAAGAGAAGGCATCCGATGCCCCATCCTCTTCAAGTATCTTCGTTATTGAATGTCACTCTATTTCCTCAAACACTTGGGTACTTGATACTGGGTGTAGCTCACATATATGTAATGACATAAAGGGGCTAAGGAATAAAAGAAGACTCGTCAAGGGAGAAGCAATTTACGAGTTGGAAATGGAGCAAAGGTTGTTGCTAATTCCATCGGAACATGTTTGCTAAAGCTCCCGACTGGACGTGTCTTAGAATTGGATAATTGTTATTTCGTTCCTTCATTAATAAAGAACATTGTATCTATTTCATATTTGAATGAAAAAGGTTATCATTTAACTTTCAGTAACAATTGTTGTTACATAACTTTAAATGACGTTCTTTATGGGAATGGAACTTTGTGCAATGGCATCTACACGTTAGATTTATCCAATGACGTTTTCAATGTCGAAGTTAGCAACAAACGTGCTCGAATAGATAATCGAATAGACTCCTACACGTGGCACTGTCGTCTTGGCCATATAAGTAAGAAACGCATGACCGAATTACACCGATGTGGAATTTTGGAATCATTTGAACCCGGTTCATTTGATACATGCGAATCATGCTTAAAAGGCAAGATAACCAAATTACCCTTTTCCGGAAAAGGTAATCCAGTGGGAGAATTGCTTGGTTAATACATACTGATGTATGTGGACCAATGTCAACTCTTGCACAAGGAGGCTATAGCTACTTCATCACCTTTATCGATGATCACTCACGATTCGGGTATGAGTTCTTGATGAAACACAAATATGAAGCCTTTGAGAAATTCAAAGAGTTCAGAAAAGAAGTAGAGAAACAACTTGGCAAAAGTATTAAGATACTTCGATCCGATCGGGGTGGTGAATACTTGAATCAAGAGTTTCAAGATTATCTTAGGGACAATGGGATACTGTCCCAATGGACTCCGCCATATACACCACAGCATAATGGTGTATCTGAGAGGCGCAACCGAACCTTGATGGACATGGTTAGGTCTATGATGAATCATGCAACTCTTCCAAGATCCTTTTGGGGCTATGCACTAAAGACAACTGTTTACTTGCTAAACAGAGTCCCGACCAAGGTAGTCTCTACTACTCCATATGAGACATGGAATAGTAAGAAACCTCACTTAACTCACCTTAAGATATGGGGTTGTCCTGCTTATGTGAAGCGGGTTATATCAGACAAATTGGATGCTAAGTCTGATAAGTGTCTATTTATTGGATATCCTAAGGAAATGAAGGGTTACCAATTCTATCATCCCTTGGAGCAAAAGGTGTTTGTTTCAAGGCATGCTGTATTTCTAGAAAAAGAATTTCTTTTACAAGAAAACAGTGGGAGTGGGATTGAACTTGATGAAGTTCAAGAAACTCCAATAGACATTACAGAGACACCTAATCTAGGCCCACAACCGATAATTCATAGTGATGAGCTATCAGTTGAACCTAAAACAACACCACCTCTTCGTAGGTCTGATAGGACACACAATATTCCAGAGAGATACGGATTTCTCGTAAGTGAATCAAACGACGTGTTACTCATAAGCGATGATGAACCTATCAGTTATGAAGATGTTCTGAAAAGTTCAGAAAGGGACAAATGGCTTGAGGCCATGATGTCGGAAATGGATTCCATGTACGAAAATCAAGTATGGGACTTGATTAACCCACCCGAAGGGATTAAGCCCATAGGGTGCAAGTGAGTTTTCAAGAAGAAAACCGACATGGAAGGTAATTATGCTTAAATCCATTCGGATACTCCTAGCCATAGCAACTCATTGTGATTATGAGATATGGCAAAAGGATGTGAAAACAGCTTTCCTTAATGGAAACCTACTTGAGGACGTATACATGATACAACCTGAAGGTTTCACATCGGTTGATAAAACCAAAGTATGCAAGCTTCGACGATCCATATATGGACTGAAGCAAGCATCCAGGAGCTGGGACATCCGTTTTGATGAGATAATCAAAGAGTTTGATTTCTCACAAAATCCGGACGAACCTTGTGTGTACAAGAAGGTTAGTGGGAGTGCGGTCGTATTCCTAGTACTATATGTCGATGACATATTACTTATAGGAAACGATTTATCAGTTTTACAGACAGTTGAAATTTGGTTGTCCAAAACTTTCTCCATGAAAGACCTGGGAGAAGCAACCTATATCCTTGGGATTAGAATCTATAGAGATAGATCAAAACGGTTGTTTGGTCTTTCGCAGTCTACATATATAGACCGAGTGCTAAAAGGGTTTAGCATGTCGGAATCCAAGAAAGGTTACATTCCCATCAGGCATGGGATCAACCTTTCAAAGTCTATGTGTCCGCACACAGAAGACGAGAGGATTTGCATGAATAAGATTCCCTATGCATCCGCGATAGGATCTATCATGTATGCTATGTTATGTACTAGGCCTGATGTATCATATGCTCTGAGTGTCACGAGCAGATACCAGTCAGATCCAGGTATGGATCACTGGGCGGCTGTCAAGACAATCCTTAAGTACTTAAGAAGAACTAAGGTTGTGTTCCTAATATATGGAGAAGGAGATATGGTAATACGTGGGCATACAGATACCAGTTTCCAGACAGATAAGGATGACTCCAAATCTCAGTCTGGATGCGTATTTATTTTGAATGGAAGCGCAATAAGTTGGAACAGTTCCAAACAAGACACTGTAGCGGATTCTACCACGGAAGCAGTTTGGATCAAGAAGTTCGTCTCAGAACTTGATGTGGTTCCAACCATTGATGAAGCAGTGCCGGTTTACTGCGACAACAATGGAGCTATTGCACAAGCAAAGGAACCAAGGTCTCATCAGCGATCCAAACACGTGCTTCGCCGCTATCATCTGATCAGAGAGATTATAAGTAGGAATGACATACAAGTTGAGAAAATTCCCACTGAAAGGAATTTAGCGGATCCTTTAACTAAGGCCTTGCCTCAAAACAAGTTTGAGGGTCATGTTAGAGCCTGTGGTATTGGATACCGTAGCGATTGGCATTAGGCCAAGTGGGAGTTTGTTAGTGATATGAGAGAAGTGTCCTAAGGCAATCGCCTTATGATGTAAACATTTATATTAATAAATGATAATTCACTATTTGAGTATACATGTTTTGTGTATTTGATTGAGATCTTAAACTCATCTACTAAATGTCCGCAATACAACTCATAGCATAAGAGAATTTGTGATGGGATCACAACTAGTGATTATCTCTAAATGTGCAAATGTGAAGTATTGAAACTATCCCTAGTCGATGAATTGATAAAAACGGACACTATCAATTCTGTTGAGACTAGCATGGGTTATTCTCTAATCAGCTGATTTTCACTGGCTGGTGACATTGGGATGTCCGGAGATAAACATGGATGCTAGTTAAGGGAACTAGTTCATTGGAGTGACTAGCTGTAAAACTTCATATGATTATCTATAAAGATATGTCAATGAAGTTCTTACTGCAGCTTAAGTGCGATGTTCCTTTGACTTGCGGTGTTCAAGTCATCTTGGTCATGGAGACTTATACTTTAACATCTTAAGCAAGCATCTCCAAGGAGGTGTGGACCCAGGATGATTGGGTATGAGCCGAAGTGCCCGAAGATGTTTGAACAGCCTACAAAGGATTCACCACTCCTTGCGAGGAGATGTATACCCAGGCCTATCGTCGGATTGTTACTCAAAACCTCTGGCCAGAGTATATCATGTTTAGAGTGTGAGTCTCTTACATGAGAGTAATTAGAAATCCAAAGGACGAGAAAGACACTACTTGGGCTAGGTGTGACGTAGTCAGCCTAGTGGGGACTGACACCATAGACCGTGTCCTGAACCAAGTGGGTATAAGGTGGTGAAAGGAATGGGACACGATTCATTAGAGCTGCTGAAGGGTTTCAGAATAATTTCTTCTGAGGTCAAACCGTTGATCTTTCGATTAATTGGGGATCATGATGTACTACTAGGTGCCACTCATGATCGTTCTATAATTAGTTGATTATAGACGGCCAACATAAATCGAAAGCCTATTTAGTCACACGCACTACGAGTAATCCGAGGGATTTAAAACGAGTTGAAAATTGGATTTTCCGATCAAGAGAAATAAGTCGAATCTGAGTTAGTCAGAGGCGCAATGGAAGCTAAAAATGGCTAAGTCTTTTGAAGGCTTTTTGGGTGAATTAAATGAGTTTAATTCGCGGCGGTTCGGGTTGGTTTGGCCGGCCAAAGAGGGTGCCAAAAACCCCTTTGGTGGCCGGCCACAATAAGAGGAGAAAACCAATTAATTTTGGTTTAGTTAATAAAATAAATCTAGTGCGATTTATTTTATAAATTATGGATAAATAAATTTGTATAAAGAAATTTATATAAATAAAATTTATAGAAATTTATTCTTTTATGGAAGATTAAAATAATCCATGAATTGGTTTATTTTAATTTTATAAAATCAATTATGAATTGATTTTTCCATAATAAGAAAGTTTATAAATTTCTTATAAAAATTTATTCCATAATTTAAAGAGAAGAAGAATTAGTTTTATTATAAATTGGTTTATAATAAAGACTCGGTTTAAACGGAATAATTAATAAGAAAATTTATAAGATAAATTTCTTATAACTAATTCCGTTAATTCCGTTAATTCGGTTTAGAGGGAGACTTAGCAAAGGAGTTGCTACTATATAAAGGAATCAAAGGCTAGCCCTTATTCCAATCAATTAATCAAGAGATTAATTATTCTCTCCCTCTCTCTCTTAATCTCTCCTCTCCTCCTTCTCCCTCTCTTCCCTTAGGGCCGGCGCCCACCCTAGCTCCCTTAGGGCCGGCGCCCAACCTACATCCAAGGTGGTGGAGGCCGTGAGCTTCAAGAAGAAGAAGGAGAACCCGAACACGAAGAAGAAGAAGCGGATAGCGATTCCTCTCTTCCCGGAATTCGATTCCGTTACTTCATTGGTTAGTTTCCTAATTTTTCTCTTGTTCTTCTAGTTGTGCCTTCCGAGAATCTAGTAGTTCTCGTCGGCACAAAACTCGTGACTTTGCGAAGTCATCCCAAAGAGAACTCGGCGTGGACGCGAATAGAGGCGAAGCTTCCAAGGGACGCTACGGTTGGATCTCGTCCCTTTTCTTCGAGTTACGAGAGGTATAATGTAAATTAGTTTACTTTTCTGTAAAGTTTTATTTTATGATTATGTCAACACACTATAAGGTTGCATGCTAGATACGAAGTTAAAATAATTTAGGAAATTATTTTATGCAAATTCTTCCGCTGCACGTAAAAATTTAAAATTTTACGGACTCGTATCCTTGTTGACATGCACCCGATCCCAACACGTAGGTCCAAACCAAGCCTAAGTACCCCAGGCGTCGGCTGTCCCGCAGGGTATTAAGGTTTTGGTTACTTGGTTGGGCGCGTAGGTCCCAGACCAAGCCTAAGTACCCTGGGCGTCGGCTGTACCGCAGGGTATTTGGGTTTTGGTTACTTGGTTGGGTGCGTATGTCCCAAACCAATCCTAAGTACCCCGGGCGTCGGCTGTACCCTAGGGTATTAGGATTTTTGAATTCCTTAGTAGCGCATAGTCATTTTGAAAGAAGCATATCCTTTTATTACTCGATTGTGCTGTGAGAGCACATAGAGACGCAGACAGATGTTCTGCATAAATTGTAAATCTTACCAAAACCAGAAGGATCCGAGACCACAGCCGGACCAAGACCTCCTGAGTTTTTTTATCTTTCTTCGGCAACTACTCCTCTAGGACTCGTGGGTTCTTTCGAGATTCTGACCTAACCTCTCTGCTGTAGCACCGACGAGACACTAGCTGATCCCCTCGGACTTCCACCACTCGATCGCCCACCGAGAACTTGATCTTCTGGTGGTAAATAGAGACCACTGCTTGGAATGTGCTGAGCGCTGGGCGGCCCAGGATGACATTGTAGTAGGAGGGCGCGCCCATGATTAGGAAAGGCATCCTCCAGGTTCTCTCGAGCCTATCACTGCCCAACGAGAGTGACAAGGTGATTTGCCCCAATGGCTGTACTCGATACCCCGTGAAGTCAAATAGTGGGGTTGAGATGAGGAGCAATTCATCCTCGTCTATCTGCATTTGCTCCCAAGCCGCCTTGTACAGAATGTTCATGGAACTCCCCGTGTCTACGAAGATGCGCTTCACCTCATAATTGGCAATGCGGGCCACGATTACTATGACTTCCTTATGGGGAGCTTCCACTTCTTCGAGGTCGGCTGGCCCAAACGAGATTGTAGGGCCTGGCACCTGGCTTCGACTTGTCCCGATGGAGTAGTTTTCCAACCGTCGGGTGTAAGACTTTCTGGCCCGGTTAGAGTCCCCTCTAGTAGGTCATTCGGAGATAACCCAACATGGCCCGAAGGAGGACCCCGCATAGGGGCTTTGCCTTTTTGGGGATCTCTCTCTAAGGAGAGGGATCTTCAGGGTGCGGGCCCCCGACTCCTACCTCGCGATCTCGATCGGGACCGAGGTCGAACCTCGTTCTCCCCGGTGGGCCGTCGCCGAGGGGAAAGGCTTCACCTTGGCGACCTTCGGTGATACCCCGACTTGTTCCATTTTCCTCGGGGTTTGATGTCTGCCTCCTCACTGAACTTCTTTTTCAAGGCGTGACACTCCTCCGTGGAATGATTTGAGCTGCCATGATAATTGCAGTACTTCGGCAATGACTCCGGCTGCTCGTGTCTACCGTCTCCACTAGCCGACGCCTGCCTATCCATTGGTCCCTTCCGGGCGGAAGGTCTTTTCCCCGCGCTGGAGCTAGGGGCTCCCTTCTGTCTGATCGGGGGGTCGTCGGAGGAGGATCTCCAACTGGATCCTTGCGCCGGGCGTACTGTACCTCTTCTACGTTGACATGCTTCACGAAGCGTCCCAGCAAATCATCGAAGTTGGCGGGGGGCTTCCTCACCAAGGACCGGAAGAAGTCCCCTTCAGCGAGCCCTTAGGTGGAAGCACTGACAAGTATCTCCGATGTCGCGCTAGGTACGTCGTGCGCCACCCGGTTGAACCTCTGGATGTACTCTTTGAGCGGTTCCTTAGGCTTCTGTTTGAGGGCAAATAGGTTAAGTGTTGTCTTCTGGTAGCGACGGTTGTTCGCGAAATGGTGGAGGAAGGCTGTCTTGAACTCTGCGAAGGAGTTGATGGAACCTTGTGGCAGCCTCTGGAACCATCGCTGAGCTGCTCTGGACAATGTGTTCAAGAACACCCGGCACTTCACACCGTCAGTATATTGGTGCAGAAGTGCCGTATTCTCGAATTTACAGACGTGATCCTCTGGAACCGTCTTCCCATCATACTCAGGGATCCTGGGCCCGTGGAACTGCTTTGGCATGGGGTCCTCGACAATCTCGGATGAGAAAGGGGTAGAGGGAGCTTTCTGAGAGGTCTTGGGTCCATCCCTCTTCCCCGGTCCCTCTTCGTGCCTTTGAGCGTTGGAGGCCACCAAGTGGGCCTTCTCCATGTCTCCAAGGGATTCTCTCTAAGGGCCCTGGACTGCTCTGTCCTGTCGCCCCACCGGGGTGACGGATCTTCGGGAATGCGAGGCAGAGACTCTGGGGATCTTCTCCCTCATCGGACCCCCTAGTTGTGGAGCAACCTATTCGACTTGGTGCTGCTCCAGAGCTTCCTTGATGGCGTTAGCCACTAGGCAGTCAAGTTCCTCTCTTGTGAGGGTAAGGGGTTGTCCCTTCGATCCTGCCATCGATGCTCCTTCAGGTGCTTTGCTAGTTTTCCACAGACGGTGCCAAATTTGTTCCGGAAAGAGTCGTCCATGATGGCCAGGCTCCGAAGCTTTGCCCCTGTGGTGGTTGCTGAGGTGGGGAGGAACTTGGGGTCTGTGAAGTTAACACAAGTGTTAGGGGACACGCCGGCAGGGGTCCGGCGGAGTCCACTTCGATGCTCAAGTCAGTATCTTCCGGGAAGGGAAGGTTGTAGAAAGTAAAGATAATGTCTAGAGTTGAGAGAGCGTAACCCTCTTATCGGAGGGGTTGGACTACCTTTTATAGCGATGACGACGGGCTAGACGTGTCCCTTGGCCGGTGCCGCATCTCCCGTACTTAAGCCACGTCCCCCCTCGTTCGGTGGTCATGGGATATCCCGTGAAAAGGTATGCGCCGTTATCGGCTTCGACCCGTTGCGATATTCAGGGGTCATGAAGACCTTTTCTGACGGGGGTCCTTATCCGTACATCGAGGGAGGTCAGTATCTGAGGTCGGTTATTGCGGGGACTCCACCCCCCGAGGAGAGCTTGGGGTTTTCACATGCCACAGCTCCCGAGGGGCTCTCGGGGCCGAACCTCCCGGGGTGCTCCCGAGAGGGATCTCCAGCTGCCCTTCCCGGGCGCGTAGCCCTCGGGGATTCCTAAGACCCGGGAAGGAGGATTGTCTCAACCTACTGCTGGTGTGTCGAACAACTTCTTCATCCTTCGTCCTTGCCAGGGCTCATTCAACCCTATCAAATACTAAAGTGTAATAAAGTCAACGGGAACAATCTCACGTAATGTTACTTACTAACAAAAGTAAGGGCAAAAACACCAGTATAGTCATCTACAAACCTGATCAACCAGGTATGACTCATAAACTGGGTATACATACCGTACACCTAAATCCTGCATAAAACACATATAAAAAGTATATAGCAAGTATATAATAAACATATATTAAGTCATGACTGCTCGCAAACTCATGCTACCACTTCGGGTTTAGTGGGTAGTCAGGGTCACTGTTTATAGGGAAAATCATGTTACCATTATCTGATCTAGTGAACAAACATGATAATGTAGTTATCTAACTTCTCTACTACTGATTGCGAGCAGAATCACGCTACCACTATCTAGGTCTAGTGGGCAGACAGAGCTTACAATGTCACTGTTTATGGGCAAACTCATATTACCACTATCTGGTCTATTGGATAGATAGGACATGTAGCTATCTAAATATGAACTGCGGAAGAAACACTCTACCACTATCCAATCTAGTGGGAAGTCTAAATGCATAGAGATAGAGATGTCATAAGTAACAAGTATAACAATATGTACAATGACAACAAGTAAAACAGTAACAATTTCATCCTAAATTAAAACTCTGTAAACTACAGGACGGTCAGATAACATTATGTACAATAACATCATGTATGAACAATAAGATTGTGTAAATATCAAATAGACAAAAGTAAGGTCAATCACTAAAAGGTCAAGCTCGAGAAGTAACATAGAATATATTAAAGTAAAAATAATTACTACATAATAATGCACAGGGCCAGTCCTAGGTTTTGAATGGCACGGTAAATTTTTTTTTTATATTTGTATAAAAAATAATATGTTTTAAAATTTATATTTATATTCTTTTTAATTTAATTTTTAACATTATCTTTTAGTATATATATATATATATATATATATATATATATATATATATATATAGAGGATCTTATCGTTTTAATTAATTTGGTTCCAATGAATACATATTCACTTGTTACTAAAAAAATATTTAAAAAATTTAAAAAAGGGGCCCCATCTCAGGTGGGGCCTTGTGCACCAGCCCTAGGTTGACCACCCTGGGGTCGCTCTGATAATATAAATAACAAAAAATCATACACTAAGATCAAAAAAAAATTATAGAGATTAAGGAAGAACTATCCACTTTAACTGTAGAATATCTTAACCATCTTCATATCAGAGACGGTCTTGAGCTTGAACCCATCCTAATAATAAAAATCAACCAAAAATTTATCCCCCATTATCATTAACAGCTTTTCTTAAATCTAATCGAATGGATAGTGATGGAGTTGAATAGCCCGTGGCAGACACGTGGGCTGAAGAAGCTGGGTGGTAAGATGTGGCGAGTCTGAGCGACTCCCCTTTCAAAGCTCCCGGGATACTCTCGGGAAGAGGATCCTCCGGGGCTCCCGTGGTAAACACGCCCTGGAGATCAGATCAGAAAACCACTCCCGGGATCACCCCGGGAAGTCGGGTCTCGAGACTACCTCGGGGAAGCGAAGCGCCCGGGACCTCCCGGGACAGAAGACCCCGAGATCACCTCGGGGAAGCAGAGCCCAAGCAGCATTTGACCTCAAGTAACGACCCCCCTTTTTCTCGGATCTGTGGATAATCATCCCCACTATCGCGGGGCTATCATGACCCTTAAATGTCGTAACGGGTCGAACTTAATGACGGCGTGAACCATTTCAAAGATTATCCAGTAACCGATGAAGGGGGGGGACGTGGCATAGATCATGGGGATGCACCAAGACAGCCGCCGCAGGTATAAAAGGTGTAGGACCGGTGCCGTCGATAGAGGGGGGGTGAATATCGACTCGTAAAAACTTTTAGTAATCTCGTCAAAAACTTTGATGTTCGTTCTTTAGTTTTAAACAAAGAGTTAGTAGTACAACGGAAAAATAAAGAAACAAACGAAAGACACAACTCAGAGTGCACGCAGGTTTTTTACTTGGTTCCCAACCCCCAGGGTCAGTACGTCCAAGGCCCAAGCACGGGAAACTTCCGTCCACTAATGGTCTCCTTTCCGGACTTTCCAGAGACGGAGAAACCCGTCTTATAGTGTAAGTATTACAATAAAAAAATTATAAGGAAATTAAGTGCATAAAAGTTAAAGCAAACCAAACAGGAAAGTCGATGATCCCGATCGATCTGGAACTCCGAAATGCAGCGCACTTCCTCCTAGAGCTTCCTTGGTCTCAGAGCATCGTCTCTAGCACTTTTTCTTGGCTCAGAATGCTTAGAACGTTGTTGTGAATGATGATATGAGTTGAGGGGTCGAACCCCTTTATATAGCTTCTTCTCGGGCACCCAAGACTGTTCGGGGCGCCTCATTGGCGGTCAAAATTTCATCCGGATTGCGAACTTCGCGAACCTGATAAGTTAGCCCGTCTTGGGCGTCCAAGACCTTATTGGGCGCCTGATTCATCCAGGCGCTTGGTATCCAGGGTACCTAAATGCTTGGGGGCGCCTGTATCCATTCAGGCGCCCAGGAGCAGCTTTCCAGGCCGTTTTGTGTGTTTGTTCGCCTGCTTTGCCTCCAATTCTAGGTACCTGCAATATACACAAACACAAGATAAGCACATATACAATCTTAGCTTTAACGAATGATTCTGACTTTGGATTTCTCGCGAAACCCTAGGTTGAACTGTCGCCTAGTTTCCCTTCCCGGGGAACGCGCCTTTCGCCTACTCCTCTCAGGAGAAGTTTGCTAATCGGCTCCTCCGATTGGACTTTTGCCCGATCTTCGGGATCAGGACATAGGTGTCTAGCCCTCGGCCAGGACTTGTTGCCCAATTCCTCGAATCAGGACTTCGTGACCAGTCCGCGACCAGGACTTATTGCCCAACCCTCGGTTAGGTCTTCGATGCCTAGCCCTCGGCCAGGACTTATTGCCTAATTCCTCGAATTAGGACTTCGTGCCCAGTCTGCGACCAGGACTTATTGCCCAACCCTCGGTCAGGTCATCGGTGCCCAGCCCACGGCCAGGACTTATTGCCCAACCCTCGGTCAGGTTTTCGGTGCCCAGCCCTTGCCAGACTTAGTGCCCAATCCATGATCAGGACTTAGTGCCCAATTCCTCGAACCAGGATTTATTGCCTAGGTTAACTAGGACTTTTCTTCTCCTTGATACAGATTTCTTGACTCACCCTTACCTTGTCTAATATATCACTAACTTAAGCATATTGTTAAACATTGAAACACTTAGAGGAGTGTTAGATCATGTTTGTCAATCTAGAGGGGGGGTGGTGAATAGCTTTTCTTCGATTTCTACCTATCACGTTAGCAAACGCCAGCAGAATAACAAATAACAATAACAAACAATACTAACGCAAACCTATTTACGTGGTTCGGAGATGACACTCCTACTCCACAATAGTCCGTAAGGTGGATGATCCCTCGATCCTTCGGCGGATCACTTCCCGGATGCCCTCCGGCTAGCTCATGTAGTTCCTTGTGGGTGGAGAAACCTCGCCACAATCCCAACTACACCTCTGAGCTCTTAGACTACTATTTGGCTCCTAACCAAAGCCAAATTCGTCAAGAGTCTCAGCCAAAACGAAGCCCCTTTAAATAGAGCTCACACCTGTTTTGGCCGCCACCAGTCGACTGCTCCCAGGGCAGTCGACTGCCCCCACCCAAATTCGACCGTTGCAAGCCCAACGTTCAAATTCTTCAGCCGCTACCATTCGACTGCCCCATTGGCAGTCGACTGATCTTGCTGTGGGGTTTACCAGTCGACTGCCAGAACCTCAGTCGACTGCCCTACCTAGGTTCCCTTCTCGAGTACAATTCTCTTCGTACTCGACCCCTAGGATTTCCCCGAGTACATTCCCTCAACACTTGTACCCTTACGACTCAGCTGACTCTTCACCAGCAGCCTCGACTGTTGCCTTCACACCCTCTTCGTCTTCGACCCTCATCCCTCAGATGCACACACAAGCCTCCAGCTTGCCTTCATGCCATCCTTCACGTACGCCTCGAAGTCCGTGTCCCTCGGCTCATCGTCCCTGCTATCCATGGTCCCTCGGGTGCACACAAGCCCACGACTTGCCTCCATGCCACCCGTCACCGTACTCGAAGCCGTCCAGCTAAGTCCATATATGTAACCTGCAAACCTGCACACTCACATACACATATTAGAACACAAGGGTAAACCTAACTTAAACCCTTTACCCAAACATCAAAACACATGGTCACTCCGGACCATAGATTGACCTAACAATCTCCCCATTTTTGATGTTTGGCAATACGTTTATGTTAGGGAAAACAAATAGCAAAACACAATGCTAACAACCATTTGGACTTATGTTGCCAGGGTTCCAACTTGGACTTACACCGCCAATGCATATGCAATGCAACCATGCATGGATCCTATCCCAAGGCATCCCCATACCTAACCTCCCCAAGTTAGGAATTTTTACCAAACCGGGACCTTTCCAAGGCTCCCCCTACATTGGACTTACAAAGACTTTTTAAGAACCTTTCCAAGGTTCCCCTTACGCCAATAATGGAGCAACCATGCTCCCCCTTTAGCTAAGCTCCCCCTAAACCTAGGGTTTCTCGGAAAGACGTGTTTGGTTTCCCAAATTAAACCCAACACTTCTTCCCCTTTGCCATACATCAAAAGACTCCAACAATTTCTCCCTTATTGGATCTTTTAACCTCTAATAATCATAAACCCAGTGTACTAGCCCCCATACAATTGTTTTACATCATTTGGACATTTTTCAATGGTTGAAAACCCAAATCAGCCTATACCAGTCGACTGCCCCCTGGGCCAGTCGACTGGCACGTTGAAATACCCAATTTCAGCTTTCTGAATCCAAATTCAGAAATGCGCCAGAAATTTCACAAATCTCCAAAAATTTCCAAATTTTGTGGAGAAGTTTGTGGTACCCATACCTACTTGGGAAAAATACATTCAAAAATGTATCTATCACCATTCTCAAGTTTGACACAAAATCCAAAACTACCTAATTTCAATTAAACCTTGGCCTAAATCCTAGATTTGGTTTCCTCTTGATGTCTTTGCTCATACCAATCCACAATGCATCCCTAGCATTGATTTATATGACATTTATACATCACAAATCAACTTTCATGCTTTATGACCCCAATGTCATATTTTCATACATGAAACTCAAAACCATCGTGCCAAAACCCAAGAATTGAGACTCAAGTCCGTCTCCAATTCTTTTGGCACACTCCATGGTCCATCTAGACCTCTAGGAGAACACCTCCCGAGATCTATTCACCATATATCCCAAAGGCTCCTAGAGCTCCCCCTTGAGCTCTTAGCCCTAGCCACCTCCCTAGGTGACTCAACAAATACTAGACCACACCGGTGTACCCCCGGTGACTCTTGGTCCTCAATCCTAACCTTCTTAACCTTAGACATCTTGTCCTTGGTTAAGTCCTTCTTTTTACCTTAAATGACACCCCCTTGCTATTTTTGGACTTCCCCTCCTTGCTATAATTATATGCTACGCTAGCATATTTCTTTCCATTGGCATTGGAGACCTTAGATCAGTATCCCAACCCCGATCTATCATTGTTGGGTTTGAGACCACCCAACAACATACCTAAACCCTTAGATCCAATAGTGAATTTTCCTAGGGTTTTCTCCATTTCTTCAAGTCTTGCCCTCAAGACTTGATTTTCTCTTTCTAGATTTTCAAACCTAGAATCAACATGTCAACTTTGGACATTCCTAGACCTACCCACCTTTCTAGGCATATGTCTCCCCTTCTTGGGATTTTTGCCTTGTTCCTTAGGTCTAGCGGTCTTAGATTTATCATGATGCATGACCTTTCTATGGTTTTGATCTACCTTGTTAACCCTATTCCTATCATTATATCTAAATCCATGATTATGCATAAGCAAGCATTGTTCATTATTTCTAGCATACATAGATGAATTTGAAACATGCTTAAGCTTAGGAATTACCTTCCTAACCTTTGGAGCTCCCCCTTGATGTGAGCTTCTCTTCTTTTTTTTTCCCATCTTCTTAAATGCTCTATTTTCTTGAGCTTTCCACTCCTTGGGCATTTCGTGTGGTAGTGTCCTAGCTCACCACACGTGAAGCATCTAATTTTCTCCCTTTTCTTTTGGATTTCCTCATTCCTAGAACCCATGTTAGATTTAGAAGAAATTGAAATGGGTTTAGGGTTTACCTCCTTTTTCTTACCCTTTGGACACTTGTCCTTGTAGTGTCCATTTTCATTGCACCCAAAGCAAATGATGTGGTCCTTGGTCCTTACTTTGGCGGAGGTAGGAGCTTCTTCTTGCTCCGGTATTGATGAGGGTCTCTCCTCCCCCTCAATCGTTGAAGTTGATACTTCATCTTCTTCCCTTGATGAAGTGAGAAATTCTTCTTCTTCTTTATCTTCTTGGACCATTGAGTTTATTTCCTTTGGCTCTTCCACTAATCTGGCTTGTGTAGAGTTCTTATGGAATTCTCCAATCTTGTTCCATAGCTCATATGCATTTTCGTATTTACCTACACCACTTAACACATTTTTAGGCAAAATATCAATTAATATACTAATTACCTTCTCATTTGCCTTAGATTGGACTTGTTGCTCCTTGGTCCAATATCTAGGTCGAAGCTTCTGTTGGTGCAGAATGCACCTAAGTCAAACCTGTGTTTTGATAATGGCAACATAGGTCAGAAGTTAAGTCATTCTTGTTTTCTAACAAGTTAATCAAGTGTGCAGGAAAAACCCTAGCGAAGGACTGCTAGGCACTGGCAAAGGAATGCCAGGAAAGAAAGTCCTAGCGAAGGATTGCTAGGCTCCAGGCGAAGGACAGTCTGGGACCGAAGCCCTAGCAAAGGACTGCTAGGCAACTGGCGAAGGACTGCCAGCATTCAAGACCTAGCGAAGGAATGCTAGGCACCGGGCGAAGGACAGCTCGGCATCCAAGCCCTGACAAAGGACCGTCAGGCAAAAGTCCACCCAAAGGAGTGGTTGGCATCAGGTAAATTCTCCCGAGAGGAGTAGGTGAGGACGCGTTCCCCGTCGAGGGAACAGTAGGCGTCGGTTCGACCTAGGGCTCCATTTTGGAGACCAAAGTCAGAACGAAGACAGCTAAGGCTGTATAATCTAATACTTTATTATTTTATTGTGTTTTGGACTAACCCTGGATGCAGGACCGAAGGAATGTGTGTCTGCAGCTCAGAAAGTCTCAAAGGAGAGAGGCAAGGCTGAGTAGGGCGCCCGGAGTGTCCCGGGCACCCCCAAGGTTCATACAAAACAAATCAAAGCAAAGAGGGCTCGAACAGCTGCTGGGCGGGGCACCCCCGTGCTCCCGGGCGCCCCCGCTGCTCCCGGGCGCCCCCAGCGTCGCGGGCGCCCCCATGCGCATACATCGAACCCGAACCATCGAAGCCAAGCAAAGCCAAAGGATAGAGTTTGACCTGGTCAATCCGGGCGCCCCGAGCGCTGCGGGCGCCCCGAGCGCTGCGGGCGCCCCGGTCAAAGCGGATCCCGAGGATAAGGGGATCAGACGGCGACCGAGACTTTGGCGGATCGAAGGCCACGTGGGGGGCGCCCCCGACATCCCGGGCGCCCCCAGGCCCTATATAAGGGACCTTCGACCAAGGCTTCAAAACATCACTTCTCTCAACGTCCCAACGATCTTCTACGCTCATGCCTTGCTCCGGAAACACTCCAACTCGAGCCGACGACGTCCCGCTGCCCCGAACAAGTCAAACCACTCCGGACGTCGGTAACGAAGATCGAAATTTTAATATTGTTATTGCACTTATTTGTAATCAAATCTTTGTAAACAATTCTGCGCGTATATAGAATTGCCCAAAGTAAACGGTCAACGACCGTGGGCCTTGGAGTAGGAGTCGACACAGGCTCCAAACCAAGTAAATCGACTGTGTCTGTGTGCTGTTTATTTTATTTCCGCTGCATACTTACTCTTACTTAAAATCCGAAAGTTTTTCGATATTCACCCCCTCTATCGATTTTCTCGATCCAACAAGTGGTATCAGAGCGGGGAATTCAAACTTGGTGCAACCACCAGTTTGAAAATTTCTTTTCGGATTTTCTTAAATTTTTTTCTTTTTCGAATTTTTAAATATTTTTTTCGTTCGAATTTCTTTCGTTAATCGAGGTTGGTGCAACACCCCTCGATATTTTATTTCCCTTATCCAGCACTGCTAATCCAAGACCAAGTCTTGGCAAATCTCTTTTAGCTTTTCTTTTTCAGAACAAATGTCTATGCAAGAGGGATTCAGCACCGCTAGACCTCCATTTTTTAGTGGAGAAGACTTTTCCTACTGGAAAAGTCGCATGGAGGTCCACCTGAAAACTCAGGTGGACATGTGGATCATTATCCAGTCCGGTCTGGAGATCCCCCGAAATGCAGAAGGACTTCCACAAAGCTACTCTGAGTGGGACAACACTCTAAAGCGCAAGATAGAAGCCGACGCAAAAGCAACGCAAACCCTACAATGCGGGCTGACAAAGGAGGAGCTGAACCGCGTGGGCCCCTTCAACAGTGCAAAAGAGCTATGGACAAAGCTGATCGAGCTGCACGAAGGGACTTCGGACACCAGGATCAGCAAGCGGGATCTGCTACTAAACAAATTATACACTATCAAGATGGCGGACAACGAATCAGCAGCCCAACTCCACGCACGGATCCAAGAGGTAATGAACGGTCTTCACACAATAGGTCACAAGGTCAAAAACCGTGACCTAATAAGGTATTCTCTAAACGCCTTCCCTAGAAACACCTTGTGGGCATCTATGGTAGATGCATACAAGGTCTCTAGGGATCTTTCTAAAATAAAATTAGACGAATTATTTTCTGAACTAGAACTGCACGAACAGACTAACACCAATTCGGTCGAAAAAGTTATTGCTTTTCTTGAAGGCAAGACTGGAAGAACAACAAAGAAGAAGTCTGAACCTGAAACCGAATCTAACTCAGACTCAGATTCAGAAGAAGAAGATAAAGATCAAACTAAGCTGGTCCGGCTCGCTCGAAGCTACTACAAGGAGCTGAAGAACCGAACCAACAAACGAAAAATCGGCCGAAGAAAGGACGAACCAACTGAACCAGCAAACAAGCCCAATGTGACCTGCTACGAGTACAAGAAAAAGGGCAACTACAAGTCAGAGTGCCCTAACCTAAAGGAGACTAAAAAGCCGAGAAGAAAGAAGGCACTCCAAGCAACCTGGGACGAGTCTTCCTCAGAAGAAGAAGAAGAGGCACCCCAGTCCAACCTCCTAGCTCTGACCGCCTCAGATAAAGTCGAGACAGAGCCAGAATCAGAACAAGAGGACGGCGAGCTGACCTTCACAGAAGACGGAGAAATTAAGGTAACTGGTTTTAATAGATTACAGTTAACTGAATTGATTTCTTTTCTTTCTCGTGATTTGGCAAAAGCCAAACTCCGGGTCGAAACCCTTCGACAGGAATAAAACTCCTGAAAGAGGGAGCTGACTCTAAACCCTTAACCGAGAAGGTTCAGGAAGGAACTCCCACTCAAGTTGAAAAACTCGAAAAGGAGAACTCCTCCCTAAAAACTCAGGTTAAGGATTTTAGAACAGCTTTAGAACGATTTACATCTGGTTCCAAGGGTCTTGACATGATCCTTGGAAAACAGAAATCAGTTCTAAATCGATCTGGACTTGGCTACCGAACCAAATCCCGACAAAGATCGTATTTGGCTGTACTGAATCAGTCCAGAGGCAAAATTCAGGCATGGGTACCTAAGCTATGCCTGAACAAACCAACTGGATCAAATCAGTATTGGATCCCCAAGGACAAGATTCACATCTTGCCTAACCATCACCGTGGCTTTAGTCCAGGGGGAGCCAAACTGAAAACCATTTTTATTATTAGATAAACCTGTCATTATTGATTGAAATTGCTTGTTTGATTGTTTATTTAATTTCTGCAATATACCATGGTTAGACTTAGGTTAGTTTAAGGACTGAACAAACTTAGCTGAAATTTGACAACATAGTATTGGGTAGAGGTGAGATGATAGTACGTTGGGGAAACCAATTCTAATAAGATCAAGTTCACTTGGTCTCTTTAGACTGGCATAACTGACCGAAGCTACCGATCCAAAACCCAAACTAGTTAGACCAGAAATTTTTCAGAAATTGATTTTGAAAATGAAATTTCATTAAAAGGCTTTGTCAAGGAAAGGGTGGATGATCCCATAAGGCTTCGGCCAAAGAAGGCCTAGTGCCTCGCCAAGACCTGGAAGCCAATTTTTGAATTTCAAATTCAAATTAATTTTTGTTAAATTGAATCTAACACAAAAATTCAGTTATTTATAGATTTAAACATAAATTTAATTGTTTTCAAAATTAATCAAACTTTTTCAAAATAACTTCTAATCTGTCTCACGAAACCTATAAGGTTAACGTGATTGAAAACCCTAAGACTTAAGTGAACAGTAGAATTAAGACTCATGTAATTTTCCTTGGATAATCTTGTAGTTGTCAAACCTTGGTCAAACCATGGTCAACACAGTCAACATGGTCAAACCATGGTCAACCTTGCCAAACTATGGTCAAAACAGTCAAAATCAATCCCAACCATGGTCAAATTGATTAAACCATAATTAAACAATGACAAGACAAATTTTTGTCTCCACATACCCTTGAGCAGGGCGCCCGGGACCACACGGGCGCCCCCACCCTCACTTTATCGTTCCTCGAGACAGAAAAGCTGTCTTACCATTGACCAGGGTGCCCGAAACCACGCGGGCGCCCCCATCACCTCCATTGCAGTCAAACCTGCAAAGCAGCCTGTTGAGGGCGCCGGACTGTCCCGGGCGCCCCAACCAGACCTTTAAACTGCCTTTGGCAGCAGCCCTGACCAGGGCGCCCGGAAGCTCCCGGGCGCCCCCATGAAATTGCCTATAAAAGGCATCCGAAACTCCTTCACTTCCCACACCAAAACCAACCTTCTTCTCCACTTCTTACTCTTCAAGAAGACCTTGCAAGTCCTCTCTCTCAACTATGCCTCCTCGAGCTGTCCGGTATGATTAGTAATTTCATTGCATTTAAATTTATTCCATGCAATATCTTTATTCATTCTTTAAACTCTCTTAACTTAGAAGACGCCGACCAAATCCGGCCAACCCCGGTGCCCAACCTAGTCCCGACCCTAGATTTCCTAATCTAGAGTTATGTAATAGGTTCGCACAAACAATCTACAAGCCTATTAAAACGAGTTATCTCAATAGGCACTTTTTTACCCAATCATGCCCTGTCGCCATGAACATCATCAACTTCTATCAATTGGACAATCTTGTCTTCTGCACGCATACCATTAATGAATCTTTATGCGCAGAATTTTACAATAATATTATTCGACAAGATAATCTTATGTTTCATATTACTGTCCAAGGGATTCCTCTATCTATAACCCCTACCTTGTTGAACCGCTTCCTAGGACTGCGACCTTCTCAGTCCACATTTTGCTGCTATCCTCCTAGGAACCCCCCATTTGATCCTCCCTACTCAGACATTACCCTAGACACTATCCACAACTATTTCTATAGGGCAGACCTTCCCGAAAATAGACACTTCCAAGCTGTAGAACTTCAAGCCTAAAACTATGCCTTGTATAGAGTTCTGGTCCGCTGTATCCTACCACTCTCTACCAGAGACCTAGGGACTATGCGACCCTTTCATGCTTTCCTTCTTTATGCACTAGTCCATCACCTTGACCTAGACATTGGACTCCATATGTTTCATACCATTCTGCATGCGTCCAGTGTCACGACCCAGGGACAAGTGCGCACACCATATTGCCACATCATTACTTCCCTTCTACATCACCACGGGCGGGACATTACCGTTGGTGAAATCACCGCTATGACTGACTTTGACGAGATAGGGTTTAGGAACTTCTCATTAGCCGGTCTAGAGGTATCGGCCACCGGGGTTCTGAGCTGGAGACGATGCCAGGCCGGAGCTCGAGTCGATTCAGATGAGGAGGTTGAGGTCGATGTTGGAGACATAGCTGCAGCCGTCCGAGCACACGTCGACGAGCCCGCTCCACCGACACTCTACCAGAGAGTGACACATTTGGAAACACAGATCCAAAGCCTCCGAGAGGAAATCGAAGCCAATCATGCCGAAGACTTGGAGAAAAATCGGGGCTACTACACCGAGTATATGAGCGCCCTTAGAGCTGAGCGGGAGGCCAGAGATGCACAGTATCTAGAGATGATGGCACGATTTGATGCATGGCAGCCTGGCCCGTCCGATCATCCCGGTCCTTCGTCTTAGATTGACCTATCATTGTACCTATTTGACTGTCCCTACTCAGTAGGGTTGACTTGTGGTTGACTTGTGCTTGACTGTTGACTATGTTAAACCTAGAGTACCTGCTTTTATTTTATGATGACTAGTTTATGATTATTGGTTTCTTGTTAATCAGTTAGGATTGTGTTCAGTAGAATAGTTTAACTCAATTGTTTTTACTCTACTTGATTTCAAAAATAAGTTTTCTAAAATTAGAATTTTGAAAAACTGTTTTATTTAAATTTCAAAATCAGTTTTCATTTTCAACTTAGCTTTATTTCAAAAATCAATTTTAAAATCTTTTCGACTTAGTTTTATATTAATTTTAAAACTACCCCCTTCAAAACTAGGGCTTTTTCGAAAATGGACTTAGCCTAGGCTTCAACCCTAGAACTGCATGCACCAATAGACTTAGAAGCCAGCATCTCACAAGCACCTAAGGATACTTTTGATTGATAACCTAGAAAGGGTTGAGATGCTTAGGTCTTTGCCTCAATTCAAGATGCTTTAAGTTAGTGCATCTGCAGTAATTGGGGCACTAAATACAACTTATACAGCAATCAAGTTAAGTGTCAAGATTAGAAAATCTAACTTGAACAGAAACACTTAACTTGACTAACCCTAGCAAAAACTACTGTTTATAACAGTTAGTAAGTAGCTAATTGGGTTAGACAGGCCCCTACAGAGAGAATTGATTGATTTAGTATAAATTTAAGTATGGATTGATTCAGTACAGCAAAAATTTTACTTATTTCCTTATTTATGTTGTATTTATTTGTTTTGATATATGGCAAAGGGGGAGAGATAGGAAAGGAGAAAGTAAAGTAAAATTTTCAAATTGTTTTCAATTTTTCTATACTCTATCCTTTATTCAAAAAGATTGCTTTCAAAAAAAGTTTTACTGATTCAAAATTTTTTCAAGCTTTCAAATTTTGCAAGATACTCTAGCCTTTCAAAAGGTTTCTACTTAAGCTATTACTCTAAAGCTAACGCTTTTCAAAATTGTTAAGTACTAAAGTGTTTCAAAAACTACTAAGCTAACATTTTGAGTACTTTAAAAACTTAAGACTTTAAAAATTTTTTTAAGTACTCAAATTATGCTTTAAAAACTCTACTATGTACTTTTAAGTACCTAAAACTTAAGTTTTCAAAAGTACAAGTAAAGTCTTTAAAAACCCCACGAATTTTTGAAAAAAAATCTAGGGGGAGATTCCTTCCAGGGGGAGGGAATAAAACTTTCTTTATGTTGCTTAAACTTAACTTTTTGAACTAGGGTTGCCATAAATCAAAAAGGGGGAGATTGTTGGTGCAGAATGCACCTAAGTCAAACCTGTGTTTTGATAATGGCAACATAGGTCAGAAGTTAAGTCATTCTTGTTTTCTAACAAGTTAATCAAGTGTGCAGGAAAAACCCTAGCGAAGGACTGCTAGGCACTGGCAAAGGAATGCCAGGAAAGAAAGTCCTAGCGAAGGACTGCTAGGCTCCAGGAGAAGGACAGTCTGGGACCGAAGCCCTAGCAAAGGACTGCTAGGCAACTGGCGAAGGACTGCCAGCATCCAAGACCTAGCGAAGGAATGCTAGGCACCGGGCGAAGGACAGCTCGGCATCCAAGCCCTGACAAAGGACCGTCAGGCAAAAGTCCAACCAAAGGAGCGGTTGGCATCAGGTAAATTCTCCCGAGAGGAGTAGGTGAGGACGCGTTCCCCGTCGAGGGAACAGTAGGCGTCGGTTAGACCTAGGGCTCCATTTTGGAGACCAAAGTCAGAACCAAGACAGCTAAGGCTGTATAATCTAATACTTTATTGTTTTATTGTGTTTTAGACTAACCCTAGATGCAGGACCGAAGGAATGTGTGTCTGCAGCTCAGAAAGCCTCAAAGGAGAGAGGCAAGGCTGAGTAGGGCGCCCGGAGTGTCCCGGGCGCCCCCAAGGTTCATACAAAACAAATCAAAGCAAAGAGGGCTCGAACAGCTGCTGGGCGGGGCGCCCCCGTGCTCCCGGGCGCCCCCGCTGCTCCCGGGCGCCCCCAGCGTCCCGGGCGCCCCCATGCGCATACATCGAACCCGAACCCATCGAAGCCAAGCAAAGCCAAAGGATAGAGTTTGACCCGGTCAATCCGGGCGCCCCGAGCGCTGCGGGCGCCCCGGTCAAAGCGGATCCCAAGGATAAGGGGATCAGACGGCGACCGAGACTTTGGCGGATCGAAGGCCACGTGGGGGGCGCCCCCGACATCCCGGGCGCCCCCAGGCCCTATATAAGGGACCTTCGACCAAGGCTTCAAAACATCACTTCTCTCAACGTCCCAACGATCTTCTACGCTCGTGCCTTGCTCCGGAAACACTCCAACTCGAGCCGACGACGTCCCGCTGCCCCGAACAAGTCAAACCACTCCGGACGTCGGTAACGAAGATCGAAATTTTAATATTGTTATTGCACTTATTTGTAATCAAATCTTTGTAAACAATTCTGCGCGTATATAGAATTGCCCAAAGTAAACGGTCAACGACCGTGGGCCTTGAAGTAGGAGTCGACACAGGCTCCGAACCAAGTAAATCGACTATGTCTGTGTGCTGTTTATTTTATTTCCGCTGCGTACTTACTCTTACTTAAAATCTGAAAGTTTTCCGATATTCACCCCCCCTCTATCGGTTTTCTCGATCCAACAGCTTCTTCCCGTGCTTATCCTTTAGAATTTCAAAGGGCTCTTCTAGCACCATTATGCATTCCCACTCCATTCCAAGCCAAGTCTTCATTCTTGTCCTCCAGTCAAAGTCTTCATGATCATAGGAGGGTGGAGTGTTGATATCATCTCCCAACTTGTCTACCATCATCATCTCCTCTAGCTTGTTCTCCTTTGGTGATTATTCCAACAAGAGCGAACCTTGCTCTAATACCACTTGTTAGATCATGTTTGTCAAGCTAGAGGGGGGGGTGAATAGCTTTTCTTCGATTTCTACCTATCACGTTAGCAAACGCAAGTTGAATAACAAATAACAATAATAAACAACGCTAACGCAAACCTATTTACGTGGTTCGGAGATGACGCTCCTACTCTACGACAGTCCGTAAGGTGGACGATCCCTCGATCCTTCTGCGGATCACTCCCCGGATGCCCTCCGGCTAGCTCGTGTAGCTCCTTGTGGGTGGAGAAACCTCGCCACAATCCCAATTGCACCTCTGAGCTCTTAGACTACTATTTGGCTCCTAACCAAAGCCAAATTCGTCAAGAGTCTCAGCTAAAATAAAGCCCCTTTAAATAGACCTCACACCTGTTTTGGCCGCCACCAGTCGACTGCTCTTAGGGCAGTCGACTGCTCTTAGGGAAGTCTACTACCCCCACCCAAATTCGACCGTTGCAAGCCCAACGTTCGAATTCTTTAGTCACTACCAGTCGACTGCTCCATTGGCAGTCGACTGATCTTGCTGTGGGGTTTACCAGTCGACTGCCAGAACCTCAGTCGACTGCCCTACCTAGGTTCCCTTCCCCAGTACAATTCTCTCCGCACTCGACCCCTAAGATTTCCCTGAGTACATTCCCTCAGCACTCGTACCCTCACGACTCAGCTGACTCTTCACCAGCAGCCTCGACTGTTGCCTTCACACCCTCTTCGTCTTCGGTCCTTGTCCCTCAGATGTGCACACAAGCCTCTAGCTTGCCTCCATGCCATCCTTCACGTACGCCTCGAAGTCCGCGTCCCTCGGCTCATTGTCCCTGTTATCCATGGTCCCTCAGGTGCACACAAGCCCACGGCTTGCCTCCATGCCACCCTTCACCGTACCTGAAGCTGTCCAGCTAAGTCCATATGTGTAACCTGGAAACCTGCACACTCACATACACATATTAGAATTCAAGGGTAAACCTAACTTAAACCCTTTGCCTAAATATCAAAACACATGGTCACTCCGGACCATAGATTGACCCAACAAGGAGGACATTACTGATGCATCTTGCACCAACAATCTCTCCCTTTTTGATGTTTGACAATATCTTAAGTTAGATTGGATTTAAGGGTTAAGTTTTGATCCTTGGGAGAAAATGAAAAATTTCTAAAGTTTTGATCCTTGGGAGAAGTAGAAAAAAATTTCTAAAGTTTTGATCCTTCGGAGAAGTAGAAAAAAATTTCTAAAGTTTTGATCCTTGAGAGAAGTAGAAAAAAATTCTAACTTATGCTTCACTTCTCTCTCCCCCTTTGTCACACATAAAAAAAAATGATAAAAAAAACATGCGCCAACAATAAAAATTTCTTTAAGATTTTTCTTCTCCTTTTGAAAGTACTTAGGATAAATTTTTGAAAGCATATAATTTTTGATAAAATATTTCGAAATTCTACCCCTTTTTTGTTTGAAAAAGACTAAGTACTAGTTTGTAAAGTATTATTGAAAAAACTAAGTACTTAAATTGCACCTAGAAAAAATTTTGTACTTGGAAAAGTATTGTACATTTGGAAAAATATTTTTTACTTAGAAAAATATTTCTCTCTTAGAAAAATATTAGTACTCTGAAAAATATTTTGCACTTGGAAAATCATTTGCACTTTAGAAAAATACTTAGCACTTAGTACTTTGAAAAATATTGTGCACTAAGAAAATATTTATACTTTGAAAAATATTGTGCACCTAAAGAAATATTAGTACTTTGTACTTTGAAAAATATTTGTACTTTGACAAATATTAGTACTTTTGAAAACATAATATTATTTTTTCTTGACTTGGTTTCTTTTCCAGTCTGACACAATCCTAGGAAACCTTGTTAACTACAAGGAAATTTCCCTATGTGTCTTGGTAATTCTCCAAACTCAAGTAAAATTATTTTCAAAAGTCATTCCATAAGTCAAAAAGATTTTCAAAATAAGCTTTTTGAAAATGATAGTATAATATCTTTATAAACTGATTTTTAAGACAAAAAAATATGATTTTAAAATGATAGTGTTTTGAAAAGAGAATACTTATGTTTTCAAAATGATTTTGAAAATATACTGTATGAAAACATAATATTTTGAAATGTTTAATAGTTCTTTTAATTTTACCTCCCCCTAAACTTGACACAGTTCTAGGAAGATTGTTGACTACAAGTGATCTTCCTCTGAGTCTTAGAGTTTGATTCAAACCAAAAGAATTATCTAATGACTTTGAAAAGCAATTGTCAAAAAATAGAATTAATTTTTTTTGAATTAGACTCCCCCTAAATCTGACACATACTAGGAGTTCTTGTAGATCATAAAGAAGTCTTCCTATGTGTCTTTAGGGTTTATCAAAATCAAAAGAGTAATTTAAAACAATTTTTGAAAAGCATTTTGAAATGATATAATAAGCCCAAAAAATACTTTTGACATGCATTTGTATTTTGAAATAGTGTGATAATTTGCAAAGCAATGATTTTCGAAAAAGATATTTTGAAGTATATCATAAGTTTTGAGACATTTTCTAAAACATATTTTGAAATGATAATAATTTTTAAAGCACCATTTGTTTGAAAGATCTGAATTTTTTGAAAAGAATATTTTCTGAAATGAATAAATTTTGAAAAATACCTTTTTTTTCTTAAAAAAATGCTCCCCCTGAACCCGACACCGTCTGACTTTACCTAAGTGTCTTAAGTGACTTTAGTGTTGACCTAAAAGGTTTGTGTCTAATTGTGTAGGTCAACCAAATTTTTGAAAAGATATAATTTTTGAAAATGTATTATATGTATAAACAATCAGCAAACATTAAATTCATAAAAACATTATTATGTTGAAACATTATTTTGAAAATAGATTTTTAAAAAAATATCCTAAGAATTTTGAAAACATTTTAAAAAACTTCTGTCAATTAATTAGTTCCTTAACATCTCACCCATTCTAGATGTCTCAATACAAGCAAGCATGGTTACCTTATGAGTGTATTGTGAGATGCTTGAATAATTTTTTCTCAATTTATTTATAGACTGGTTGATCTTAAGTTAGATTCGAGTTTAATCAATTTGTAATATAAAAGTAGATTTCAATAATCGGCTTTCAGGTCTTGGCGAGGCACAGAGGCCTTCTTTGGCCGTAGTCTTATTGGATCATCAACCCTTCCTTAGACAAAGCCTTTTAAAGAAATAATACCTTTATTTTTACTCTTTGAAAAACTCTGGTCTAACTAGTCTAGGATGTGGCGAGGTAGCTTCGGCTAGTTTCACTTAGCTAGGCCAAGCTTCCCTAACGTACTATCATCTCACCCCACCCTAGTACTAGGTTAGGCAAGTATCAACTAGTTTTTTTCCTATCTAATCGTTCTAAATCATGCAGAAGATTAAACATGAATGACATGGCGGATATATTTAACAAAAAATTAGTAGATGCATGTACATGACATTTATGTATGATTCAATCAAGTCAAGATATTTTAATTATGTTTCTAATAATGTATCAAATTCTCGATTTGATACATATTGTGTGAACCCGCGAATATGCCAACCTATTTTTACATATTTAATTTTATTAAATTGATTGTTGCAGTTGGGTAATATTTTATTTAATTTCATAATTAAGGGTATTTAATTGGAAGTTTAGTTCGTGGATTGAGTTTGAATTAAGTGTTAATTGAAGTTTAAAAATTAATTAAAAAGCTAATTATTAAAAATTAATTAAGGTAAGATTAATTAAGGTTTAATTAATATTGAAATTTTTAAAAATTAATTAAGGTTTATTAATTGAGGTAAACATTAATTAAGGTTGACATTATTAAGAATTAATTAATTAAAGTTGAAATCTTTCAAGGTTGAAGTTATTAATTAAAGTTGAGGTTATTTAAGAATTAATTAAGGTTTAAGAAATTAAGTTGTTAATTTAACTTTAAGTTTTTAAGATTTAATTTAATTAAGAATTTAAGAGTTAATTTGAATTAAGAATTAATTAGAATTAAATTGATCAGGAATAATTATAGGATAAAATAATTAAGTATTAATTAAAGTTAAGTATTAATTAAAGTTAAAATAATTAAGGATTAAATAAAGTTAAAATAATTAAGAATTAATTAAAGTTAAAATAATTAATGATTAATTAAAGTTAAAATAATTAAGTGTTAATTAAAGTTAAAATAATTAAGGATCAATTAAAGTTAAAATAATTAAGAATTAATTAAAGTTAAAATAATTAAGGATTAATTAAAGTTAAAATAAATAAAAATTAAATAAAGTTAAAATAATTAAGGATTAATTAAAGGTAAAATAATTAAAGTACTAATTAAAATTAAAATAATTAAGGATTAATTAAAGTTAAAATAATTAAGTATTAATTAAAGTAAAAAAAATTAATTATAGTAATAATTAATTAAGATTTAATTAAGGTTGTTAAGATTTAATTTGATTTAAGTTATCAATTAGATTTCAAAATTTCTGGGTTAAATAATAGTTGTGGGTCTAAGTGTTTCATTTTCATTAATTCAAAAATATCTGAATTATCTATTATTTCTTTTTCATTTAATTTTTTAAGTTTATCTAATACTTCTGCTTTGTTTAAATTTTTGTAGACTTTATTAAGTGTAGCCTTGATTCTAAGAAATTCTTCTTCCTCCTCCTCATCATCATCATCAAAGTTATATTCTTCTACATCTTCATAGTAGGTAGAATAATTTTCAGGGTTGTTAATTAATGTTTCATAATTAATTTCAAAATTATCAGTATTATTTAAGAAATCATTAATTAAATCTTCATTATTATTTACAGATGTTTCTAGATTATCAGGATTATTTTCATATTTATTCTAAAAAATATCAGAAATAATTTCATCATTATCCTTAAAATTATCGTTATTAATATTGTCATTCTTAACATCTTCAGAAATATTAGAAATTAAAGGATTATTAATTTTAATTTTATCATTATCAATAATATTATTAAAAATAACAATTAAAGTATAATTATCAGATAAAATGTTGGCATTAATTCTAAAAATGGTTACATTGATATTAACAATTAAGGAATTCATATATGATATTTTAGTATTATCAATGTTTAATAATTTGTCATTCAACAACCTAAGTTGATTATGCAAAAGATCTAGTTTATCAGAAAAATTAACAGATTTATCTAAATTATCAACATTACTGTATGACTGTGCAGGAATTTGAAAATTATTACCAAAATACACTTTTTGTACCTTGGTCGGACACTGATTCTTGTAGTGTTCGTGCCTTTGACATCTGAAACATCTGATGTGGCTCTTGTCCCTCCGGGCTCCTAGCGCTGGTATCTCCTTTGCCGCCGGTAGTGACGACCGAGTCTTACGAGTAAGACACTGGTCTTTATAGTGTCCTCTCTCCTTATACTTGAAACATATGATATGGAACTTAAAATTTGACATAATAAATAAAAAAATATACCTGATTCACCCTGACTCCCCCTCAACTCCTAGCGTCTTTGCTCCGTTGGCTGTTAGTCCGGTGAAGAGCTACCAGACTCTGATACCACTTGTAGGACCGGTGCCGTCGATAAGGGTGGGTGAATATCGACTCGTAAAAACTTTCGTAATCTCATCAGAAACTTCGATGTTCGTTCTTTCATTCTAGATAAAGAGTTAGTAGCACAACGGAAAAATAAAGAAACAAACGAAAGACAACTCAGAGTGTACGCAGGTTTTTACTTGGTTCCCAACCCCTCAGGTCAGTACGTCCAAGGCCTAAGCACGGGAAACGTCCATCCAATGTTCTCCTTTCCGGACTTTTCGGAGTGAAGAAACCCATCTTATAGTGCAAGTATTACAATCAAAAAAAGATAAGGAAATTAAGTGCATAAAAGTAAAAGCAAACCAAACAGGAAAGTCGACGATCCTGGTCGATCTGGAACTCTAAAGTGCAGCGCACTTCCTCCTGGAGCTTCCTTCGGCGCAAAGCTTCGTCTCTAGTACTTTTTCTTTGCTCGGAATGCTTAGAACGTTGTTGTGAATGATGATCTGAGTTAAGGGGCCATACCCCTTTACATAGCTTCTTCTCGGGCGCCCAAGACCGTCCGGGGCGCCTCATTGCCGGTCAAAATTTTATCCAGAACATGAACTTCATGAAGCTGATATGTTGGCCTGTCTTGGGCACCCAAGAGCTTATTGGGTGCCTGATTCATCTAGGCACTTGGTATCCAGGGCATCTGAATGCTTGGGGGCGCCTATATCCATTCAGGCACCCAGGAGCAGCTTTCCAGGCCGTTTTGTGTGTTTGTTCGCCTGCTTTGCCTCCAATTCTAGGTACCTACAAGATACACAAACACAAGACATGCACATATATAATCTTAGCCTTAATGAATGGTTCTGACTTTGGATTTCTCACGAAACCCTAGGTCGAACCGACGCCTAGTGTTCCCTTCCCGGGGAAAGCGCTTTTCACCTACTCCTCTCAGGAGAAGTTTGCCAATCGGCTCCTCCGATTGGACTTTTGCCCGATCTTCCAGATCAGGACATAGGTGTCCAGCCCTCGGCCAGGACTTATTGCCCAATTCCTCGAATCAGGACTTCGTGCCCAGTCCGCGACCAGGACTTATTGCCCAACCCTCAGTCAGGTCTTCGGTGCCCAACCCTCGACCATGACTTATTGCCCAATTCCTCGAATCAGGATTGCGTGCCCAGTCCGCGACTAGGACTTATTGCCCAACCCTTGATTAGGTCTTCGGTGCCCAGCCCTCGTCCAGGACAAGTGCCCAATCCATGATTAGGACTTAGTGCCCAATTCTTCGAACTAGGACTTATTGCCTAGGTTAACTAGGACTTTTCTTCACCTTGATACGGATTTCTTGACTCACGCTTACCTTGTCTAATATATCACTAACTTAAGCATATTGTTAAACATTGAAACATTTAGGGGAGGACATTACTGATGCATCTTGCACCAACAAAAGGTATTCCAACCCCTCCAGTAAAGGGAGTACTGATGTACCCAATAATTAGTGTCACGAATGAGTCTCAAATTTAGATATTTAAAAGCTGAAAACCCTTGGCTAACAAAATTGAAATGTAGAATAGGGGCCTTAGGTCGTATTTTTCCAAGAACTAGTTGTGAATGTTTAATTTAAGCTTGTAAATTGTCGTTTGATATGTTTTTGGGTTTTCTAGATAAAATGGGGGGTTTTGCGATAAGAGATGAAATAACAATTTGGAACGAAATAGAATGAACTCAACTAAAGCATGGAATGAACTAAGAAATTACAAGAACTACACTTAATCTATTTGGAAAACGAAGCAATTAAATTCAAACGTTGGAATTGAAACTAAAGAACTAATTGCAGGGAATTAATTGTAGAAACTAATTGCAAGAAATTAATTGCAAGATAATTGAAAGCTAGAGCAAAACAATTCTTAAGAAGTTGGCTTGAAGTGTAATGGAAACAAATTAGAACAACTTGAAGAAGTAAGTGCTTAAACCAAAATAATCCTAACTTGAACACCAAATCAGTTCCTAATCAAGATTTCCCTTTGCCGTCACACAAAGGATGAGCTAGAAACCCTCTGAACTCAAAAACCAACGAAGGAAAGCTCCCTGGATCAATTTGCTGCGTATTACTCTTCCTGATCGGTCAACCGACCAATCAGGTCCTCTTCTGATCGTTCATGGGACCGATCAGAGGCATCTCTGTCCGGTCACCGCGATCGGTCAGTAGCTGAAAAACTGTCCCCGATCTCTGCCTTCTCAATCGGCTGGATGGAGATCGAACACAAAATCCATCAACACGCCTTCGAGAACCCCTCTCAAGCTTCGACAGCTCCGGACGACGAAAACCAATGATCAACAAGGATCGATTGGCAGGCGCAGTAGTTTCGACAAAACCCTCACCGTACCTCCTTCAACTGCAAGAATCTGATTAGCAAAACTGAACAGAAATCATACCTCGATGATTCAAAACCTTGAGAACAAACAAATTTGATGTGGCCGCGCGATCTGAGAAGAAACTACAAAGAAAATGATGAAGAACTGACGAAGAACAGAGGAAATTTGTGATCTGGTAAACTACATGACGACGCAGATCTGGGGAGGAGAAGTCTATTTTATTAGTTAGAATTGGACGGCTGAGATCATTCTGGCTTCATCCGACTGTTGGATTAACTCGGATCAAGCCCAAACCTTCCAGATCTCAATCAAGGGTCAGGATCTGCTCCTCCTTAGCTTGGATCAATCAAATCTGCAACGGGTGGCTCAAATAGCCCTGATCTTTGAATGGACGGCTTAGAATCTCTTAAACTTGATCCAACGACCAGATGAATTCTGATTTGGCCCCAAGCTTCAGATCTTGATCCATGGACTTGATTAACTCTATCTTGAGCTTGGATTGATCAGAAGTTGACGGATGGCTCAGATCTAGCCGTTTCTTGATCAGACAACCCATATTAATTCGATGCTTGATCATCTTGATCCGGATCCAATTCTGACTCAAGTTTGATCCAATCTGATCTAGGTCCATGATCATTTGAAGCCTACAAAATTAGATTCAAATTTAATGCCCAAAATATCTCAAATATACAAAGATTTGAATCAAAAGCTAAAATAGAGGCAATTCATGAAACCTAATGTAAATGCAAACTTAAGCATATAAAAGTGGATCAAAACATGTAATTGAGAGCCTAAAATGATTAACAAAATGGTAGTTATCAACTCCCCCACACTTACTCTTGGGCGTCTCGCACAAGCTAACTAATCATGTATCCCCTAGATTAGTCTCAATCATAGTTAGAAGCAATTGAAAGAAAATTACCTAGTGTTGTCAATTCTCAAAAATCTACACTCAATAGACTAGTATCTTGTCCTTAAGTCAACAACTTAGTATACTTCATCCTTCAAGACTCATTGAGATGAATTAAACTCACAAAGCCTCTCAAGGGGATATTTAGTGGCTCTCTTCCTAAGTTCTACATTTTTGCTGAAATTGGAGCTTACTCAAACACAAACATAGTTCTTGCACTACCATAAGCTTGCTTATGCTCTACTCTCCACCATCATTCTTGATTTGGATCCACACTTAAAAAGGCTTATTCAAACAAGTTAGGAAATATAGAATGATAAGAATGAAATAGAAGTTTAATGAACTTTGATACTAAAGAATCATGATAAAGAAAGTAAAGAAATATGACATGGTAAGGAAATATGGAAAAGAAATATGGCATGATAAGGAAATATGGAAGAGTAAAGAAAATGGAAGACTTGTACACTCAAGAATGTATCCTAATGCACTTTGCCCCTTTGATGATCTTCTCATGAATTCAGAGCTTAAGATTGAGTAGGGAACAAACAATAACTCTTTAATCACTGAATTTGGTGTGCCAACATCTGCTGATTGGTCAAGGGACCGATCAGGCTTTCCTGATCTTTCTGGAGATCGGTCTATGCTACATCCTGATCAGACTAACTCTCCTCTGATCAGACTGGGATGCTTCTGATCGGTCAGAGTGACCGATCAGGCAGTTCCCTGATCGGTCTGGAGACCGATCAGGTGATGATCAGTAGCTGAACTGCAAAATTTGAAGCTGACTTCTGCCGAGACTTCTCTTCTTTCAATCAATAACTCATTTTTAAACTTGATCACTTCTTCCAATTCAGATATCTAACTCAGCATTTGACTTCCACTTCATGCTATTTTTTTCCTTCTTTTTTTTTTCTTTTTCTCTATTTTTCTCAGCTGCTACTTCTGTTTCTGTTTTTGTTTGCAGCTAAGTTTCTCTGTTTTTTTCTTTTTTTTCAATGGCTAGCAACTCACGTTCAGTAACTCAGTAACCTCACAACTTCACACGGTGAAAAACTCCAAAACAGAGCTGACAACTTCCAACATCTCCAAGATTCCAAATTTTAGAGCTCTTCTTTCATTTAATGGCTCAGCTACTTCTCAACTCTATTCTAACTGATTTTTCTTTTAGCTCCACAAGTGGCCTGCCCTTTTTCCTATGTTCGACAGTTTTGAATATTTTTGAAAAGTTCTGAAAAGCTCTAAACATCTCAGTTTGGTTCAATGGAGTGTGCTTGATAACTTTGCTTGTCCTCACTGTTTTATGCAGCCTCCTTGTTTCATATTCACAGCATTCAACTCTCATCTGAATTGGCACCTTCCATTCACTGCATAATTAAATCTGCTTCTTCTCTTCTTTTCTCTCTTTTTTTTTAACACTGATACACCACATTCCCACTCAGCACTAGCTCCTAAATTTTCAACTTAGCACAAAAGAACTTGAAACATCACATTCCACATCAATTGCAACTCATTCTTGATACAAATCTTCATTCAAGTTGGCACACTTTGGCTCAATGGTTGCCAAATGCTTCCATTATCCTCAGAATTTGATAGAATGCTTGCATCCTCCCCCACACTTAAACTTTTGTCCGTCTCGGGCAAAGTAACATCAAGAAACATCAAAGTACCCAAGTCCATGGAAAAGATTATGATGAACATAAAGAATAGGGAAAGGAAAAATAACATAAAAGTGTATCAACAAGGAATGTTGCAAAAATGATATGAAAAAGGAGACAAAGTGATTCACCTCTATAAATGTGGTCCAATCATAGAAATATAATTTTGAAAGAACCTAAGCAAGTTCTAGAGTACAATCACATGTGTGTATCTCAAAATGAGGCCAATTCCTCACTAGGTAAAAAAATTCATCTCAAGTCATCAATCTAGAGTCCATAACTAAGTAGTACTCAAGCATCCAAGAATTTTCATCCATTGGCTCAAATTCTAAGTTTTAACAATCAAATTTAATTTGCTTTCAAGAGACTCTAAAATGATATAGAGAAAACCTAGAAGGATACATTTATTCCTAATCATGCAAAAAGTAAGGTGCCAAAAAGGATAAAATGGTATCTACAATGACTCTTTATTCATTCTATGCTACCTAAGCATTTATTAGCAAGAACCCATTGTAAAAGAAAAATTCAATGCTAGAAACCATAAAATATTTACAATGAAATAGAAGTGCAAGAAAGATAAAAACGCCCCTTCAAGTTGGGTAGAGAGCTCGGAGCATCCATCTTGGGAGAACTATCCTCACATAATCAATCTCATAATGCACAAATTGCTCCCTCATCAACTTAGCACAAGTATGTCCTAGTGGTCGGAGACGATTAAGATTCAAAATCCATTCCTGGGTTGAATTATTACAAGTCAGAGTAAACATAACTCCTCCCACTATATACTCTTTGGAAGTCCTTCTAGGAGGTTGGAGGCTACTATGTTGGAGCACCCACTCTAGAATCAGACGGCACCTTGCAAAACCATGTAAAGAAAATACCTCCCGCACACATGCAGGGTAAGAAAGAAATAAAATACAAACAACCTCTACATAGAATGTATAAAGAAATGCATCACATCCAATAAAATCAATCTTGGGTACCTCCATGAGTTTTTCACAATTAATCTCTACATAAGATGTATCAAGAAATGCATCACATTCAATAAAATCAACCCTAGGTACATCTATGAGTTTTTCACAATCAGTCTCTACATAAGATATATCAAGAATTGCTTCATAATCAACAAAATCAATCTTAGGTACCTCTATGCATTTTTCACAATCAGCTTCTACATAGGATGTATCAAGAAATGCATCACATTCAACAAAATCAATTTTAGGTACCTCTATTAGTTTTTCACAATCAATCTTTGAATAGGATGTATCAAGAAATTCATCACAGCCAACAAAATCAATCTTGGGCACCTCTATGAATTTTTCACAATCAGTTTCTACATAGGATGTATCAAGAATTGCTTCATAACCAATAAAATCAACCTTGGATACCTCTATTAGTTTTTCACAATTAATCTCTGAATAGGATGTATCAAGAAATTCATCACATCCAACAAAATCAATCTTAGGTACCTCTATAAATTTTTCACAACAATTAGGAGAAATACTTACCTTGTGTTGCTGAGAAATACCTGAAGGTTCTATGATAGTAGATGTAACTATGGCCACCTCCTGGTAAGGTAAAGGCTCCACTTCAATCTCAGGTTATGGTGGACAATCAACTAAAACAGGTGATTCTTGGGTTCTTGCTTCCACCACGCAAGTCCCTACACTTTCATACTTATCCTTTGAATCTTCTGACATGTCAATCAAAATTGGTGTTCCCTGGGGCTTAGTGCAATCCCCTACACCTATAGAATCTTCTCCAACGCATGCTTCATCAACAATATATGCAACAACCATATCAGAAAAGTAAGGACCCACAACAACTATATCATCACAAAATAAAAGACTAGAAGGGTCCTGTAGAGCTTCAGAATCGAATTCAAGACTATCACAAGCTTTACTATCCATCTCCTCCAATGCCTCTATCACTAATGCATCTTCAGCCTCATCTGAGCTAAAACATCCTCTCTGAATATCAAGTGAAACTTCATCAGCAATTAAATCTACCTTAACAACCTCATCTAAAATGCCCATGCTAATGCTAGGAGGATCCTCTTTGGGGTACTGTGGGAAGGGTAAAGGGACCCTTGGTTCCTCCTCGTGAGCTGAAAATTTTGGAAATGGATCTTGAACAGGAATTTCAGGAGGAATAGTTGCTGTAGGTGCCCTGATTTTGCTGATTTCTTCTTCTTCTTCCACCAAAATTGCAAGATCAATTGAAGAAGGACTTAGGTTTGCACTAGGGTCACTTTGAATTGATTTAGAAACCATTTTGGGGCTGTTCTGAGATGGAAAATAAGTTTCTGGAATTTCTTCAGGAAAATCAGCCCTTGGAGTGTTTAGACTTGAAACAACTTCCCCACTCCTCAAAGTTATCGCATAATCATTCCCCTTAAGATTTGGGGTAGCTTGAAAAGGTAATTGGCTTGATCCTTGGGCTTGTAATTGATTCATCCCACTAACTAGTTGTCCAATTTGTCTTTCGATGTTTTGAAAAGTGGATTCAACCTTTTGTTGCCCTTGTTGTAGAAGAATTTGCTGTTGTTGTATGATCTGTTGCATAATCTCCTCAAGCATTTGTTGTTGTTGATCAAACTCATTAGAATTCTCAAAATCTCCTTGATTATCATGGAACTCTTGTTGGTCTTGAAATGATTCATTAGGTTGTTGAAAATCATAAGTAGGCTGTGAATCTTGAAAATTCTGCTGTTGGGGCTGATAAAATGATTGATTGGGTTGTTGAAATTGCTGAAAATTTGGTTGATAACTTGGATGATGTTGCTGGAAATTATTGCTCCGGAAATTCTGATTTTGAGGCTGGAATTGTTGATTGAATTGCTGAAATTGTTGGGGTTGAAAATCCTAATTCTGAAACTGAATATTCTGCTAGTATGGTTGAAACTGAAAATTCTGATTGTATGGTTGGAATTCTTGCTGTTAAGGTTGAAAATATTGCTGTGAATTCTGTATTGGTTACTGAGAATGAAATTGTTGATCACTTTGCTGAAATTGTTGGTACGGCTGCTGGAAATTCTGATAATGATGTTGAAAATTTTGATTTTGTTGTAGGTGGCAAGTGTTTTGCTGATAGAAGGAATTACCATACTCCAAATTAGGGTGATCTCCCCACCCCGAATTGTAAGTAGATGAATAAATGTTGGTTTTTTGTTGGAATTCCATTTGCTTCACCAAAAAGGTTAACTCCAACAATGAACTCTTGATCTCTATTTGTTCATTTGAAAATATTTGAATGTCCTCTCAATCTCAGGGTCCAATTCCACAAGGTCGCCACCTGCAGTCCTGGTCATAAACTGAACAAAATGGCATCAAATGCATATAGAAAGATAAAGCAGATAAAATGAACTCAAAGAATATGAAAATAAACACAAGCTCAAATTAAACAAACTCAACTAGTGTTTCCCCGGCAATGGCGCCAAAAATTTGATGTGCCCAATTACTAGTGTCATGGATGAGCCTTAAATTTAGATATTTATAAGCTGAAAACCCTTGGCTAACAAAATTGAAATGTAGAATAGGGGCCTCAGGTCGTATTTTTCCAAGGACTAGTTTTGATTGTTTAATTCAAGCTTGTAAATTGTCGTTTGATATGTTTTTGGGTTTTCTAGATAAAATGGGGGTTTTTACGATAAGAGATGAAATAACAATTTGGAACGAAATAGAATGAACTCAACTAAAGCATGGAACGAACTAAGAAATTACAAGAACTACACTTAATCTATTTGGAAAACGAAGCAATTAAATTCAAACGTTGGAATTGAAACTAAAGAACTAATTGCAGGGAATTAATTGCATAAACTAATTGCAAGAAATTAATTGCAAGATAATTGAAAGCTAGAGCAAAACAATTCTTAAGAAGTTGGCTTGAAGTGTAATGGAAACAAATTAGAACAACTTGAAGAAGTAAGTGCTTAAACCAAAATAATCCTAACTTGAACACCAAATCAGTTCCTAATCAAGATTTCCCTTTGCCGTCACACAAAGGATGAGCTAGAAACCCTCTGAACTCAAAAACCAACGAAGGAAAGCTCCCTGGATCAATTTGCTGCGTATTACTCTTCCTGATCGGTCAACCGACCGATCAGGTCCTCTTCTGATCGGTCACGGGACCGATCAGAGGCATCTTTGTCCGGTCACCGCGATCAGTCAGTAGCTGAAAAATTATCCCCGATCTCTGCCTTCTCAATCAGCTGGATGGACATCGAACCCAAAATCCATCAACACGCCTTTAAGAACCCCTCTCAAGCTTCGACAGCTCCGGACCACGAAAACCAACGATCAACAAGGATCGATCGGCAGGCGCAGCAGTTTCGGCAAAACCCTCACCGTAGCTCCTTCAGCTGCGGGAATCTGATTAGCAAAACTGAACAGAAATCATACCTCGATGATTCAAAACCTTGAGAACAAACAAATTTGATGTGGCCGCGCGATCTGAGAAGAAACTGCAAAGAAATCGATGAAGAACTGACGAAGAACAGAGGAAATTTGTGATCTGGTAAACTACATGACGACGCAGATTTGGGGAGGAGAAGTCTATTTTATTAGTTAGAATTGGACGGCTGAGATCATTCTGGCTTCATCCGACTGTTGGATTAACTCGGATCAAGCCCAAACCTTCCAGATCTCAATCAAGGGTCAGGATCTGCTCCTCCTTAGCTTGGATCAATCAAATCTGCAACGGGTGGCTCAGATAGCCCTGATCTTTGAATGGACGGCTTAGACTCTCTTAAACTTGATCCAACGACCAGATGAATTCTGATTTGGCTCCAAGCTTCAGATCTTGATCCATGGACTTGATTAACTCTATCTTGAGCTTGGATTGATCAGAAGTTGACGGATGGCTCAAATCTAGCCGTTTCTTGATCGGACGGCCCATATTAATCCGATGCTTGATCATCTTGATCCGGATCTAATTCTGACTCAAGTTTGATCTAATCTGATCTAGGTCCATGATCATTTGAAGCCTACAAAATTAGATTCAAATTTAATGCCCAAAATATCTCAAATATACAAAGATTTGAATCAAAAGCTAAAATAGAGGCAATTCATGAAACCTAATGTAAATGCAAACTTAAGCATATAAAAGTGGATCAAAACATGGAATTGAGAGCCTAAAATAGTTAACAAAATGGTAGTTATCAAGTACGCATTCTTCACTACACACATACTGTCTTGCCTTCTTTCCATCTTCTCCATCGAGGTACTGACTTGAGCGTCGGAGTGGGCTCCGCCGGACAACCTTCAGCTTGTTCCCCTAACGCTCGTGTTAATCTCGCAGGGTGTGACTTCCTCTTCGATCGTCAGCATTCGTGTGGCAGAACCCTGGTGTCTGGCCGTCGACGTTGATTCCTTCCGGAATAAGTTTGGCGCCGTCTGTGGGAAACCAGTAAAGCAGCAGAAGGAGTATCGATGGCAGAGCCGGCGGGACAACCCATTGTCCTGACAAAGGAGGAACTGGATCGCTTGGTGGCCAACGCCATCAGGGGGCACTCGAACAACACCAAATCGAGCAAGTTGCCTCACAGCGAGGTACTTCTGGAAGAGAGGAGATCCCCAGGGTCTCCCTCTCCCACCCCCAACCGCGAAGATCCGTCACACCTCCGGGGCGACGTACCAAAGCAACCCCGGACCACCGATGAGACTCTCTCGGAGATATCGAGAAGGCCAACTCGGTAGCCTCCAACGCGTAGAGGCATGAAGAGGGACAAGGGAAAAGGGAGGAACCTAAGGCCTCCCATAAGGTTCCCTCTACTCCATTCTCGTCTGAGATTGTGGAAGACCCCATGCCGAAGCAGTTTTGCGTGCCGGGGGTCATTGATTATGACGGGAAGACAGATCCGGAGGATCATGTCTATAAGTTTGAAAATGCTGCACTTCTGCACCAGTATACTGACGGTGTAAAGTGCCAGGTATTTTTGAACACCTTGTCCGGAGCAGCCCAACGATAGTTCTAGAGGCTGCCACCAAGTTCTATCAACTCCTTCGCGGAGTTTAGGACTGCCTTCCTCCACCACTTCGCCAGTAGCCGTCGCTATCATAAGATGGCACTCAATCTATTTGCCCTCAAGTAGAAGCCAAAAGAGCCGCTCGAGGAGTACATCCAGCGGTTCAATAGGGTGGCACAAGATGTGCCAAGTGTGACGTCGGAAATCCTCGTCAGTGCCTTTACCCAAGGGCTCGTGGAAGGAGATTTTTTTCGATCCCTGGTGAAGAAGCCACCCATTAGCTCGATGATCTGCTGGGGCATTTTGTCAAGCACGTCAACGTGGAGGAGGTGCAATGCGCCCATCGCGAGGAACCAGCCGGAGTCCTCCCTCAAGCTGTTCCCCAGTCTGAAAGGAGGGAGCCCCCATCTCCAACTCGTGGAAAAGACCTTCACCTCGGGAAGGACCAATGGGCTGGCAGGCGAAGGTTGGTCGAGACGGTGGATACCGAGCAGCCGGAGCCATTGACGAAGTACTACGGTTTCCATGGCAGTACAACACACTCCACCGAGGAGTGACATGCCTTGAAGAAGAAATTGAGTGAGGAGGCAGACACCAAACCTCGGAGGAAGTGGCATAAGGAGAGGTATCGTCGAAGATCTCCACGGAGAAGCCTTTCTCCCAGGCAGCAGCAGGCGGGAGAAAACGAGACTCAACATCGGTCTCGGTCACGGTCGCGAGGAAGGAGTCTGGGGCCTGCACCCCGCCGATCCCCCTCCTTAGAAAGAGATCCCCGAAGGGGCAAGACCCCTGTACGTGGCCCGCCCTCGGGGAATGTTGGAATAATCTCCGGAGGACCCACCGGAGGAGATTCCAATCGGGCAAGGAAGTCTCATACCCGGTGACTGGAAAACTACCTGACATCGATCTCGGTCACGGTCACGAGGAAGGAGTCTCATACCTATTTGTCTAGGCATATGTCTCTCTTTCTTGGTCCATCCCTAAGTCTAGGGTTACCCTTCCCGAGTACATTTCTCTCCGCACTCGAATCCTCACGACTTAGTTCCCGAGTACAATTCCCTCAGTACTCGAACCCTCACAACCTGGTTGACTCTTCATCCAGCAGCCTCAATCTGTTGCCTTTGTGCCCTCTTCGTCTTTGACTCCCATCCCTCAGATGCCACACAAGCCCTCAGCTTGCCTCTATGCCATCTTTCATGCATGTCTCGAAGTCTGCGCCCCTCGGCTCATCGTTCCTGCTCCAGCAGTCTCGATCTGTTGCCTTCAAGTCCTCTTCGACTTTGGCCCTCATCCCTCAGATGCACATACAAGCCCTCAGCTTGCCTCCATGTCATCCTTCACGTACGCCTCGAAGTCCGCTTCCCTCGGCTCATCGTCCCTGCTTTGTACATGGTCCCTTGGATGCGAACACAAGCTCACGACTTGCCTCCATGCCACCCTTCACCGTACCTAAAAACATCCAACCAAACTATGTGTATCCTGCAAACCTGCACACTCACATACACATATTAGATTAACATGAAACCCTAACTTAATCATATTGACACTCACACGAAAACCCATGATCCTCCAAATCATACCTGGGCCGATTGCCCCAACAATCTCCCCCTTTTTGATGTGTGGCAATATGTTTAAGTTAGGTGAAAAAACAACAACAATTGAAAATTATAGACATAGCAAAAACAAGAGGAAACCTCCCCCTTAACCTATGCCCTCCACATAATTTCCAATTTTCCACATCACCAAGTTAAGTCAAACCTAACTTAACACCATAAGTTCTCCCCCTTTGACACCATCAAAACGATTGCCCCAAGCAATCTTAGGCCTAGTGTCGATAAGAACCTATTATATTTCTAAAAAGCCCTCAGAAATCAACAACCAGAAGGATTAGTCGACTGATCCATCATTAGTCGACTGGTGGCTTCAATTCACAAACCCACAAAAAGATTAGTCGACTGCCCCAAGGGCAGTCGACTGATACTCAGCAACTCTGAATTTTCAGCCTAAATTCAAAAACCCCTAGAAAATTCCATAAAATTCGGAAAAATTTAAAACTTTGCAAGCATATTTGTTAAGATATAGCCTACCCTAAAAAAATATAGTTTCGTGAAAAATGCCAGATATGCTTGACTTTTGACAAAACCTCCAATTCTTTGAAAAACCATCATTTTGTATCAACTCTCAAGCCTACATTTGATTCTATGTTTGCCATGCCCATCCTATACCATTTCAAACATAGAATTGTTCTCAAATCTTCCCTTTTCTTTATATATATTCTCAAGATAAGGTACATGATAAAACCTCCCCCTTCTCATCCCTTACCCCTAGATAGACATATATATATCAAACTTTTCTTATGCTTCACAATATTAAGATAACATTATTTCATATGAGCAACATCAAATCATGAACTGAAAATTCATATAAGCAATATGAAAACATAAATTCAAAGTTTCATACAAAGCTCAAACTCAAGCATAAAAGATGTCACAAGGGTCATAGCCCCGAAGTTTTCAAATATTACAAGACCAAATTAAGTGTTTGAGAGATAAATAAATGCTAAAGCTGAATACACTCTCAACACCACTACGTCCAAGTCAATCTGCACTACATGTCATCGCCTGGAGGAGGAGGAGGAGGAGGAGGAGCCTGATACATGAGGTTCCACTGCTGCATCATCGTATACATCTCATCCTGGCACTGTTGGAACCTCTAAAAGTTCTCCCTAAGACCATGCACCTCCGACTGTAGGAGGGAGAACTGCTCCTGTGTAACCCCAGCAGCAGCAGCAGGCGCAACCTCCTCATCAGAACTGGAGGAATCAGAACGTTGCCTCTAGGCCATCACCCCTGCTGACACTCAATCCCCGCCAAGGACAGCTGTCGTGAAACGATCTGATCGTAGTCCTTGGACAGGCGATGCACCTAACCCCAAGTAGTGCAAATACCTCTAGACTCAAAGAATTCAGTCAAAACATGACTGAAAGGCATGTAGATTTTTCCCTTGACCTCATGTGAAAAATAGACAATGGATGCAAATATATGCAAGGTGATATCAATATCTAACCTTCTCTCTAATGCATACATCATTACCAAGTGAGGCAGTCGAATCTTCGACCTTCCCTTGGTAACAATAGGTAAAATGCAATCTAAGATAATTTTGTATAATACATTGCTAATAGGAGTCATGCACTTGGCTTCGAAGATACGATCTAGAAGAGGGCGAGGACTATTATGGAAATAATAACGGTGAACTTGATCAACAGTGACATTGGACAAGGTCAAGGGCTCAATGACTTTAGGGAAACATGTAAAGGGGTTATTGGAAGCCCTACACTCTAAAAATGACCCTAATACTGCAAGTGTGAAGGGAATGGTAACTCCCGCTACCATGGACTCATAAGTCCCATCATCGGGACTAATGTATGTGAGGTTGGCATAAAACTCTTTACACAGGTTAAGGTTAACATAGTGTTGACAATAGACCAGCTGCTCTAGCCCAAAATAGGTGATCATCTCAGTAATGTGGGGGGTTTTCTCTTGGAAATAGGACCGATTAAGGTACCTACAATTCATTAATACAAAGTCTGTATTTGCAAATCTCCGTCAGCATTCCTTGGAATGGAATCAAGGTGCCTCAGGATCTGTAGGATGCTGTTGGGACGACCCCTCACCCATTCTTCTCTTTTGGATAACTCTAAAATGCAATTTACCCATGCATGTATCAACAATGACCCAAATGAAGAGTAAAAACAAAGAAAACATGCAAAAAGGAGAGGGTTAGCTATAAATCATGAATGCATTGAGAGAAGTGAGGCAAACAACTCGTTACCTTTTCCCTTCTTGTTGCATGGTGAAAAATGATCGTGATTGACTCAACGAAGATGCCCTTTTTTCCCTAGGCTCAGATCCAAGTTGGAGGAAGACTAGGAATAAGATTTTAGAGCTTGGGGAAGGCTTGGAGCTGAAAGGAAGGTCGAGGGAGAGAAGAACTCGCAGGGAGTGGCGCTGTAACCCTAGGTTCGGCCTCCCCCGTGCGACTATTTCTTTTAAAACCACTCGTAGATCAGTCGACTGCCCTAGGAGCAGTCGACTGGCAAATCGAACAGAAAGATCAGTCGACTGGTATCTTCAAATACCTTAGTTTCTGATTTGCATTAGATCAGTCGACTGATTCTGAACCAGTCGACTAGTACCCTAATTCCAGCTTTTCTGTCCTAAATTCAAAAATGCACAATTAATTTCATAAATCTCCAAAAAATCTAAAATTTCATGGAGAGATCTGTGGCACTCATGTCTACTTGAGAAAAATACGTTTACAAGTAAATCTATTCTCAATCCCAAGTTTGACATGAAATCCAAAACTATCTAATTGGTTCAATTCATCCTTGGCCTAAAGTCCTAGTTTTGATCTCTTCTTGATATATCTTCTCATCCTCAACCCCAATGCACCCCTAGCATTGATCTACATGGCATCTAGACATTGAACATCAATTTCCAAGCAATATAGTCTCATTTCCATCTTTTCCTCCATATAACTCCCTCTTGATGTGTCAACTCTCTAGAATTAAAACTCAAGTGAGTCTTCCAAATCCTTTGGCACATTTTTAAGTCCATCTAATCTTCTTGGAGAAATCCTCCTGAGATCCATTGACTATGGATCCCATCTTGACCTCTAGAGCTCTCCCTTGAGCTCTTATCCTTAGTCACCTCCCTAGGTGACTCATCCATAATGGCAAGACCACACCAGTGTACCTTCGGTGCTTCTTGACCTACAACTCTAACCTTCTTGACTTTATATACCTTTTTTTGACTAAATCCTTCTTCTTTCCACTACCATTTGATCTCCTAGATTGATATCCTGGACCCAATCTATCATTGTTAAGACTTTGACCATCGGGCACAATGCCTAACCCCTTGGATCCCATAATGAGTCTATCTAGGTTTTTCTCTAATTTATCAAGCTTTGCCCTCAATGCTTGATTTTCCCTTTCTAGGTTCTTAACCTTAGCATCATCATGTCCATTTTGGGTATTCCTAGATCTACCCACTTGTCTAGGCATGTGTCTCCCTTTCTTAGGGTTAATGTCTTGGTCCTTAGGTCTAAAAGTTCTAGACTTATCATGATACATGGATTCCTTAGAATTTTAGCACGCAATAGTAACTCTATTTTTAGCATGATACTTGAAACCAAAATTACGCATTGGCAGACAATTTTCATTATTTCTAACACACATAGGAAAATTTGAAATATTCTTAAAGTTAGGGATTACCTCCCTTACCCTTGTAGCTCCCCCTTGATGTGAGTTTTTCTTCTTTTCTTCTTTCTTCTATCTTCTCAAATGCTCCAATTTCTTGAGCTCTCCTTTTCTTGGACATTTGGTGTGATAATGCCCTAGCTCTCCATATGTGAAGCATCTAATGTGCTTTTTCCCTTCCTTTTCCCTACAACCCATGTTAGATTTTAAATAAATGGATTTGGGTTTAGGGTTTACCTCCTTTTTACCTAATGGACACTTGTCCTTGTAGTGTCCCCTCTTGTTGCATCCAAAGCAAATGATGTGGTCTTTTGTACTTGCTTTGGTGGAGGTTGAAGCTTCTTCTTACTCCGGTATTGAAGAGGGTCTCTCCTCCCTCTCAATTCTTGAAGTGGAGACCTCTTCTTCTTCCCTTGATGAAGTGGATGATCTCTCGCTTTCTTATGCCACTTCACTTGAAGAGATGGATGCCTCTTTTTCTTTTTCCTCTTCTCCTCTTTTTGGACCATTGAACTCATTTCCTTGTGCTCTTCCACTAATTTAGCTTGTGTAGGATTTTCATGGAATGCTGCCATCTTGTTCCATAACTTATGTGCACTTTTGTATTCACCTACACCACTAATTTTGTATTCACTAAGTAAGATTGAGATTACCGTTTCATTCGCCTTTGATTGTGGTTGTTGTTCCTTAGTCCAATATCTTGGTCGGAGCCTTTTTCCATGCTTATCTCTTGGAACTTCAAATGGCTCTTCAAGCGCAATCATGTAGTTCCAATCCATGCCGAACCACGTCTTTGTCCGCATCCTCCAATAGTCGAAATCCTTGCGATCATAGGAAGGTGGTACATTTATATCATCACCCAACTTTTCTTCAATCGTCATCTCCACTAGCTTTTTGCTCTCTCGGCGGTTAGTCCGTAGATGAGTGAACCTTCGCTCTGATACCACTTGTTAGGATCTTACTGATAAGCTAGAGGGGGGGGGGGTGAATAACACTTTCTTGATCTTGTCTTCCTACAATGGTTAGTGCGCAAGAGGAATAATAAAAACTAAAACCTAACACACAAGAAAGACACACCTATTTACGTGGTTCGGAGATGAAACTCCTACTCCACGGCTGTCCGTAAGGTGGATGATCCCGATCCTTCGATGGATGACTCCTCGGAGCACCTCTGGCTAGCTCTTGTCACTCCTTGTGGGTGGAGAAACCTCGCCACAACCTTGGACAACCACTGAGCAATACTAGGCTACTAACAAGCTCTAACCAAGCAAGTTTCGCCAGAACAAAACAGCCATAAATGAGCTCCCTTAAATAGAGCTCGAGGCTGATATGACCATTACCAGTTGACTGGTCCACTCTGAATTCGAATTTCGCTACCTGACCTTTCAAATTTTAGTCACTACAGGTCGACTGATCCTGGATCAGTCGACTGGTCCATCCCTAAGTCTAGGTTACCCTTCCCGAGTACATTTCTCTCCGCACTCGAACCCTCACGACTTAGTTCCCGAGTACAATTCTCTCTGTACTCGAACCCTCACGACCTGGTTGACACTTCATCCTGTAGCCTTGATTTGTTGCCTTCGCGCCCTCTTCGTCTTTGGCTCCCGTCCGTCAGATGCGAACACAAGCCCTCGGCTTGCCTCAATGTCATCCTTCACGCATGCCTCGAAGTCCGCGTCCCTCGGCTCATCGTTCCTGCTCCAGCAGCCTCGATCTGTTGCCTTCAAGCCCTCTTCGACTTTGGCCCTCGTCCCTCAGATGTGCACACAAGCCCTCGGCTTGCCTTCATGTCATCCTTCACGTATGCCTCGAAGTCCACTTCCCTCGGCTCATCGTCCCTACTTTGTCCATGGTCCCTCGGATGTGCACACAAGCCCATGGTTTGCCTCCATGCCACCCTTCACCGTACCTGAAGGCATCCAACCATGCCTATGTGTATCCTGTAAACCTGCACACTTACATACACATATTAGATCAACATGAAACCTTAGCTTAATCATATTGACACACCCACCAAAACTCATGATCCTCCAGATCATACCTGGGCCGATTACCCCAACAGGATGTTAATGTCATCCCCCAATCCCTCTTCAAGCGTCATTTCCTCTAGATCTTTGCTCTCCCGGCGGTTAGTCCATAGATGAGTGACCTCGGCTCTGATACCACTTGTTGGGACCGGTGCGTACGGCTAGAGGGGGTGAATAGCCGATCACCCACTTCAATCGCGGTTCCCTTCCTATACGTTATTAATGCGCAAGCGGAATAACAAATAACTAAAACTAACAACTAGAAGAGACAAACCAATTTACGTGGTTCGGAGATAAAGCTCCTACTCCACGGTAGTCCGTAAGGTGGACGATCCTGATCCGATGGTGGATGAGTCCTCGGAAGACCTCCGGTTAGCTCGTGTCACTCCTTGTGGGTGGAGAAACCTCACCACAACGCACACAAGATATTTGAGCACAAAGACTACTAATTGGCCTTTAACCAAAGTCAATTTTGTCAACCCTAGCCAGCCAAACCGAGCTCCCTTAAATAGAGCTCGTGGCTGAACTAGTCGTTACCAGTCGACTGGACTCAACCAAATCCGAACATTGCAGCCCAACGTTCGGATTCCCAGCTGACACCAGTCGACTACACAGAAGATCAGTCGACTGATCTTTCTGTGCAACTACCAGTTGACTAATCCAAGCATCAGTCGACTGCCCAAACCATAAAACTAGGGCTTCCCTTCCCGAGTATAATTCTCTCAGCACTCAGACCCTCACGACTCAGCTGACTCTTCACTTAGCAGCCTCGACTTGTTGCCTTTAAGCCTTCTTCGACTTTGGCTCTCGTCTCTCGGATGCATACGAGCCCGTGGCTCATCCTCATGCCATCATTCGCGTATGCCTTGAACTACACTTTCCTCGACTCATCGTTCCTGCTTTGTCCATGGTCCTTCGGATGCATACACGCCCACGTCTTATCTCCTCATGCCATACTTCACCTGACCTGAATCCGTTCAGCTAAGCCTATGTGTATCCTACAAACCTGCACACTCACATACACATATCAAATATAAGGGTGAACCTAACTTAAACCCTTTGTCCAAACATCAAAACACATTGTCACTCCGGACCATAGATTTCTCCAACAAATCCCACTTGTACTTTTCTCCTGTTATACCTATATCCTGCATTCTCACAATGCATATCAAATACAATAATAAACCAAACTTAAACTTTTTCCCAAACATCAAAACCCAAGGTACCTAGATTGCTCCAACAGAAAATAATATAAGAATTGAAGTCAAAAAAGTTGATACTTGCAAACTCAACATACATAGTTGACGTATCTTGTTCCTACATGATATCCTTTATACTCCTGAAATTTGATGGAATTTGGTTTTTGTAACTTGTCTTTTTGAATTGGGATACTATTTCTTGAATTGGAATACTATTTGAAAAAAATAATTAAAAAAATTGATTAATAAGGCTGGTAACAATTGGACACTATTTGAGATTTTACAGTAGGTGTGTAGAACTTATTATTAATTTTGTACGTGTTAATTGAATATGATTTTTTAATGAATGATTTCATGATTATTTTTGTAGAACTTGGCATTAATATTATATTGATGATTATTTTTCAAATATTACTTTTATTAGTGATGCTGATATTAATGTTCAAGTTGGCATGCTAGATTAGGATATATCGGACAAGAACGAATGAATAAATTATCTAATAAGGGTCTACTAGGTGCTCATTTTAAGATTAATTTGTCTGTATGTGAGTATTGTCTTGATGGAAAAACAACTAGAAAACTATTTTGTAAGACTATTAGAGTTGAATCTCTATTGAAATTAATTTATTGGATATTTGTTGGACATGAAGGTTCTTATTTCATTACATTTATTGATGATTTTATATTTTTTTAATCGTGTGTATTTGATTTTTCATAAATATGAAATATTAGATTGCTTTAAAAGTTATTTGAACGAAGTTGAGAATCAATTAGATCAAAAGATTAAAATCTTACACACTGATCGTAGGAGTGAATATTTATCAGATCAGTTCAAGACAAATTAATGATAAAGGGATTATTAGACAATTAACAATCCTTAAAACTCTATAGCGATATGGGTTGTTGAAGAACTCTTCTAAATATGATTAGGTATATGATGACTTAAGCTAATTTACTAATTTTCTATTGGGGAGATGGATTATTAGCAGCAACCAATATACTTAACTGTGTCTTCTAAATCTATTGCTTCTACTCCATATGAATGTTGGACAGACAAAAAATTAAATTTGAGTAATTTGAGATATTGGGATCAGCTGTCTATGTTCAAGATAGGAATTACAAATATAATAAATTAGAACATAGACATAAATGTGTATGCTTGTAAGGTATAAATGTGTATGCTTGTAAGGTATTTTAATACCTCTAAGGGTTATATTTTCATTGGTGGTAACAAGATGAAATCATCTTCGAAATAGAGTCTAGTGATGCAACATTTCTAGAAACTTAGTTCCCAATGATAGGTGATGTTGATAAAATTATTCCTCTATTTGTAATAGAGGAGGAGGAGGATATAATAAAATCAAGTATCATAAGGGATGCTTGAATTTATTCAACTCAGTGATTTGTCAAATAATGAGATAATTTCTCAATAGCTCGACCTATGAAGGAATAGTCATAATATTATGTTGGGGTTTTACATGAATAATTACATATGTTTTACGATAAAACATATAATAAAAGCAAAAATGATTTTCTAGATTATACACATCCCAAAATTGTTGATGTAGTTTGACCTGATTATTGTTTTGGTGTTGACACCGATTTAAGTTTAGGATAATAAGATAAGTTCGGGTTAAATTCTAGTCGGGGACTGGGCACGAATCCCGGTGAGTGAAGCCGGGTGATGGAAACCCCGGTGAGTGAAGCCGGCTCCTGGTGAGTGAAGTTGGGTGACAAAAACCCCGGTGAGTGAAGCTGGGTCCTGGTGAGTGAAGCTGGGTGATGGAAACCCCGGTGAGTGAAGCCAGGTCCTAGCGAGTGAAGCTAGGTGAAGGAAACCCTGGTAAGTGAAGCCAGGTCCTAGCAAGGGAAGCTAGGTTGAACAAAGTCCCGGTGAGTGAAGCCGGGCATGGAGTCTCGGTCCGGGGGACTGAGCATTGAGTGTACTGGTCGGAGAGGGCACGTGAGCTCTTTCTTCGGGACCAAAATGAGTCAGAGAAGGCTAGGGAGCCTGTTCTCTGGACTTAGGGTTAAATTGGTCGAAGTTGGATTGATCTGGAGACCGATCAGGGAGTTGGCACTAACTCCTTGTTGTGGATCGGTCTGGTGACCGATCCAGGGAGTTTGATCGTTCTGGTGAATGATCAGAGAGAGGACCGAATGTTTATGTTTGGCTTCTGATCGTTCTGGTGAACGATCAGGGAGAGAACAGAATGTTTCTGTTTGGTTTCTGATCGTTCTGGTGAACGATCAGAGAGAGATCAGTAGGATGTCTGGAGAACCATGATCGGTCAAGGTGACCGATCAAGGTCCTCCTGGACCGATCAAGATGGGTCTTGATCGGTCCAGAGGTGGCCTGATCGGTCACTGTGACCGATCAGGGCAAAGCCTGATCGGTAAGGTGACCGATCAGGCCAGGAACTTGCAGGGAGTTGTAGGAAACTCCAGCAAGCTATGGATCGGTCACAGTGACTGATCCACAATCCCTGATCGGTCAGTGTGACCGATCAGGGAGTCACTGGATCGATCAGGAGGTTACCTGATCGATCAGGGTCTTCACTGATCGGTCGGGTGACCGATCAGTGTCTGATAACTTTAATTCAAATCCGCTGTCAGACTTCTGATTTCACTCTGATCACTTCTGTTTTCTCTGCTACCTTACTGATTCACTTTTGATTTGCTATGCTAAGCATCTGTTAAGTGTGCAGGTAATGCAGGGATGACTCAAATGAAGAAGGAGGGTCAACTGGAGACTTTCACTTCATCAGGCTTGTCTGTTTTCCCTTCTCAGGTTTCAACGGCTTCTGGCGCGGGCTGACAACTGCTGGCGAAGCTGACAATTGACCTGAGGCTCGGCTAAAGAGGGTTCAATGGAGTCCAATAGAGGTCAGTGGGCTGGTGGCGGAGGTTGCTGTAGATGCTCCTGTGAGCTGCAGACTCGCTGGTGAGTTGCAGACGGCCTGGGATGAACCTGGCGATGGGCAGAGGTTTAAGAGTTGGTTAGCGAAGAAGCCTCAGCATCTCTCTGAACCTTAAGCATCTCTTTGAACACTTGCAAACTCTGATCATTTTTAATCTTCTGCAAACTTGAGCACTTGGAAGGAGTTGAGAACGTTGCGAGGCGATCAGCAAGTAGACACCGTGAGAAGGAAGAGCTGAGTGAAGGCTCTTGCCAAGGTTGTGCTGTGTTGTGAGTTGTGCTCTGTAAACGTTCTTCTTCGCTTGCTTGTGCTCTGTAAGATTCTCTTTGTCTCTGTGCTTATTTTCATATCATCTTGAGACTATCTGTGGAGAAGTTTCTCCACCGAGAAGGAGGCTGTGATATCCGGATTTCCGGGGCTTGATCTGCCGACGATCAAGGGATCACCCACCTTACGGGCACGCCAAGGAGTAGGGGCACGTTATCCCCGAACCTTGTAAATCTTTGTGTTATTTCTGTTTGGTTTCTTTGTATCTGTTTATTTCTGTCTTTCTTCTTGTTGCTTTCTTCTGCTGCTAACCCAATCGCAAAAAGATCAAAGAAGGCAAAAAGTTGTGTGTCTGACTATTCACACCCACCTCTCTAGCCATCCAAGGACCAACAAGTGGTATCAGAGCAAGGGGCTCTGTCTAACGGTCTAACACCCGAGAGCTTACAACAATGGCTTTGAGAGAAGGATTCAGTACCAACCGACCGCCTTTCTTCGACGGGGCTGATTTCCAATATTGGAGATCGCGAATAGAATATTATCTCAAGACGGACACCGGTATGTGGTTTTCTGTGAAGGAGGGATTCACCCCTCCAAAAGATGCTGAGGGAAAAGAGTTGGAATCCTCGAGATGGTCGGCTGAGCAAACCCGGAAAGAAGAAGCCGATGCGAAAGCTGTGGTCACCCTGCAGTGTGGGATGACCAAGGAGCAGTTGATCAAGGTAGGTCCTTTCACCAGTGCCAAGGACCTTTGGAACAAGCTCATCGAACTCCATGAAGGCACCCGGGATTCAAGAATAGCCAAGAGGGACCTTTTCCTCAACCAACTTCAAAATCTCACCATGAAGGAGTCCGAAACGGTAAGTGAACTCCATGGTCGATTCAAAGAAATACTTAACGGTTTGCATTTCATTGATGAGAAGGTCGAGAATCGCGACCTTGTAAGGTATGTTCTTAAATCCTTTCCTCGGAATGCTTTGTGGTCATCCATGGTGGATGCTTACAAGGTATCCAAGGACTTGTCAATTGTTAAAATAGATGATTTGTTTTGTGAAATGGAACTACACGAAATCGCTAACAAAGGCCCCAAGGAGAAGGGGATTTCTCTTGTGGCAGGGGACAAGGCCAAGAAGAAGAAAGAGAAGAAGAAGGAGAAGGAGGTCCCATCTTCTTCGTCTGAGTCCGAGGAGGATGGAAGCGAGTCTTCATCATCCGAGATGGCTAACTTCGTAAGAAAGATGATGAGGAAGAGCCGACGCTACAAAGGAAAAGGTAATATGAGTGAAGTTAAAATTGATAAATCTAATGTCACATGTTTTGAGTGTAGCAAAAAGGGCATTACAAGAATGAATGCCCAAAACTAAAGAAGAAGGAGGCGAAATCAAAAAAGAAGAAGAAGGCCTTGAAGGCCACATGGGATGAGTCTTCTTCCAGCTCATCCGAAGAGGAAAAGGAGGAGAAGAGCACTCGCCATGTAGCTCTCATGGCCATAGAAGACTTGGAGAGCAGTGACGAATCAAGGAACTCCTCAACCGCGGCTTCATCATCTTCGGATGATGAAGAGGTAATTTCTCCTGAATTGGATAAATGCTATAGGACCATTGTGTTGGTGCAGAAAGCACCAAAGTCAAACCTGTGTTTTGATAATGGAAACAGGGTTCAAAAGTTAAGTCTTACCTGTTGTCTAACAAGTTACTCTAGTGTGCAGAGCAAAAAGTCCTAGCGAAGGACTGCTAGGCACTGGCGAAGGAATGCTAGAGCAAAAAGCCCTAGTGAAGGAATACTAGGCACTGGCGAAGGAATGCCAGGGTAAAATTCCTAGCGAAGGACTACTAGGCACTTGCAAAGGAATGCCAGAGCAAAAAGTCCTAGCGAAGGACTACTAGGCACTGGCGAAGGAATGCCAGAGCAAAAAGCCCTAGTGAAGGAATACTAGGCACTGGAGAAGGAATGCCAGGGTAAAAGCCCTAGCGAAGGACTGCTAGGCACTGGCGAAGGAATGCCAGGGACTAAAGCCCTAGCGAAGGACTGCTAGGCAACGGGCGAAGGACAGCTCGATATCCAAGACCTGGCAAAGGACCGCCGGGCAAAAGTCCAACCAGAGGAGCGGTTGGCATCAGGTACATTCTCCCGAGAGGAGTAGGTGAGGACGCGTTCCCCGTCGAGGGAACAGTAGGCGTCGGTTCGACCTAGGGCTCCATTTTGGAGGCCCAAAGTCAGAACCAAGACAGCTAAGGCTGTATAAACATAATACTCTAATGCTTTATATTGTTTTGGACTAACCCTGGATGCAGGACCGAAGGAATGTGTGTCTGCAGCTTAGAATGCCCAAAGGAGAGAGGCAAGTAGCTGAGCAGGGCGCCCTCAGTGTCCTGGGCGCCCCCAGGGGCAACACAAAACAAGCGAAGCAACAAAGGCTTCGGCTAACCACTGGCCGGGGCGCCCCCAGCAGCCAGGGTGCCCCGAATGCCCAGAGCGCCCTCAGTGCCCAGGGTGCCCCGCGCCTACGCCAGCGAAGCCGATTACACTTATCCAGCCGAGAAGCCCTCGCTGAAGGAGTCAAGCAGGGCACCCCCAGCGTCCAAGGCGCCCCCAGTGTCAAACCTCATCCCTATTCGAGTGGGATAGAGGTTGACCGAGCGAAGTTCGGATCGCGTGACACGTGGGGGGGCGCCCCCGACATCCAGGGCGCCCCGAGGTGCTTTAAATAGCACCCAACGCCCAGGCTTTCAGCAACAACTTCAATTCAACGCTTCGACGCTCTTCTGCTCCCGCGCTCTACTCCGGAAACCTCCCAACACGAGCCGACGACGTCCCTCCGCTTCTAAAAGTCAACATACCTCGGACGTCGGTAACAAAAGAGCGATCTTTTAATTTTGTGCTTATTACACTGCTATTGTAATCAATTCTTGTAAACTGTTTTTGCGCCTTATATAGAATTGCCCAAAGTAAACGGTCAACGACCGTGGGCCTTGGAGTAGGAGTCGACTTAGGCTCCAAACCAAGTAAAAAATAACTGTGTTTACGTTGTGTGTTTTTATCTTCCGCTGTGCAATTGCTGTTATTTTAAATCCGAACGCTTTCCGATATTCACCCCCCCTCTATCGGTTCTCTCGATCCAACAAGTGGTATCAGAGCGGGGAAGTTCAAATTTGGTGCAACCACCAGTTTGAAAATTTTTCGGATTTTTATTTTCTTTTTCTCGTTCGAATTTTTTTTATTTCGTTCGAATTTTCTTTTTCCTGTTAATCGAGGTTGGTGCAACACTCCTCGTTATTTCATTTTATTCATCCCACACTACTAATCCAAGACCAAGTCTTGGGAAATCCTTTTTAGTTATTTTTTCAGATTAAATGGTCATGCAAGAAGGATTCAGCACCGCCAGACCTCCACTTTTCAGTGGAGAAGACTTTTCCTACTGGAAAAGTCGAATGGAGGTCAACCTGAAAACTCAGGTGGACATGTGGATTATCATCCAGTCAGGACTGGAGATTCCCACAAGTGCTGACGGGGTTCCTCAAAGCTACACAGAGTGGGACACCGCTCTGAAACGAAGAATCGAAGCAGATGCAAAGGCGACTCAGACTCTTCAATGTGGCTTGACAAAAAAGGAGCTAAACCGGGTGGGCCCCTTCAACAGTGCCAAGGAGCTGTGGGCAAAACTGATCGAGCTGCACGAAGGAACATCAGACACTCGGATCAGTAAGAGAGATCTGCTCCTAAACAAACTGTACACCATCAAGATGGCCGACAACGAAACAGCAGCCCAGCTCCACGCACGAATCCAAGAATTGATGAACGGTCTTCACACTATAGGTCACAAGGTCGAAAACCGTGACCTAATAAGGTATGCCTTAAATGCTTTCCCTAGAAATACCTTGTGGGCATCTATGGTAGATGCATAGAAGGTTTCATGGGATCTCTCTAAAAATAAATTAGATGAATTGTTTTCCGAATTAGAACTTCATGAACAGACTAACTGCAATATGGCCGAGAAAGGTATTGCCTTTGTTGCAGGAAAAGCTGGAAGGACAACAAAGAAAAAGCCACAACCTGAACCCGAGTCTAACTCAGACTCAGACTCAGAAGACGAAGAAGGAGATCGACCGAAGCTGGTCCGATTGGCCCGAAGCTACTATAAAGAGTTAAAGAACCAAACCAACAGAAGGAAGGCCAACCGAAGAGGACGAACCAGCTGAACCCACAAATGACAAAAACAAGCCCAACGTAACCTGCTACGAGTGCAAGAAGAAGGGCCACTACAAGACGGAGTGTCCAAACCTGAAGGAGACCAAAAAGACAAGAAGAAAGAAAGCACTCCAAGCAACCTGGGACGAATCTTCCTCAGAAGAAGAAGAAGAAGCACCCCAGTCAAACCTACTAGCCCTGACCGCCTCAGAAGAAGTCGGGACCGAGTCAGAATCTGAACAAGACTACGGCAGACTAACCTTTTCAGAAGACGGCGAAATCAAGGTAAGTGGTTTCAATAGAAGTCAATTAAACGAACTTATTTCTTATCTTTCTCGAGATTTGGCGAAAGCCAAACTCCGAGTCGAGTCCCTCCGACAGGAAGTAAAACTCCTGAAAGAGGGAGCTGACTTTAAATCCTTAACCGAGAAAGTTCAACAAGGAACTCCTACTCAAGTTGAAAAACTTGAGAAAGAGAACTCCTCCCTGAAAACTCAGGTTAAGGATCTTAGATCAGCCTTAGAACGATTCACCTCTGGTTCCAAGAATCTTGACATGATTCTTGGAAAACAGAAGTCCGTTCTAAATCGATCCGGACTTGGCTATAGAACCAAATCCCGACAAAGATCTTACTTTGCTGTACTGAATCAGTCCAGAGGTAAAATTCAGGCATGGGTACCTAAACTGTACCTGAACAAACCAACTGGATCAAATCAGTATTGGATCCCCAAGGACAAGATTCACATCTTGCCTAATCATTACCGTGACTTCAGTCCAGGGGGAGCCAAATTAAAAACTATTTTTATTGTTAAATAGAATTTAATTCTTGCAATTTGCCTGATTGAGTGTTTATTTAATTTCTGCAATTTACCATGCTTAGAAATAGTTAGTATAAGGACTAAACAAACTTAACTGAAATTTGAAAATATAGTATTGGGTGGAGGTGAGATGATAGTACGTTAGGGAAACCAATTCTAATAAGATCAAGTTCACTTGGTCTCTTTAGACTGGTGAAACTAGCCGAAGCTACCGATCCAAAATCCAAATTAGTTAGACCAGAACTTTTTCAAAAATTAATTTTGAAAATGAAATTTCATTAAACGGCTTTGTCAAGGAAAGAGTTGATGATCCAATAAGGCTACGGCCAAAGAAGGCCTAGTGCCTCGCCAAGACCTGGAAGCCAATTTTTGAATTTCAAATTCAAATTACTTTTTGTCAAATTCAAATCTAACACAACTTTCAGTTAAGCATAGATTCAAACTTTCTCCATCAAAATAAACTTAACTCCTTTCAAAAATTAATTTAATGGTTTCAAAATAAATAATAATAATAATAACAAAACCTATCTCATAAAACCTATAAGGCTAACGTGATTGAAAACCCTAGATTGGGTGAGACAGTAGGATTAAGATTGTAAATTCTTTAATGCCTATATTATGAGTTAATCCTGTAGTTCATAGTCAAACCATGGTCAAACCATAGTCAACACAGTCAAACCATGGTCAAATTTGTCAAAACCACAGTCAAAATAGTCAAATATGGTCAAACCTGGTCAAACAAGTCAAATCTGGTCAAAACCTATCTTTTAGGGTCAAAAACCTGTCCCTAGGGCACCCAAACCCTTGCGGGAGCCCCGAGGCTGGTCAAAAGTAGCTCTCTGCTACTACAGGCTGACCGGGGCGCCCTCAGCAGCCAGGGCGCCCCCATACTATCCTTCAACGGCAGAAAGCTGCCAAAATGCAGCCACAACCCTGTCCAGGGCGCCATCGCCAGGCGGGGTGCCCTCGCCATCCAGGGCGCCCTTGATAAGTATCATTTTAGTGATTATTTGAGTGGCTAAAATCCATGTTGACCTATGTTTTTATCGCTTAACTGTGAAATTGCCCTAGGTTTTAGAACTTCCTTTTATTTTGGACTTAATTGCAAATTTACACATATTTGGATTATTTGGCTACTAAATTCTTGATCTATTTTTGTAGGCATGAAAGGTTCATGGACCTAGGGCATATTGGGTCAAACTTGAGTCGGAAGTGACCCGGATCGAGATATCAAGATTAGGATTAAATCTGGGCCGTCCGATTAAAGAGCGGCTAGATCTGAGCCATCCGGGACCATCTGAATCAATCCGAGCTAGGGTTAGATCAAGCACTCTGATCAAGATCTGAAGGTTTCATCCCAATCAGAGCTAAATCAACCGTTGGATCAAGCTCGGAGGGCTCTAGATCGTCCATTCAAAGATTAGGTTGATCTGGACCATCCGTTGCACATCTGGAGGATCCAAGCTACCACGAGGCAGATCCTGACCCCTGATCAACATCCTCAAAGTTTGGCTTAAATCAGAGCAAGATCAGCCATTGGATTTCCTCAAATTGATCTGAGCCGTCCAATGCCAAATACTTAAGCAAAAATTCTGCGCAGCTCTTCCCTTGTCGCGTCTTCGCCGTTCTTCATCGTTTCTTCGTTTGTTCTTCATCGCTTTGCAATTTCTTCATCCAAGAAGGCGTGACCACCTCGATTTCATCTCCAGTTCATCATCTGAATCTTTGGAAGACGGCATCGATCAGGAATTCTTCTCAAATTTCATCCGGACAGAGGTGTTTGAGGGTTTCGGCATCATCTGTGGTCCGAGCACTGAAATCTTGGCTACAACCCATTTCGACGATCTGAGCTGCTTGTAGGGGTTCTCAGGTGAGCTTAGGTCGTCTCCAAATCATCATCGCAGCTCAACAAACCGAGATTGAAGAGTTCGGATCGGAATTCTCCCAACTGAAGCAGTTTGAGCAGAATTGGTCGATTGAGGCTGATTTCCACTGATTTGCTGTGCTTAGGGGTTCGAAGCCAGCTCTTGCTTGACGACTAAGAAGACTTTGAGCTCGGGAAGGGATCGAGGAGTAGTTTTCATTAGTTTAAATTCTATTTAGCTGTAGTTTTCATATTTGCCGAATCTGCCACTGTTTTGTTTCTGATTTCTATTTAGTTGCTGTAATTTCTGTTTTGAATTGCTTTTGCAGTGGTTAAGTTTCAATTCAGTAAGTAAATTAGTTAGGGAGTGAGTTTAGTGCACAAAAGCTTCCAATTACAGTTTATTTTCTGTCCATTTCTTGCGTGCCATTTTGTTAAGCTTGCGTATCAGGAAATTCCTGCAATTGCATTTCTATTTCAGAATTCTTCAGTTTGGTTCACATTTAGTGGGTTAATCTAGTTGATCTAAGTTTGTTTAGACTTTAGTTTCATTTCTGAATCTTGTTTAGCTGTGGTAACTCGAAATTTCAAATTGTTCCCCACTTAAAGCCTTGCGTATCAATTTCTGCCCTGTTTTTCTTCTTCTGCATTTCGTGTTTGAATTTGCCATTTCTGCTCATCCGTTTAGGGAATCTGAGTTGTTGTTTTCCAGTCAATTGTTTCTGAGTCTGAGTTTGATTTGTTTGCTTCAGTCGTAATTGCTTTATATCAGTTCATAGTGTTGCAATCAGCATCATTTTTAGCATCGGTTCTCATCATTAGCTTGCCTTGTTGCGTGCCAAATTCTGATGAATCCTTGCACTTGGTATCAACAGAAACTTAGGCTTTGATTGGTACCAAGTTAATTACAATTTGTAGTGTGTTTTGTATCTTGAAATCATCTAGCATTGCATTTGGCCATTTCTGAACAGTCCCTTGCATTTGTTTGTTTCATTCAAAATTACATTTAGTTTGAGTTGAGTTGTTTGTAGTTAATCTTTGAACTTCACAGTTAGCAATTGTATTAAATTGTTTGTTTCCGAAAATTGCCATCACTACCTCTATTTCTCAGCTTAGTGTTTGTTTGCATTTGAATTTAGATGTGTTTTCCAAATTGGTTAAGTACCTTGTTTGATTTGGTTTACCATTAGTTGAAATTCTTTTCTTCACCTTGCACCTTCATTTCTGAATTGCGAACAACCCAAAACCCAATTACTTATTAGAAACCCAAAAACACAAACGACACATAAACCAAGTTAGAATCAAACTAGCTCAACTAGTCCCGAGGAAAAATACGACCTGTGGCCCCTTTACTACGCCTTTCTTCTTTGATTGCAAAAAGGATTTTCAGCATTTATTTTATAAATATTCTAAATTCTGATGGTCCCACAATTCGTGACAACTTAACTTAGCTAAATCGGAGCCATCAAAGTGATTAGTGTTTTGGAAAACATTTTGTATCAAGGAAGCATTTGGATCCAAAAGAAAAAAAAATTCTGCAATTGGAAGGATCAAAGTGAGTTAAGTTTTGTATCAAGATCAAGTGGGAAGAAGTGAGCAAGGATTGAAAACAATTGAAAATTCTTGATCATCATTTGAAGATCCAAGGAAGTTGCACCTCAAGTTGAATTCAGGTGAGGCAAATGAAATGAAAAGGAAAAAAAAAAGCCAAGTGGCACGCACATGAAAAGAAAAAAATCTGTTCCAAAATTTTTTGTACCAACTTGAGATGAATCCGGGTTTTCCAAGGCTGCAAATTAGCAATTGCAGAGCACCTCCACTGCTGATCAAAGGGAAAATGGCTGCTAAGAATTTCGGATCAGAATGTGCCATGGTGAGAAAGCTGTGCTAAGGTTCTAAAAGGGAATGCAATAGCAGAATTGCAGCTATATATTGGCTGTAATTTCAGAAACTCCTTGAGATAAGCTGGAACATAGTTGTGTAGAACTGAATTAGTGCAAAGTTTGCTAGTAATTGAAGAAAACAGCAAGGTATCAAGCTACTGAATTGATTGAAGCCGAATCCAACTTGAAGCTGAGATACTTCGACTTTGAGTTGCTGAAATGATATAAACTGAAGGGAGTAAGCTGCGAGTTCTGAATTTATTGAAGGAATGTTTGTGAAGCTGATTTGGAGGAAGCAGATTTGAATGTGAAGATGAACAAATCTGAATGGAAGCTGAGCTAGGAGCTGAAGCAGGGAATGCAGGAAAAATCTATGCCACTGCAAAAGGAAATTTTGTTGCAGCTGAAAAAGAATTCTGAACTGCATTGCAAAGGTTGCTGCCAAATGCTAGCATCTGAACTGCAGCTGAAAACAAGCTGAAGACAATCCGAATTGAAGGTTGTAAAAGTTAATTTGAAGCAGTAAAAATCTGTGCCAAGTTAAATCCGGCTGAATCTCCATTAAAGCTGTGAGATTTGAAGCTGAAAAATTCTGAACTGAATTGCAAGGATGGCTGCTGGAAATTGAGAAGTAGATCTTCACCAGCTACAAGTAAAGTCTGAAATGCAGCTATCCAACATCAGAATGTCAGAATTGAAGTTAAACAAGCTGAGATCAATGAAGAAATCTGTGCAAAACTGATTGGATTTGAAAATTCTGTTTGGATTAGAAATTGAAGTGAAGGAACTGATTTGAATACCGAAAATGAATTAAGATAGCAAGGGCTGTTTACAAGGATTGAGAACAGAACCAGATTGGAAAGTTGAGCTGAAAATGCAGCTGAAGCAGTTTGTATGCAGTTGCATCAAGATGAAGCTGAAGTTGTTTTTCTAGGCTATGAAGCAGGAAACTAAGTTCCTGAATGTATCAGATTTGTATCAAGAATATCCACTGTGGATCAAAGGAGAAAGAAAATATGGTTGTTTGGATTTTTCAGATCAAGAACAGGAAAAAGAAAGAAGAATGCAGTGGGACTGAAATTCGAAACAGCTGGGATCAAATCTTCCACTTATAGTTGATGCTAATTGATGTAAGGCAACCAGAGAAATGCAAGGTATGAAATTGCTGTTGTGGAGCCTGAAATTCAGCTGTATAGAATTCAAAAAGGCTGAGTGAAAGTTGAGAAGAAGCTGTGAAATTTGGAGCTGGGAATTTTGAACGGCAGTGAATTTGTTGCTGCCTAATGCGAAATCTGAAGGCTAAATCTGAATTTTGAATTGAATGCTGAAAATCTATGTAGAAGTCTTTGCCAAAGTGGGAACAAGTGGAGAAAAATCTGGGCCCAATTTCTAATGGTAAACTGATGAAGTGCAGAATTTCGGAATAAGTTAAGTAAATGAATTGAAGACCCAAGCAATTTTGTGTCAAGAGGAATCTGGTTGACTGCAATCATCAAAATTCTGAGCTGAGGCAGGAAATTCAACTTACTGATCAGAAGTTCGAATGGAAGCTGAGGTGAATTTTGAATTGAAAAGAAAAATGCTGGACAGATCTGAAAGTAATGCTGCTGAGCTGAAAGTGCAGTGACTGAATTCTATTTGCAATTTCCAAGGCTGCAAATTAGCTAACTGTTGCTAAGCAAGAAGAATAGCAAGTTCTGAAATTAGCTGCATGGAGTTGGAATTTGAAACATGAAATAGGAAAAAAATGCAGCTATGACAGAAAAGACTAAGAAAAAAAACTGGGAACTAAAAATAGCAAGTGGAAATTAAATTGAAGCTCACGGCACTAGAAGGATTGAAGCTGATTCTGATAACAATTTGGGAGTGAGCACATTGCAATACATTCTGACCTTACTAGAGAGAACGGAAAAGAGAAAAAAATCAGGAAAGAAGAATGGAGAAAGAAAATTGGCACGCAAGGTGGAAGTTGGCACATTGAGATCAATAGGGTTTTATTCATCCAAATCAAAGTCATTGTTCAAGATTAACTCCACCACATTTTTGATATCACTAGAGGACTGACAAGAGGGGCAAAGCACATTGGAAACATACTTGAGCACTCAAGTCTTCCACTTTATCAAATTTTCCATTTCCTTGATTTTTGCTCCATTTCTTACTATTTCTATGTCTTTCATTTGTTTTTGTAGATGTTGATCCTAATCATGAATAATGGTGGAGATTAGACAATAAGCAAGCCTATGGTAGTGCAAGAAGCATGTGTGTTTGAGTGAGCTCCACTTCCATCATCAACTTAGAACTTAAGGAGAGAGCCACCAAAATTTTCCTAGAAAGGCTAGTGAGTTGAATTCATCTCAATGACTCATGATGGATGAAAAGGCTAAGTTGTTGATTTAAGGACTAGATACTAATCCATAGAGCTTAGATTTTTGAGAATTGACAACCTTAGGAAATTTCTTTTCATTTGCTTCTAATTATGCTTTAGAAAACCTAAGGGATACATACTTAGTGGTTTCGCGAGACGCTCAAGCTCAAGTGTGGGGGAGTTGATAAGTATCATTTTAGTGATTATTTGAGTGGCTAAAATCCATGTTTGACCTATGTTTTTATCGCTTAACTGTGAAATTGCCCTAGGTTTTAGAACTTCCTTTTATTTTGGACTTAATTGCAAATTTACACATATTTGGATTATTTGGCCACTAAATTCTTGATCTATTTTTGTAGGCATGAAAGGTTCATGGACCTAGGGCATATTGGGTCAAACTTGAGTCGGAAGTGACCCGGATCGAGATATCAAGATTAGGATTAAATCTGGGCCGTCCGATTAAAGAGCGGCTAGATCTGAGCCATCCGGGACCATCTGAAGCAATCCGAGCTAGGGTTAGATCAAGCACTCTGATCAAGATCTGAAGGTTTCATCCCAATCAGAGCTAAATCAACCGTTGGATCAAGCTCGGAGGGCTCTAGATCGTCCATTCAAAGATTAGGTTGATCTGGACCATCCGTTGCACATCTGGAGGATCCGAGCTACCACGAGGCAGATCCTGACCCCTGATCAACATCCTCAAAGTTTGGCTCAAATCAGAGCAAGATCAGCCGTTGGATTTCCTCAAATTGATCTGAGCCGTCCAATGCCAAATACTTAAGCAAAAATTCTGCGCAGCTCTTCCCTTGTCGCGTCTTCACCGTTCTTCCTCGTTTCTTCGTTTGTTCTTCATCGCTTTGCAATTTCTTCATCCAAGAAGGCGTGAGCACCTCGATTTCATCTCCAGTTCATCATCTGAATCTTTGGAAGACGGCATCGATCAAGAATTCTTCTCAAATTTCATTCGGACAGAGGTGTTTGAGGGTTTCGGCATCATCTGTGGTCCGAGCACTGAAATCTTGGCTACAACCCATTTTCGACGATCTGAGCTGCTTGTAGGGGTTCTCAGGTGAGCTCAGGTCGTCTCCAAATCATCATCGCAGCTCAACAAACCGAGATTGAAGAGTTCGGATCGGAATTCTCCCAGCTGAAGCAGTTTGCGCAGAATTGGTCGATTGAGGCTGATTTCCACTGATTTGCTGTGCTTAGGGGTTCGAAGCCAGCTCTTGCTTGACGACCAAGAAGACTTTGAGCTCGGGAAGGGATCGAGGAGTAGTTTTCTTTAGTTTAAATTCTGTTTAGCTGTAGTTTTCATATTCTGCCGAATCTGCCACTGTTTTGTTTCTGATTTCTATTTAGTTGCTGTAATTTCTGTTTTGAATTGCTTTTGCAGTGGTTAAGTTTCAATTCAGTAAGTAAATTAGTTAGGAGTGAGTTTAGTGCACAAAAGCTTCCAATTACAGTTTATTTTCTGTCCATTTCTTGCGTGCCATTTTGTTAAGCTTGCGTATCAGGAAATTCCTGCAATTGCATTTCTATTTCAGAATTCTTCAGTTTGGTTCACATTTAGTGGGTTAATCTAGTTGATCTAAGTTTGTTTAGACTTTAGTTTCATTTCTGAATCTTGTTTAGCTGTGGTAACTCGAAATTTCAAATTGTTCCCCACTTAAAGCCTTGCGTATCAATTTCTGCCCTGTTTTTCTTCTTCTGCATTTCGTGTCTGAATTTGCCATTTCTGCTCATCCGTTTAGGGAATCTGAGTTGTTGTTTTCCAGTCAATTGTTTCTGAGTCTGAGTTTGATTTGTTTGCTTCAGTCGTAATTGCTTTATATCAGTTCATAGTGTTGCAATCAGCATCATTTTTAGCATCGGTTCTCATCATTAGCTTACCTTGTTGCGTGCCAAATTCTGATGAATCCTTGCACTTGGTATCAACAGAAACTTAGGCTTTGATTGGTACCAAGTTAATTACAATTTGTAGTGTGTTTTGTATCTTGAAATCATCTAGCATTGCATTTGGCCATTTCTGAACAGTCCCTTGCATTTGTTTGTTTCATTCAAAATTGCATTTAGTTTGAGTTGAGTTGTTTGTAGTTAATCTTTGAACTTCACAGTTAGCAATTGTATTAAATTGTTTGTTTCCGAAATTTGCCATCACTACCTCTATTTCTCAGCTTAGTGTTTGTTTGCATTTGAATTTAGATGTGTTTTCCAAATTGGTTAAGTACCTTGTTTGATTTGGTTTACCATTAGTTGAAATTCTTTTCTTCACCTTGCACCTTCATTTCTGAATTGCGAACAACCCAAAACCCAATTACTTATTAACCCAAAAACACAAACGACACATAAACCAAGTTAGAATCAAACTAGCTCAACTAGTCCCGAGGAAAAATATGACCTGTGGCCCCTTTACTACGCCTTTCTTCTTTGATTGCAAAAAGGGTTTCCAGCATTTATTTTATAAATATTCTAAATTCTGATGGTCTCACAATTCGTGACAACTTAACTTAGCTAAATCGGAACCATCAAATTTTTGGCGCCGTTGCCGGGAAAGCAACTAGTTGATTTGTTTGATTTTTGCTTATGCACTTATTTCATATCTTTCTTGATTATTTTCTGTGCTTATTGTTATATCTGGTGATTTGATTTTATTTGTTTTATCTCTTCATCTACTTTTACTGCCATTTGTTTTGTTTTATGACCAGGTCTACAGGTGGTGATCTAGAAGAATTCGACCCTGAGATTGAGAGGACTTTCAGAGCCAGGAGGAGCCAGGGCATTCTTTCTGAGACTACAGATATCCCTCCTATTCAGACTATTTTCACTCACTCAGGCAGTATCATGGCAGACCACCAGAGAACTATGAAGGAGCTCGCAGCACCAGATGCTTCATTTCAGTACTCCAGCATTGCTTATCCAGAGCTGGCGGGAGATTTCGAGCTCAGATCTGGACTCATAAATTTGCTGCCCAAATTTTAGGGATTAACTGGAGAGGATCACAATAGACACCTGCACGAATTTCATGTTGTATGCTCTACTATGAAGCCTCAGGGCATTTCTGAAGAAGATATCAAGCTGAGAGTTTTTTCCTTCACACTGACAGGAGCAGCAAAAGACTGGTTTTACTATCTACCCACGGGGCACGTGTCTAGTTGGATCTCCATGAAGAAAGCATTTTTGGAAAAATATTTCCCAGCCTCCAGAACAGCAATAATCAGAAAAAGCATCTATGGAATTCAGCAAGTGCTGGGTGAGACGCTCTATGATTACTGGGAGAGATTCAACAAGTTGTGTTCAAGTTGCTCCCAGCATCAGATCAGCGAGCAACTTTTGATTCAGTACTTTTTTGAGGGATTGCTGCAGATGGACAGAATTATGATAGATGCTGCAGCTGGAGGAGCCCTAGTGAACAAAATGCCAATGCATGCTAGGGAGCTCATTTCTAATATGGCTGAGAATTCCCAACAATTTGGAAGCAGAGCCTTGACCACCAGAGGAGTGGGTGAAGTTCAGGTAGTTCCTACTAATCAGAAGGAGTTTAAGAATGCATTAATGGAGCTCACATCGGCTGTGAAGCAAATTGAACTAACTGTTGCAAGGCAAAATTCAACTCCTTCAGTACCTCCACAGTCAAGTCAAGTGATGAGTGTGTGTGGCATTTGCTCTAGTCAAGAGCACACCTCAGATTCATGTCCCACCCTCCAACAGGACGAGACAGTAGCAGCATTGGTAAGAGGACAATTTCAAGCAAGAAACAATCCTTACTCCTCTACTTACAACCCCGGTTGGAGGGATCACCCAAATCTCAAATATGGGAACTCATTCTGCCAACAGAACCCTCAGCAACAGCAATTTCAGCAAACATATCAGCAGCCACAGCAACCACCACAAAATCAGCAAGCTTTTCAGCCTTCAAACCAAAATTTTCAGCCTCCATTTCAGCCTAATTTTCAGCAAACTCAGCCCCTATTTCAGCCTCAATTCCAGCCATATCAGCAAGGGCAGCAAGGTTGTCAATCGTTTCAAACATTTTCACCTCAAAACCAACCATTTTATCAGCCTTCCCAGCCCTATAATCAGATTTCACAACCCTACAATCAAGGGTTTCAAAATCAGAATTTTCAGTCCTCATCACCGAATTTTCCACTTCAAAATCAGAACTTTCAAGGCTACAACTTCCAGCAAGGTTTCCAAGCATGTCAGCCCTTTAATCAGCCCCATCAACAGCCCACTCAGTCCTCCTATCAGCCCCAACAGCCATGTTTTCAACAAAATCAGCAAGCTCAACCATTTCAGCCGACTACTTCCTCATTTCAAGGTCAGTCAAGGAGCTATGCTAACCAAGGAGGCTATGAGAGCTCAAGTGGAGGAAATGCGCAGCAACAACAAATGATGGAGATTTTACAGCAATTACAACAACAAAATCAAAACCTTGAGAGGCAAATGGGTCAATTGGCTAGTGGGATTAATCAAAATCAAGCTCAAGGATCAAGTCAACTCCCTTCCCAAACTATTCCTAATCCTAAAGGAAACGTGAGTGCTATTACTTTGAGAAGTGGGAAGGTTACATCATCTCCAAATGGTCCAAGAGCTGAAAATTCAGAAAACTGGACAGCACCTTTAATTCCAGCCCAAAACAGCCATGAAATGACTTCAAATTCAGCTGATTCCACCCCTAGCCCGTTCCCAACCCCTTCCTCAAGTAATCCTCCAAATTTGGTGAAAAATGGAGAAGAAATCAGTGCCGAGACGCAAGGAACAGCAGCCACTTTGTAGGGGACAGCAACTAAAATTTCAGCCTCTCCACCTCCGGCCAAAGAAGATGACTTTAGGGTTCCTTTACCCTTTCCACAGCGGAAAACACTAGCCAAAAAGCAAGTAGAGGAGGAGAAGGCTAAGGAATTCAATGAACTAGTGGAACTTTTCAGTAAGGTAGAGATAAATGTACCTTTGTTGACCATGATCAAACAAATTCCAAAGTATGCTAAGTTTTTGAAAGATCTTTGTGTTCACAAAAAGAAACTCAAGGAAAATGAGTTGGTCAGCTTTGGGAAGAATATTTCAGCACTTATCCACACCATTCCTCAGAAGTGTGAAGACCCAGGGGTATTTACTGTTTCTTGTGAGATAGGGAGCACTACTTTCCATGATGCTATGCTTGATTTAGGAGCTTCCATAAATGTGATGCCCAGGTCAGTATTTCAGATGCTCGGCATAGGCCTTTTACAGCCCACTGGTGTGGTGATACAGCTAGCAGACAGGAGCCAGACCCACCCAGCAGGTATGATTGAAGATGTTTTGGTGAAGGTGAAGGAGCTAATATTTCCTGCAGACTTTTATATTTTGGATATGAAGGGAGATTATCTTGCACACCGTTCTCCGCTTATTTTAGGAAGACCATTTCTGAAGACTGCTAGAACCAAAATTGATGTATATGCCGGTACACTTTCCATGGAGATCGGAGACACGGTGGTTCAGTTTAGCCTTTTTGATGCTATGAAGCATCCGAGAGAGGACCACTCCATCATGAGTATGGATATTCTTGATGAGCTGGAGCAGTCAGAGTTAGAGGCTGAGGGATTTTTATCTGATTTTTCTGGAGGAACTATTGATTCAGAGGAGGCTGAGAGAGTACTTACTGCAAAGACTGAGGATTTTTCAGAAGACATTTCAGATGTATTTCCAGCTGGAGAGATTTTTCTAGGTGTAGGGGATTGCACAGAGCCCCAAGGATCACCTATTTTTCTTGATATTCAAAGTGTAGGGGATTGCACAGAGCCCCAAGGATCACTTATTTCTACCGAAGAAGACCAGAGTGAACTGAAGCCATTACCAGGCCATTTGAAGTATGCATATTTAGGAGAGGAGCAGACTTTCCCTGTGATTATTGCACAGCATTTGGAGTCAGAACAAGAAGAAAAATTATTGCAAGTCCTGAGGCACTACAAGAAGGCAATTGGGTGGACTTTATCAGATATACCAGGTATCAGCCCAGCTATCTGCATGCACAGGATATTTTTAGAAGACAATGTCAAACCTGTGAGGCAACCACAAAGGAGACTCAACCCACTTATTTTGGATGTTGTAAAGAAAGAGGTGACTCGACTTCTACAAGCAGGTATCATTTACCCTATTTCTGACAGTCAGTGGGTTAGTCCTATTCACGTGGTGCCCAAGAAATCTGGAGTGACCGTGGTGGCGGATGAAAGCAATGAACTAGTGCCCACCAGAGTTAAGAATTCCTGGAGAGTCTGCATTGATTACAGGAAGCTCAACAAGGTCACAAGGAAAGATCACTTCCCTTTACCCTTCATTGATCAGATGCTTGAGAGACTGGTAGGGAAGTCGCACTATTGTTTCTTGGATGGATTTTCAGACTATTTTCAGATTTGCATAGATCCAGAGGACCAGGAGAAGACAACCTTCACTTGTCCCTTTGGCACATTTGCCTACAGACGTATGCCCTTCGGACTCTGCAACGCACCCGGTACATTTCAGAGATGCATGGTAAGTATATTCGGTGAGTTGCTAGAGGACTGTATGGAGGTATTCATGGATGATTTTTCAGTTTATGGCACGTCTTTTGATTCATGCTTAAATAATTTGTCTAGGGTTTTACATCGTTGCATTGAAACTAACCTTGTTCTTAATTTTGAGAAATGCCACTTTATGGTAGAGCATGGGATTGTACTTGGACACATAGTCTCTCGAAAAGGTATTGAGGTAGATCCTGCTAAAATCAGTGTTATTTCTTCTTTATCTTACCCCGTATGCGTACGGGATGTTCGTGCTTTTCTTGGACATGCAGGATTTTACCGCAGATTTATTAGAGATTTCAGCTTGATTGCTCGACCCTTGACACGACTTCTGCAGAAAGATGTTGAGTTTCATTTTGATGAAAATTGCAAGGAAGCTTTTCATAGACTCAGGGAGGCTCTTACCTCAGCTCCTATTATTACATCACCTGACTGGACTCTACCATTTGAATTAATGTGTGATGCTTCTAATTTTGCAGTGGGAGCTGTTTTAGCACAGAGGGTTGATGGAGCACCACATGTCATTTGCTACGCCTCCAAAACCCTAGATGCCGCCCAAGCCAACTACACCACGACTAAAAAGGAGCTTCTTGCTATTGTTTTTGCTTTAGATAGATTCAGATCTTATTTATTGTGCTCACATGTGATTATTTTTTCTGATCATGCAGCTCTCAAATATCTGTTGAAAAAGCCTGATGCAAAACCTAGATTGATCAGATGGATGCTCCTACTCCAAGATTTTGACCTGGAAATCAAGGATAGAAGTGGAAAAGAGAACTTAGTTGCAGATCATTTGAGCAGACTTGAAGGAGATGGATCTCCTACCACCATTGATGATGATTTCAGAGATGAGCACTTGATTACAGTGCATGGTGAGACACCGTGGTATGCTGACCTAGTTAATTTTCTAGTTTCACATGTTTTACCCACTCAATTTTTGAAGGCTCAAAAAGATAAATTAAAAAGTGATGCAATGTTTTATGTGTGGGATGATCCTTATTTGTGGAAATTTTGTAATGACCAAATAATTAGGAGATGCATACCCGATCATGAGTTTTCTTCTGTCCTGACATTTTGTCATTCATCAGCTTGTGGGGGGCATTTTGGACCCCAGAGGACGGCCAGGAAAGTACTAGAGTGTGGATTATACTGGCCCACCCTTTTTCATGATTCACATGTTTTTTATAAAAATTATGATAGATGTCAGCGAACTAGGAACATAGGAGCGAGACATGAGATGCCCCAAAATACTATGCTTTACTGTGAGATTTTTGATGTTTGGGGGATAGATTTTATGGGACATTTTCCTGCATCTTATGGTTATCTGTATATTTTACTTGCTGTGGATTATGTTTCAAAATGGGTGGAGGCCATTCCCTCCAGGACTGATGATTCTTCTGATGATTCAAAATGGGTGGATTATGTTTCAGTCTGTCGAACTACAGGTCCAGGACTATGCTCTATATAGAGTCATAGTCCGATGTATTCTACCATTATCTACTAGAGACGTCACTACTATGCGACCATTCCACGCCTTTCTCCTATATGCCTTGATTCATCAGCTAGACATCGACATAGGACTTCACATATTTCATGCTATCCTATATGCATCCAGTGTTACCATGCAAGGGCGGGTACGCACACCCTACTGCCACATTATCACGTCCATCTTACATCACCACGGTCGGAATATCACCGAGGGAGAGATGGCTGAGTTGACTGATTACGACGAGATAGGATATAGAAACTTCTCCCTAGCTAGTATAGAGGTTTCCGGTACCGGGGTCTTGTCTTGGAGACGTTAGAGAGCAGCTCCTCCGATCGACTCAGATGAGGAGGTCGATGTTGATGTTGGAGATATAGCAGCAGCAGCCCGAGCACACATAGACGAGCCTCCACCACCGACTCTCTACCAGCACCTCACACAGATACAGACGGAGATCCACAGCCTCCGAGAGGAGGTCGAGGTCTATCACATCGAGGAGATGGATGCTCGTAGAGTCGATCGAGAAGTGGCTGATGCGAGATACATTGAGATGATGGCACGATTCGATTCATGGCAGCCCGGCCCATCTGACCACCCTGGGCCTTCTTCATAGCTAGTCTATTTATGCATTGTACTAAGTAACCAAAACATGACTTATGTTTGACGCTACTGCACCTCTGTTTGACTAGGTAACCTATTCTGTTTGACTACTTGAGTATCTGAGGTAGGATTGTGCTCTGTAGAATAGAATAACTCTGCTTTTGATTTTTTTTCTTTTCTTAATTTAAAAATCAGGTTCTAAAAGGATTTTGAAAAACTGTTGTTTTTCAGTTTTAAAAATCTTTTCGGACTTAGTTTTTTTTTCAAAACTACCCCCTTCAAAACTAGGGCTTTTTCGCAAATGGACTTAGCCTAGGCCCTAACCCTAGAACTGTATGCACCTATAGACTTAGAAGCCAGCATCTCACAAGCACCTTAGGATACTTTTGATTGATAACCTAGAAAGGGTTGAGATGCTTAGGTCTTTGCCTTAATTCAAGATGCTTTAAGTCAGTGCATCTGCAGTAATTGGGGCACTAAATACAACTTACACAGCAATCAAGTTAAGTGTCAAGTTTAGAAAATCTAACTTGATCAGAAACACTTAACTTGACTAACCCTAGCAAAAGCTACTGTTTATAACAGTTAGTGAGTAGCTAATTGGGTTAGACAGGTCCCTGCAAGAGAAAATCAACTGATTTGGTTAAAGTCTTGGTTCAGTAAAGCAAAATCTGAAAATGTTTTCCCTTATGAACATTATTTCCTTTATGCAATTTAATTTCTGCTATCTTTATCTGCTTTTTGATATATGGCAAAGGGGGAGAGATAGAAAAGGAGAGAGTTTAAAAATAAATTTTTTTCATTTCTTAAAAACTCTATTCTTTATTCAAAAAGTATCAAGTTTCAAAACAGCACTTAAGCGCTTAGTTTTTCAAAATACAAGCTTGTCAAAATTTTCTTACTCAAGCTTGTCAAAATTTTCTTACTCAAGCTTGTCAAAATTTTCTTACTTAAGCCTTTCAAAATTTTCTTACTTAAGCTTGTCAAAATTTTCTTACTTAAGCCTTTCAAAATTTTCCAAGTACTTAAGCCCTTCAAAATTTTCTAAGTATTTTTTTTCTTTTTCTTACTAAGTACTTAAGCTTTTTCAAAAATTTTCTAAGTACTTAAGCTTCTCAAAAATTTACTAAGTACTAGAGCTTGTCAAAAATTTATGTTTTTTTTGTACTTAAGTTAAAACTTTCAAAAACCTTTTGAGTAGTTTAAAACTTAAAGACTTCAAAATTTTTTCAAAGTACTCTAAACTCATGCTTTCAAAAAATTTGCTATGTACTTTTAAAACCTTAAGTTGTCAAAAGATTTCCAAGTACCTAAACTTAAGTTTTCAAAAGTGCAAAAATCAGTTTTTACAAAAGCCTTCAGTTGAAAAAATTCTAAGTAAAAATTTTCCCTTAAACTTAGAACCCTACGAATTTTTGAAAAATCTAGGGAGAGAATCCTTCCAAGGGGAGGGAACAAAACTTAGTGTTTTTACATGCTTTGATTAAACTTAACTTTTTAAACTAGGGATGCCATAAATCAAAAAGGGGGAGATTGTTGGTGCAGAAAGCACCAAAGTCAAACCTGTGTTTTGATAATGGCAACAGGGTTCAAAAGTTAAGTCTTACCTGTTGTCTAATAAGTTACTCTAGTGTGCAGAGCAAAAAGTCCTAGCGAAGGACTGCTAGGCACTGGCGAAGGAATGCCAGAGCAAAAAGCCCTAGTGAAGGAATACTAGGCACTGGCGAAGGAATGCCAGGGTAAAAGCCCTAGCGAAGGACTGCTAGGCACTGGCGAAGGAATGCCAGGGACTAAAGCCCTAGCGAAGGACTGCTAGGCAATGGGCGAAGGACAGCTCGGTATCCAAGACCTGGCAAAGGACCGCCGGGCAAAAGTCCAACCAGAGGAGTGGTTGGCATCAGGTACATTCTCCCGAGAGGAGTAGGTGAGGATGTGTTCCCCGTCGAGGGAACAGTAGGCGTCGGTTCGACCTAGGGCTCCATTTTGGAGGCCCAAAGTCAGAACCAAGACAGCTAAGGCTGTATAAACATAATACTCTAATGCTTTATATTGTTTTGGACTAACCCTGGATGCAGGACCGAAGGAACGTGTGTCTGCAGCTCAGAATGCCCAAAGGAGAGAGGCAAGTAGCTGAGCAGGGCGCCTTCAGTGTCCTGGGCGCCCCCAGGGGCAACACAAAATAAGCGAAGCAACAAAGGCTTTGGCTAACCACTGGCCGGGGCGCCCCCAGCAGCCAGGGCGCCCTTAGTGCCCAGGGCGCCCCGCGCCTACGCCAGCGAAGCCGATTACACTTATCCAGCCGAGAAGCCCGCGCTGAAGGAGTCAAGCAAGGCGCCCCCAGCGTCCAGGGTGCCCCCAGTGTCAAACCTCATCCCTATTCGAGGGGATAGAGGTTGACTGAGCGAAGCTCGGATCGCGTGACACATGGGGGGGGCGCCCCGGACGTCCAGGGCGCCCCGAGGTGCTATAAATAGCACCCAACGCCCAGGCTTTCAGCAACAACTTCAATTCAACGCTTCGACGCTCTTCTGCTCCCGTGCTCTACTCCGGAAACCTCCCAACATGAGCCGACGACGTCCCTCCGCTTCTAAAAGTCAACCTACCTCGGACGTCGGTAACAAAAGAGCGATCTTTTAATTTTGTGCTTACACTGCTATTGTAATCAATTCTTGTAAACTGTTTTTGCGCCTCATATAGAATTGCCCAAAGTAAACGGTCAACGACCGTGGGCCTTGGAGTAGGAGTCGACTTAGGCTCCGAACCAAGTAAAAAATAATTGTGTTTGCGTTGTGTGTTTTTATCTTCCGCTGTGCAATTGCTCTTATTTTAAATCCGAACGCTTTCCGATATTCACCCCCCCTCTATCGGTTCTCTCGATCCAACACATTGCATGCTTAACTAATTTGTTAAAGAAGTCTAAGGAAAAAGTTAAATCTTTAAAAGTAGAAGTAGAACAACTAAAATCCTCTAAGGATGAGGATCTTGATGACTTGCATGTGGAAGTTCTAGAGGATGAGAACAAAGCCTTGAAGAGTGAGGTTGAGAAACTCAAGAGTCTTCTTGAGAAATTTTCAACTAGCTCCAAGACTTTGGACATGATCCTAAACACTCAAAGAGCGGTTTACAACAAGGCCGGTATAGGTTACCGACCTAAAGAACCAACCTTTGTTTCATTGATGTCTAGGACTCATGTTAGATCATCTAAGGTTTCTAGGGTTCAAAAGAAAGTGATCAAGGCATGGGTGCCTAAATCATGCATAGTAGGTGCATTAGGTCCCAAGATTTGGGTACCTAAATCTTCTATTTTTCGTATTGTGTAGGTATTGATTGAGGGGGAGCATCTATCAACTTGGTTTGTTGATAGTGGGTGCTCCAAACATGTGACCGGGGATAGATCTTTGTTCACTACTCTACAAAGCAAAAGTAGAGGTAATGTATCTTTTGGTAACAATGGTAGCCTTAAGGTTGTAGGGATAGGAGACATTCAAATATCTGAATGTCTTAGAATCAAAAATGTCCTTCTAGTCAAGGGGATGACTTTCAATCTCCTAAGTGTCAGACAATTGTGTGATGCGGGTTACACAATTGAATTTCATCCAAGTCAATGTCTAGTTAGACAAAATGACACACTTGACACGGTACTAGTAGGCACAAGAATAGATAATATTTATCAAGTTTCATTTAAAAGTGCTATTAATGCTTCTACTAAGTATTTCATGTCAAAAGAAGATGAGTCCACATTTTGGCACCGGAGGTTGGCACATGTAAACATGAAGAATATCAGAAAATTGGCCAACAAATGACTTGTTCGTGGCTTACCAAGCATCAAATACGAAAAGGAAAAGCTTTGTGATGCATGTCAAATGGGTAAGCAAACGAAATCTTCTCACAATGGTAAAAGCGTTGTAAGTACCTCTACTGCCTTAGATTTACTACACATGGACTTATTTGATTGTAGTACAATTATCTCATTGAATGGTAGTAGGTATTGCTTTGTGATCATTGATGACTATACTAAATATACTTGGACTTATTTTCTAAAACATAAAGATCAAACTTTAGATGTTTTTATTTCCTTTTGTAGAAGAATTGAAAATGAAAAATCTACAACAATTAAAACAATTAGGAGTGATCATGGAGGAGAATTTCAAAATCATAGGTTTTTAGAATTTTGTCAAGAGAGAGGATATAGACATGAGTTGTCTACACCTAGAACACCACAGCAAAATGGTGTTGTAGAGAAGAAGATCCGAGTCTTACAAGAGGCTGCACGAAGCATGCTTAATGAGTAATCTTTACCGAGTTACTTATGGGCTGAAGCTGTAAACACAGCTTGCTATGTGCAAAACCGAGTCCTCATTCATAGATTATTAGGGAAGACTCCTCACAAACTTTGGTTTGGAAAACCACCTACAGTTAAACATCTCCGGGTGTTTGGGTGTAAGGTGTTTATTCTAAACACCAAGGATCATCTTGGGAAGTTCACAGCGAAAGCTGATGAAGGATACTGGTCGGGTATTCCCTTGTCAGCAAGCTTACCGAGTCTACAACAAGAAATCTAAATTAGTTGAAGAATCTTCTGATGTCGTTTTTGAGAAAATCCCAAAAGCAATTGATCAATCAGAAGAAGTAGAGAGAGTTCAATTTGAACTTAGGAAACTAGGTTTAGATGAGAGTCCGAATGTTGGAGATGATGCTGATGAATCTGATGACGGTGAGCCTAGACAACATGTAGCACAGCCGGACCCTGAGTCTGAGCCTGTGTCTAGTGACACCATCCAAGAAGCACCTCCAATACCAAGGCAAACTAGGTTATCCTCTAGTCATCCCCAAGACCAAATTGTTGGAGATATCCATCATGGGGTTAGAACTAGATCATTCTTTAGGAATGAGGCTAATGAGGTTGCCTTAATTTCAGAAATTGAACCTAGGATAGTTGACGAGGCATTGCATGATCCCGATTGGATTATCGCTATGCAAGACGAATTAGGTCAATTTGAGAGAAGCCAAGTTTGGGACTTAGTTCCTAGACCTAAGAAGACCACAATTATTGGAACCAAATGGGTCTTCAAGAACAAATTGAACCATAAGGGAGAAATCGTAGGAAACAAGGCACGCTTTGTAGCCAAGGGCTATAGTCAAGTTGAAGGCCTTGATTACGATGAGACCTATGCTCCCGTGGCACGATTAGAATTCATTCGGTTGATGCTTGCATTTGCAGCACATAGAGGTTTCAAACTCTATCAAATGGATGTTAAATCGGTCTTCTTAAATGGTTTCATAAGAGAAGAGGTCTATATTGAACAACTTCCGGGGTTTGAAAATTCCAAATTTCCAAACCACGTATTCAAGCTCAAGAAGGCTCTTTACGACCATAAAAAAGCACCTCGTGCTTGGTATGAGCGGTTGTCTACATTTCTTATTGAAAAAGGTTTCGTGAAAGGACAAATAGACCCTACACTATTTCTATGAAGAGATGGTGACAATATATTTGTAGCCCAAGTATATGTCAATGACATAATTTGTGGCTCCAACAACAAGGCATATTTGAACGAGTTTATTTGACACATGGAGAGTGAGTTTGAGATGAGTCTAGTGGGAGAATTGACCTTCTTCCTTGGACTCGAAATCAAACATGAAGGATCGTCTAAGGCGTGCAGAGGGGGGGTGAATGCACTTTTACGGATCGTTTCGATCTCTACAGTATTGTTAGCGCAGCGGAAATAATATACAAAGGAAATTAAACAATGCTAAGAAAAGTATTTTACTTGGTATCCACCCAGATGGGTGACTAATCCAAGGGTCCACGCCGCGAGCACCACTTTCACTATGAAAACCTCCTTTAGGTGGAGAAACCTTTACAACGGCGATATTCCTCTTTACAGAATGAAGTAAAATGAGTGAGAGGAAGCAAGAATACTTTTCAGTTTGGCAGCACTTCGTTACTGTACGGAACCGTGCTGTGCACGTGTAACGAGGAGCACCTTTTATAGGTGAAAAGGACAGACTCCCAGTCTGTCCAGCCCCGCACCAGTCGACTGCCCCGAGGGCAGTCGACTGGCCCAGCATTAAATGCTATCCAACGGCTAACCAACAGCTAGCCAACGGCTAGTTTTCGGGGTATACCAGTCGACTGCCCCAAGGCCAGTCGACTGGTCCGAAGCTGCGAACTTTCTGTGGGTTTTGGCAGTCGACTGCCTCTGGGCCAGTCGGCTGCCCTGCCTCCTAGCTCAGCACCAGCCATTCCGGACCTTCTCCTTCGTGTATGCCTTCAGGTCTGCTCCCTTGGTTCGCCCTTTGAAGTCCTCTTCCTCTGGCTATCGTCCCTCGGATGCGCACCCAAGCCTTCCCTTGGCTTGCCTCCATGCCACCCTTCACGTGTGCCCTTGAAGTCCACTTCCCTGCTTGCCCTTGGAGCTCTCCTCCCTCGGTTCTCGTCCCTCGGATATGTCCACCATGTGTGATTCTCCAAGTCCTGCAAACTCAATCACACACATCAAATACAACATAATACTCTAACCTTAAACATATTCGCCCACACATCAAAACCATGATCTTCCAATCATTTAAGGGTTGATTGCCTCAATAATCTCTCCCTTTTTGATGTGTGGCAATATGTTTAAGTTAGAGATAAACAACAGTCACAATAGTAATAGCAACACATAGCAATTGAAAAATCATGAGACATAGTAACCCTAAGAGGTAACCTCCCCCTTAACCTATGTCTTCCCCATTTTCAATTTTAGTCACATTCCAAGTTAAGTTTCCACTTAACAACAGCAATATGTTAAAAATATAAGACATATCAGAACCTAAGAGGTACCTCCCCCTTAATCCATGTCTTCTCCATTTTTAAACATCCAAGTTCTAAGTTAGAAAGAAAACCTTAAACCATCCATTCTAAGTCAAAATTCTAACTTAAACCACACATTCTCCCCCTTTGACACCATCAAAATGATTGCCTTAAGCAACCAAAACCCATGGCATCAAATGAGTGAATTTTCAATTTCTGAAAATTTCTCACAGTGGCTGAAAACCTGCGTGCCAGTCGACTGCCCATGGGGCAGTCGACTGATACGCTATCAATTGTTAGTGAGAGCCCTAGAGCCAATCATATGATGATTACTTTTTGGACTCATTGTATCATATTCTTGTATATATATTTCTTATATATAAAGCATTTCTTATGGTTATTGTACTTATGTGTATTGGTGCCAAATAACTTAGTATAATAACGTCCTTGAGTAGAAGGTTCTCATCTATATCAATCGATTAGTTGAATCGATAGTGAGATGATATAGAGAACACTACTCTTAATTATTCCTAGTCAAGTATTAACATTCAAGGACAATGTTAATGCATAGAGACTAGCATGTAGGTCAACATGATGACTTGATCTCACAAGTCATGGATATGAGATATCAAGTTGACACATGGGTATACATTAGAGAATGTATACTGAATGACCCACCATGAGAAAGTATCATGGATCATTATATGAGTGTCATATACTTTCTCATGTGACTATTAGTATGACTATTAGTCCTTAGACCTGAAGTCACCATAGTTCCCTACATAAGGAGTTATGTACTTTGGTTTCGTCAAACGTCACCCGTAACTGGGTGGACTATAAAGGCGATTACTGGGTATGTAACAAATTATGCGGAGGGATGTGAGTGATGTAGATGGGATCTATCCCTCCTATATGACGGGAGAGATATCATAGTCTTGATAGAGTGAGATCACTAAGTGCATGACCATGCCCAAATAAGGCAATATGAGATATTGAGCTTATTTGATTATAGTGAGTCTACTTGGAGTTCAAGACACATAGATTGATTGGAGGATGACACGGTCTATGCTTCATATAAGATCAATCTAGATATCGACGATAGAAGGACATTGTCACATATTATGAAAGTCATAATTAGTAGTCACATTGGTGATGTTGGATCTCAACATTCTTGTAACTTGGGTAGCAATGATGTGTTGCTAGATACCGCTCATTGCTTATGTTTCTAAGAGGTTAGAAGCATTGCCAACGTTACAAGAACCTATAGGGTCACACGCAAAGAACAAATAGATGGAGAAAAATGAAGTCAAGTTTGACTTGGCTAAATATGGAAAGTCCATAAAAGGCAAGTTTGACTTGACCCAAATCCAAATCAAGTTTGACTTGACTTGGTCCCACTTCAAGTTAGACTTGACATGGGAGAAGAAATGGAGTCAAGTTTGACTTGACTAAATATGGAAAGTCCATAAAAGGCAAGTTTGACTTGACCCAAATCCACCTCAAGTTAGACTTGACTTAATGCCACATCATTGTGATGAATTGGCATGGAGCCAACCATAGATGATGCTCCACATCATCAAGTGCATTAAGTGTGGATGCCACCTCATCAAGGAAGATTAATGGTCAAGTTTGACTTGACCAAAAGACCACCTCACCTTGACTTGACCAAGTGATGACTTGGCTTGGTTTTTTACCAATGGTGATGCTCCACATCATCTCCAAAGGTTGTAACCCCCCATTTGAATTTGAATTCAAATGAAATGGGGGTTATGGCCGGCCACTTAATGGCCATTAATGGCCATTAAGTGGCCGGCCACAAGAGAGAACAAAAGTTGGTTTTGTTCCATTTTTCATTAAGTGTGTGTCTTCTCTTCTTCCTCTCCAATTGTTGGAGTTCCTCTTCTTCTTCTCCTCTTGGCCGAATCCTACAAGGTGTTAGCACACCTAAAGGATTTCCTCTATCTACTTTTGTTCGCGTGGATACTTCTAGAGGGACGGCACTTGACGTCCTAGAGATCCGACATCAAAAAGGAGCGAACGGGATTAAACGGGGCACGCATCAAAGGTAAAATGTTTATCCCTCTTTAGATCTAGGAGTAGATCGGGTTTTGAAGCATGTAAACGAGCACTCGTACATTTTGAAATGGCTTTCTTCGCTCGGATCCTTGCTATTGGGGCTTTCGGGGTTTCCGCGACGCGAAAAAGCGGTTTTCGTGGCCCGAAAAACCCTACATCAATAACCCATTTCAGCTTTTCTGCCGAATTTCAGAAACTCCCAGAAAATTCCAGAAAATTCCAAAAATTGTAAAATTTTGCATACATGTTTGAAATATTATACTCTATCAGGGAAAAATATTAATCCATATAAAATTTCAAGCATGCATGACTTTTGATAAAAATCCAAAAGTTTTTAAAATCACTATATTTTGTATCAAACTTTGAAATCACTTTTGCAATCATATGACTTTTAAAAACATGGCAAAGTGTGTAAAGCATGAAATGGTTTTCCAATGTTTAAAATGTCCAACTATGATCTTTGGGCAAAGTGTCCATTAATTAAACACTTGCCTCCCCCATAGTTGGTCTAATTTTCATATTTTGATACTTTTAATGGTTCAACAATGTGTCACAAGCACAAGTGAGCCAAATGTATCACCCTAATGGATCAAGCACCCTTTTTGAAAGCTAATATTTCCGAGTTCACCCTATACTTCTACAAAACACATTCCAAGGCCTCTTCTTAAGGATGTAAACTCCGATTCGGGAAGAGGCTTGGTAAAGATGTCGACTAGGTTAGACTTTGATTCAATATAGTGTAGTTCTATGTCTCCCCTTGCCACATGGTCTCTAATGAAGTGATGTTTCACTTCAATGTGTTTTGTCCTAGAATGGTGAACCGATTTTTGGTTAAATTGATTGTGCTTACATTATCACATAAGACTTTGACCTTGGTGTAATGTAACTCATAATCCTCTAAGGTGTGCATGATCCAATGGAGTTGGGAAACACACCCACCCATTGCCACATATTCTGCCTCCGTTGTTGATAGGGCAACGCATGGTTGTTTCCTACTACTCCAACTAACTAAGGAAGACCCAAGGAATTGACACCCTCCACTTGTACTCTTCCTATCTAACTTGCAACCCGCATAGTCCAAGTCGGTGTATCCAATTAGGTCAACACTAGGGGTTCGAGGATACCAAAGTCCAACATTAAGAGTCCCTTTTACATACCTTAAGATCCTCTTAACTACAACCAAATGAGACTCTTTGGCATAAGATTGGTACCTTGCACACATACCTACCGCAAAAAGTATGTCGGGTCTACTAGCGGTTAGGTATAGGAGGCTACCAATCATGCTCCTATATTGTTTAGAATCTACAATTTTCCCTTCAATGTCACTATCCATTTTCACATTGGTTCCTATGGGTGTAGATGCTACCTTAGCATTTTCTAAACCAAATTTTTTTAACATCTCCTTAGCATATTTGGTTTGAAAGACATGTGTACCTTCATTGGTTTGCTTAACTTGAAGGCCTAAGAAGAAGGTTAACTCTCCTACAAGACTCATCTCAAATTCATCTTCCATACACTTGATGAATTCTTGTAGGAAGTCATTATTTGTTGACCCAAAAATGATATCGTCTACATAGACTTGGGCAACAAATATGTCCTTATCCTTAGATTTTAGGAACAGTGTAGGGTCAATTGTTCCTCTCCTAAACCCCTTAGACACTAGAAATGAAGAAAGTCTTTCATACCAAGCCCGGGGAGCTTGTTTCAATCCATATAAGGTTTTTCTTAATTTGAACACGTGTCTTGGAAAGTTAGGGTCCTCAAACCCTGGTGGTTGTTCTACATAGACCTCTTCCTTAATGATCTCATTAAGGAATGCCGACTTCACATCCATTTGGTGGAGTGTGAAACCCATGTGAGCGGCATAGGCTAGTAGGATTCTAATTGATTCTAACCTAGGTACGGGGGCATAAGTTTCATCATAATCTAGTCCCTCAACTTGGTTAAACCAATCTAGCCTTGTTCTTAGTGATTTTGTCTTGGTCATCTAGTTTGTTCCTAAAGACCCATCTAGTGGTTACAATAGTGCAATCATTGGACCTAGGAACTAGTTCTCAAACTTCACTTCTCTCAAATTGATTTAGCTCTTCTTGCATGGCTAAGACCCAATCAACATCTCCCAATGCTTCATCAATGGACTTGGGTTCTAATTGGGAGATTAGAGCTATTTGACTGGTTTGATCCCTAAAGTAGGACCTAGTCCTTACTCCTTGAGTGACATCACCCATTATTTGGTCAATAGGGTGATCATGGTGATGTCTCAAGGGTCTAGAGGTTGTAGGTTCATTTACTCCTTCTTCCTCATCCTCTAGTGTATTTCTTACTTCCCCTTGATCATTTCCCTCCAAATGTAGGTCTTGAATTCTTTGAGCAAGGGGTTGAACCTCTTCTATATCCTTATCAATAGAAGCCTTTTTGGGGTAGGTACTAGTGGTTTCATCAAATTTGACATTTGAGGATTCCTCAATCACCTTTGTCCTCTTATTGTACACTCTATGACCCCTACTAGTTAAAGAGTACCCTACTAAAATCCCTTCATCGACTTTTGACTCAAATTTCCTTAGGTCTTCTTTAGTATTTAAGATGTAGACTTTACATCCAAAGACTCTAAAATAATGGACTTGTGGTACCCTTCCATTCCATAGTTCAAAGGGTGTTTTTCCTAAAAACCTATGTACCAACACCCGGTTTTGGATATAGCAAGCGGTGTTAACCGCTTTGGCCCAAAAATAGCTAGGAAGTGAATATGCATTAAGCATAGTCCTAGCAGCTTCTTGTAGGGCTCGGTTTCTCCTCTCAACTACCCCATTTTGTTGAGGAGTCCTTGGGCATGAAAACTCATGCTTGTACCCATTTTCAACACAAAATTGTGTGAAACTAGTGTTTTGGAACTCCCCATCGTGGTCACTCCTAATTCGGTTTATTTTGATTTGTTTTTCGTTTTCTACCCTCTTACTGAATCCTATAAAAATCTCTAGGGTATCATCCTTATGTTTCAAGAAGTAGACCCATGTAAACCTAGAAAAATCATCTACTATCACTAGGCAATACTTACTCCCCACAAGTGAGGGAGTACTATGGCAATCAAACAAGTCTATATGCAAAAGTTCTAAAGGTAAGGAAGTGGTGATTAGAGTTTTACCTTTGTGTGATGCTTTTGATTGCTTACCCTCTTGGCATGCATCACACAACTTGTTCTTCTCGTACTTGATCATTGGAAGCCCCTTCACCAATTCTTCCTTGGCCACTCTTGCAATGCTCCTCATGTTGACATGTCCAAGTCTCCGGTGCCACAACCGCCCTTCTTCTTCTTTAGACATGAGACACTTGACAGCATTGTTAGTAGCATAAGATAGATCAATATAATATAAGTTTGCCTCTCTAAACCCTTCTAATATGATAGCATTTGATTCATTATGTCTAATGATGCATTTTCTAGCATGAAATTCTACTTGAAAATCGGCATCACATAATTGGCTTACACTTAATAAATTGAATTTCATGTCTTTGATTAAAAGTACCTTATGAATTGAAATAGTGGGAGATACCTCAATTGTGCCCCTACCAATGATTCTCAACTTTCCACTATTCCCAAAGGAGACCGTCCCTTCTCTTAGGTAGCTAATAGTGGTGAACTTGCTCACATCCCGATCATGTGTCTTGAGCATCCACTATCTACTATCCACAAAGTTGGGGCCTCCTTCACCTTTACCTAGATAACATGGAAAACATACTCTTTTGGTACCCATATTTTTGATCCATAAGCATCATTTAGAAATTTCTTAGGTACCCATGCCTTCTTTGTGGTTCCCTTAGCCCCTAGTCTCCTAGATGCACCAATCCTACTGGTAAGTGAAACAAATGCTACTTCCTTGGTCTTAGGCCTATAACCCAACCCGGCCTTGTTATACACAACCCTTTGACTGTTGATGATCATATCAAGGTTACTTGATCCTACTTGGAATTTCCTAAGGGCCTTTGTGAGGTCATCTACTTGTTTCCTTAATTCCTTATTTTCATTTTCAAGATGTGAAACATGTGAAGAGGTAGAGCTAGCATGCAAATCTTTAAGTTTAATAGCTTCTACTCTAAGCATGACAATTTGTTCCTTAAGATCCTTAACTTTACATCTAGCCTTAGCTAAGTCCATGTTCGTGCTAGAAATTATTTTCACTAACGTAGAGGAGGGTAAGTGGTATACCTCACTTACCGAAGCTTCTGACTCTGACGATGATGAAGTGGAGGAGCTCTCATCTTCACTACTTGAGCTTCGTTCATCATCCGATGAATCTGAGTGATCTTGTGCCATGAGAGCGAAGTGGGAGACTTGCTCTTCTTCTTCCTCTGAAGATGAGGGATCATCCCAAGTTGCCTTGAGGTTGGTGGCGCCCTTCTCCTTTCCCTTTGACTTCTTCTTGTCACTCTTCTTCTTCTCTTCCTTCTTGTCATCCCTTTTCTTCAATTGGGGACATTCGTTCTTCATATGTCCCTCTTGGTGACAGTTATAGCAGATTATGTCCTTGGTCTTACCTTTACCTTTGACCCCTTTCCTAGCATATGACTTTTTAGAAAAACTTTTAAATGCTTTACGAAATTTCCTTACCATGAAAGCCTCTTGGTCACTATCCATAGAGGCGCTTGACTCCTCTGAGTCCGATGACGATGAGTAGATCACTTTCTTCTTCTCCTTCCTCTTCTTCTTCTCCTTTTCTGCAACAAAAGCAATACCTTTCTTTTTGGCCGTAATGTTAGCTTGCTCGTGCAGTTCAAATTCACAAAAGAGATCGTCTAATTTAACTAAAGATAAGTCCCTCGATACCTTGTAAGCATCAACCATGGATGCCCACAGGGTGGTCCTCGGGAATGCTTGTAGGACGTACCTAACGATGTCCCGGTTCTCTATTTTCTCTCCAATCACATGGAGCTCGTTTTTACTTCCTTTACCCTTCCATGCAGCTGGCTGACGGTCTCATTGCTCTTCATGGAAAGGGATTGCAGTTGGGCCACCAACAAGTCCTTCATGGCTCTTCTGGACTCGTTTGACCCCTCGTTCAGTTCAACTAGCTTGTCCCATAGTTTCTTGGCACTCTTGAACGGCCCCACCTTATTCAGTTGCTCCCTCGAGAGCCCGCATTGCAATGTGGTGGTGGCCTTGGCATTTGATTGCGCCCTCTTCATCACCTCCTTAGACCATGTTCTCATAGGTGTTGGGTCTCCTCTTTCATCGATGGGCGCCTCGAAGCCATCTGCAATACTTATCCAAGTTTCGATATCATTCATGAGATAGTATTGCATCCTACCTTTCCAATAGGAGAAGTCGTTCCCATCGAAGAACGGAGGTCGTGCGGTGGAGTATCCCTCTTGAAACGCAATCAAAATTGTTCTGGTTGACTGTTAGATCTTCCAAAACGCTCCGGCTCTGATACCAACTGAAGAATCGTCTAAGGCGTGCAGAGGGGGGGGGTGAATGCACTTTTTTGGATCGTTTCGATCTCTACAGTATTGTTAGCGCAGCGGAAATAATATGCAAAGGAAATTAAACAATGCTAACAAAAGTATTTTACTTGGTATCCACCCAGATGGGTGACTAATCCAAGGGTCCACGCCGCGAGCACCACTTTCACTATGAAAACCTCCTTTAGGTGGAGAAACCTTTACAACGGCGATCTTCCTCTTTACAGAATGAAGTAAAATGAGTGAGTGGAAGCAAGAATACTTTTCAGTTTGGCAGCACTTCGTTACTGTACGAACCGTGCTATGCACGTGTAACGAGGAGCTCCTTTTATAGGTGAAAAGGACAGACTCACAGTCTGTCCAGCCCCGCACCAGTCGATTGCCCCAAGGGCAGTCGACTGGCCCAACATTAAATGTTATTCAACGGCTAGCCAACAGCTAGCCAATGGCTAGTTTTCGGGGTATACCAGTCGACTGCCCCAAGGCCAGTCGACTGGTCCGAAGCTGCGAACTTTCTGTGGGTTTTGGCAGTCAACTGCCTCTGGGCCAGTCAACTGCCCTGCCTCCCAGCTCAGCTCCAGCCACTCTGGACCTTCTCCTTCGCGTATGCCTTCAGGTCTGCTCCCTTGGTTCGCCCTTTGAAGTCCTCTTCCTCTGGCTATCGTCCCTCGGATGCGCACGCAAGCCTTCCCTTGGCTTGTCTCCATGCCACCCTTCACGTGTGCCCTTGAAGTCCACTTCCCGGCTTGCCCTTGGAGCTCTCCTCCCTCGGCTCTCGTCCCTCAGATATGTCCACCATGTGTGATTCTCCAAGTCCTGCAAACTCAATCACACACATCAAATACAACATAATACTCTAACCTTAAACCTATTCGCCCACACATCAAAACCATGATCTTCCAATCATTTAAGGGTCGATTGCCTCAACAAAACAAACTCGAGACGGAATCCATGTGCACCAATCTAAATACACTCAAGAGATGCTCAAGAAATTTAACATGAGCGACTCTAAAGAAGTAACCACTCCCATGGCGACGAACACGATGTTAGACAATGATGAGAGTGGGAAGCCCGTTGACCTAACCCAATATCGAAGTATGATAGGTAGTTTGCTATACCTTACAGCTAGTCGCCCTGATATTCTTTTTGCTGTGGGTATGTGTGCTAGATACCAAGTTTGTGCCAAGGAATCTCACTTGATTGTCGTTAAAAGAATTTTGAGATACCTTAAGGGCACAATTGGAGTCAGTCATTGGTACCCCCGTACAGAGTCGTTTGACTTAATTGGCTACACTGATTCCGACTATGCTGGGTGCAAGTTGGATCGGAAGAGCACAAGTGGGGGTTGCCAATTTCTAGGATCATCTTTAGTGAGTTTGTCAAGTCGGAAGCAACATTGTGTTGCTCTCTCCACGACCGAGATAGAGTATATCGCTATGGGAGAGAGTGTATCACAATTGTTGTGGATGATACACACACTAGAGGACTATGTATTATCCTACAAGGGTGTGCAAGTGTTGTGTAACAACATAAGCACAATAAACCTTACAAAGAATCCAGTCCATCATACAAGGACTAAACACATTGAAGTGCGACACCACTTCATTAGGGATCATGTTGCTAGAGGAGATATTGTACTCTCACATGTAGAGTCAAAATCAAACCTAGCTGACATTTTCACCAAACCACTCCCCGAAAATGAGTTTAGTTTCTTAAGGAGGGAGTTGGGAATGTGTCGTGCTTCATAGGATTGTCAAAACCCTTCATGATTAATTCTAATTGTTGGGCAACAATTATTGGGCAACTTGGGGACATCTCATACAAACTATAAGATTTAACAAAATGTTTTTGTTTGCTAGAAATGGGGTGGGATGTTAGGATCAACCTAATTACTCAAAATGTTCATGTATCCCTTGAGGAATTAGGTTGAAGAGACAAAAATCATTAAGTTGACCAAGTATGGGAAAAACCAATGCATAATACATGTGTATTTGGTTCCAAGATTATACTTGGACATTCCAATCGAGGAAACTTGATTGGAGATTTGTTCTTGATACAAATTTGTTTTTAATTGGTTGGAAATGTAAATTCATTTCGGATGGTTTTTCTTATTCATAAGGACACGACCTTATCTTGATTGTCAATATGGAAGAATACGATATCGGATAAGGGAATCCTTTTAGGGTCAGAGTAATCAATTTTGGTTGTATTAGAGGTTGAGAGGGATGTTTGGAACAAGAATTTCTGAAAGTCATCCAAGTTTCAGAAATCCATCTGAAATCTGATCGGTCCGCAGACCGATCAAATATCCCCTCAGAATACTTCTGTGTCGGTCAAATCGCTTAATAAACTGAACTTGATCGGTCCACCGACCGATCAGGACTCACTCTGATCATTCAAGGAGACCGATCAGGGTTGTTATTGATCGGTCAATAGACCGAACAGAGCTTAGGAATCGATTGGGAATCGATTCTCAAAAGTCCACTGATCGACCCCTGATCGGTCCACAGACCGATCAGACCATCCTCCTGATCGGTCCACAGACCGATCAGAGAGCTATCAAGAATCTGGTCAGACCTTCTGTTTGATTCCCTGATCGATCTACAGACCGATCAGGGATCTCTTTGATTGGTCATGGTGACCGATCAGGAGTTAGGCTGATTGGTCCATAGACCGATCAGAAAAGATCAAAAAAACCTTCTGTCAGGTTCTCTGATCGATCCGCAGACCGATCAGGGACTTCCCTGATCGGTCACCGGATCGATCAGAACGCAACCTGACCGATCAGGAGGTATCCTGATCGGTCTGGGTACTCTGGATCAGACGGTGGATCGATCAGCAACATTTATTTTGGTTGGTGATCGGTCCACCAACCCATTAAATCACTCAAATCCTCATATCCTCTAAACACAAGGCGCTGAAACATTTGCGCGAGCTCCTTCCTCTGGCTTGGTGATCGATCCCTACTCTTCTTGCGCAAGCTTCTTCTTCCTGCGCTCCTTCACTGTGAGTTCTTAGTTCGCCCCCTGTGAGCTCTTTGTGAGTGCACGCCTGACCTGCGCAAGCTTTGTCTGTGAGCTCTCTCCTGACTTGCTCCAATTTCTGAGTTCCTCTCTTCTTCAAGCTATCATGGTCTTCTCCAACCAACTCAAATAGAACCAAAGTAAGCTGTTATTGTGGTCTGGTTTTCCCTTCCTAATTGCTTTATATTTGTGAATTAATCATGAATTTTATTTGTTGTGTTGTGCCCTTAAACTTACCGTTGTTGATTATGTGGTTGTCGTGACCTCACTTGATCAAATCAACCTTGTGCCATGATCTAACCTTATACTGTGATCCAACCTTATACCGTGATCCATCCTTGTGTTGTGAACTTCATTTGATCAATGTCGTGACCTATTACCAACTTTAGGAAATCTTCAAAGGGGAAGGCTCCAGCTGAGGGAACCTCAAGGTTAAAAGCCCCCTCTTCGTCTTCTAGACCTCAACCATCCTCAAGTTCACGATTCCCTAATGCCGCATTTGAACAATCTTTCAAAAATAGAACCTTTAAGATCCTCCCGTGTAGATCTATTGATAAACCTTTTGTATATGAGTACTGTCCCTCTGTGAAAGAGATTATTGATTTCTACAACCTTGAATTTCTTATTTCTCTCGAAAGGAACATCAACACTGATCTTGTGTCCGAATTTTATAACAATTTGCAATCGGGAGGGGGTTTGGGGATCACAACTCGGGTAGCCAAAACCAATCTGGATCTTACCTACAACAATTTTTCTGAGTATCTTGGCTGTCGACGATCGCCAAATCCTTCTTCTGAGATTCCGTATCCTTTACTGCCTCCTTTCGAGGGGGTCACCTCTGACTCCATCTACGAGTACTTTTTTGAACACCCTAGACCGGATGTCCTTGATGAGCTAGGGCCTGATTTTCCCACCTTTGCTGCCCTACATCTCTTGCCATCTGACTATGTTTTATTTAAGATTATCACCAATTGTCTTCTGCCTATTACTTCAAAACCCCTCACAGAAATCCGTCCATATCATTGCTTGATGCTTTACGGGATGCATCGCCACCTCGATTTTGATATCACGACGTGCATTCTCTATTCCATCATGACCGATAGTGAGCTCGGGCGCCGCACGGTTTATATGTCTTTCGGACACATTATTACTGACTGGCTCCAGTCAGTCGGTATTGATGTGTCCAAGGGCAGGACTGTGTCGATGGTTTGGCAAGACTACAGACTTGGTAGACGCGCGTTTGCCAAGTTTAGCATTATTGCCGGTCCTCAGGGCCTTAGGTGGAAGGATGGGAGGGGTCTGGGGGAGCTACCATGGGCAGCACACATTCAGGTACCAGCAGCTCCAGCTGGACATCATGATGCGCCCGCAGTAGCAGAGGACGAGTATGAGCCGGACCCAGATCTTCGCTGGCAGATCGCCGAGCTTGAGCAGACTATGCAACATGAGTTTCATATGTCGGAGCTTTGGAGGCAGGAGATTCGGTCCGAGGTTTCTCTGTTACAGGCCGGTCAGCAGACCATCCAGTTTGAGATTTTTGGGTGGCGTGCCAGTCAGGAGGTGTTTCAGACTGCGATCTAGTCCAAGGTATTTGTGATGCACGCCGAGCAGCAGGCGATGTTTACTGAGTGGCGTGCTTGGATGGCGGGGCATCCGCTTCAGCAGACATTTTCTAGATTTCCGCCATCTAGCAGCACCGCTCCGGGGAGTTTTCTGCCTCTCGATGATACTGCATTCGACCCGATGCAGTCTGATGATCCCCCTGCTCAGGAGTGAATGTTTTTGTTGTACTCTGATTATGACTTCGATTCCATGACTATTTATGTATGACAGTATGCTGGATTCTATGTATGCCTACTTGTCTATGATTTTGCTGTCTATGTTTATTTTCATATGATGCATATGACTATCTTATCCTGCTGTATTTATTTTCATATGCTTATCATATGCTTCTCAATTAATCATCTCTTGTTTGTTTTGGGAGAAACCCTTGTTTAAGGGGGAGGTATTTTAAACTTAATAACCAGTCTACACCCTTTTCTGTGTTTGATAAAGGGGGAAAGTTTGGTTAGTTAAGTTTTGGGTTATTACGAGTATAACTAGTGTAGGGGGAGGACTTTGATTCCCTTACATTAGTGAAATTTGATGTCGATTGATTTCTAATACCTAAACTTAGAATCGGGTTGTCAAACAACAAAAAGGGGGAGATTGTTAATGCAGTCTGACCTGATTGTTATTTTGGTGTTGACACCGATTTAAGTTTAGGTTAATAAGGTAAGTTCGGGTTAAGTCCTGGTCGGGGACTGGGTAGGAATCCCGGTGAGTGAAGACGGGTGACGAAAACCCCGGTGAGCGAAGCCGGGTCTCGGTGAGTGAAGCCGGGTGATGGAAACCCCGGTGAGTGAAGTCGGGTCTCGGTGAGTGAAGTCGGGTGATGGAAACCCCGGTGAGTGAAGCCGGGTCCTGGTGAGTGAAGCCGGGTGATGAAAACCCCGGTGAGTGAAGCCGAGTACTGGTGAGTGATGTCGGGTGATGGAAACCCCGGTGAGTGAAGTCGGGTCCTAGCGAGTGAAGCTAGGTGAAGGAAACCCTGGTAAGTGAAGCCAGGTCCTAGCGAGGGAAGCTAGGTTGAACAAAGTCCTGGTGAGTAAAGTCGGGCACGGAGTCTCGGTCCGGGGGACTGAGCATTGAGTGTACTGGTCGGAGAGGGCACGTCAGCTCTTTCTCCGGGACCATAATTGTTGGATCGAGAGAACCGATAGAGGGGGGTGAATATCGGAAAGCGTTCGGATTTAAGATAGAGAATTTACACAACGGAAGATAAAAACAAAACACGCGAACACCCAGTAATTTTTTACTTGGTTCGGAGCCTAGGTCGACTCCTACTCCAAGGCCCACGATCGTTGATCGTTTACTTTTGGCAATTCTATATGAGGCGCAAAAGCAGTTTACAATATTGAATTACAAATGTAGCAAGTTAAACTTTTAAAACAAGAAGCTCTTCTTTAACCGACGTCCGATGTAGGTTGTCTTTTTCCGGAGCAGCGGGACGTCGTCGGCTCGAGTTGGGAGGTTTCCGGAGCGAGGCGCGAGAGAAGAAGAGCGTAGAAGCGTTGAATGATTTGATGCTTTGAAGCCTGGGGTCGAGGGCCCTTTATATAGCCCTGGGGGCGCCCGGAACGTCGGGGGCGCCCCCCCCCCCACGTGTCAATTGATCCGGTAGTTGCTCGGTCAGCTTCTGATCCCTTTACATTCGGGATCAGCTTTGACTGGGCGCCCGGAGCGCTCGGGGCGCTCGGGTTGACCGGGTCAAACCTTATCCCTTGGTTTCGTTAGCGTGTGCTTCGATGGCTTGCTATTGGGGGCGCCCTGGACGCTGGGGGCGCCCGGGAGAAGCGGGGGCGCCCGGGAGCACGGGGGCACCCCGCCCAGCAGCTGTTCGAAGCCTTCCTTACTTACATTGTCTTGTATGCACCTTGGGGGCGCCCGGGACACTCCGGGCGCCCTACTCAGTCACTGCCTCACTCCTTTGAGGTTCTATGAGCTGCAGACACTCATTCCTTTGGTCCTGCATCCAGGGTTAGTCCAAAACAACATAAAATAATAATGTGTTAGTTTATACAGCCTTAGCTGTCTTGGTTCTGACTTTGAGCCTCAAAAATGGAACCCTAGGTCGAACCGACGCCTACTGTTCCCTTGACAGGGAACGCGTCCTCACCTACTCCTCTCGGGAGAATGTACCTGATGCCAACCGCTCCTTTGGTTGGACTTTTGCCTGGCGGTCCTTTACCAGGTCTTGGATACCGAGATGTCCTTCGCCTGGTGCCTAGCATTCCTTCGCTAGGGCTTCAGTCCCAAGCTGTCCTTCGCCTGGCGCCTAGCAGTCCTTCGCTAGGGCTTTTTCACCCTGGCATTCCTTCGCCAGTGCCTAGCAATCCTTCACTAGGGCTTTTCACCCTGGCATTCCTTCGCCAGTGCCTAGCAGTCCTTCGCTAGGACTTTGTTTCCTGGCAGTCCTTCGCCAGTGCCTAGCAGCCCTTCGCTAGGACTTTGTTTCCTGACAGTCCTTCGCCAGGTGCTTAGCAGTCCTTCGCTAGGACTTTGTTTCCTGGCAGTCCTTCGCCAGGTGCCTAGCAGCCCTTCGCTAGGACTTTTTCTGCACACTCAGTGAACAACGTTAGATCACAAATGGTACTTAACTTTGAATCCTTTGTCAATATCAAAACAAGGTTCGATATGGTGCTTCCTGCACCAACAATAATGAGTCAGAGAAGGCTAGGGAGCCTGTTCTCTGGACTTAGGGTTAAATTGGTCGAAGCTGGATCGGTCTGGAGACCGATCAGGGAGTTGGCACTAACTCCTTGTTGTGGACTGGTCTAGTGACCGATTCAGGGAGTCTGATTGTTCTGGTGAACGATCAGAGAGAGGACTGAATGTTTCTATTTGGCTTCTGATCATTTTGGTGAACGATCAGGGAGAGAACAGAATGTTTCTGTTTGGTTTTTGATCGTTCTAGTGAACGAGCAGAGAGAGATCAGTAGGATGTCTGGAGAACCATGATCGGTCAAGGTGACCGATCAAGGTCCTCCTGAACCGATCAGGATGGGTCCTGATCGGTCTAGAGGTGGCCTGATCGGTCACTATGACCGATCAGGGCAGAGCCTGATCGGTCAAGTGGCCGATCAGGCCAGGAACTTGCAGGGAGTTGGAGGAAACTCCAGCAAGATGTGGATCGATCACAGTGACCGATCCACAATCCCTGATCAGTCAGTGTGACCGATCAGGAAGTCACTGGATCGATCAGGAGGCTACCTGATCGATCAGGGTCTTCACTGATCGGTCGGGTGACTGATCAGTGTCTGATAACTTTAATTCAAATCCGCTGTCAGACTTCTGATTTCACTCTGATCACTTCTGTTTTCTCTGCTACCTTACTGATTCACTTTTGATTTGTTGTGCTAAGCATCTGTTAAGTGTGCAGGTAATGCAGGGATGACTCAAATGAAGAAGGAGGGTCAACTGGAGACTTTCGCTTCGTCAGGATTGCCCGTTTTCCCTTCACAGGTTTCAACGTCTTCTGGCGCGGGCTTGCAACTGCTAGCGAAAGCTGACGATTGTCCTAAGGCTCGGCTGAAGAGGGTTCAGTGGAGTCCAGTAGAGGTAAGTGGGTTGGTGGCAGAGGTTGATGTAGACGCTCCTGTGAGCTGCAGACTCGCTGGTGAGTTGCATACGCGCCTGGGATGAACCTGGCGATGGGCAGAGGTTTAAGAGTTGGCTAGCAAAGAAGCCTCAGCATCTCACTGAACCTTAAGCATCTCTTTGAACACTTGCAAACTCTGATCATTTTGAATCTTCTGCAAACTTGAGCACTTGGAAGGAGTTGAGAACGTTGCGAGGCGAGCAACAAGCAGACACCGTGAGAAGGAAGAGCTGAGTGAAGGCTCTTGCCAAGGTTGTGATGTGTTGTGAGTTGTGCTCTGTAAACATTCTTCTTCGCTTGCTTGTGCTTTGTAAGATTCTCTTTGTCTCTGTGCTTATTTTCATATCATCTTGAGACTATCTTGTTGGAACTTGGATGGCGAGAGAGGAGGGGGTGAATGTAGCCAGACACTTGAACTTTTCAAATTTCTGCACTTCAGAGGTTAGGCAGCACCTGAAGAAAACCAAAAACAGAGACTAAATGCAGAAACTAAGTAACAACACAAAACGCTAACAAAGACGATTTACAAGGTTCGGGGATAACTTGCCTTTACTCCTTGGCGTGCCCGTAAGGTGGGCGATCCCTTGATCGTCGACAGATCAAGCCCCGGAAAATTCGGATAAAATGCAACCTCCTTCTCGATGGAGTAACCTCTCCACAGCGTTTCAAGATGGATCAAGTATAAAGTACAGGAAACATAAGAAGATCTTACTTAGCACTTAGAACCACAAGAACACAAGTAAACTTCTCCCGAGCTCCACTCAACGCAGATCTCACGCAAGAACTCCCTTCTTCGTGTCTTCTAGCTGATGGACTCGCCAAGCTTCTTGTTTCTCTTCCAAGTGCTCAAGTTGTTGGGACCGGGTGCATGTCGACAAGGATACGAGTTCATAAAATTCAAAATTTTTCGTGCAGCGGAAGAGTTTGCATAAAATAATTTCCTAAATTATTTCAACTTCGTATCTAGCATGCAACCTTACATTGTGTTGACATAATCATAAAATAAAACTTTGCGAAAAAGTAAACAAATTTACCAACTACCTCTCGTATCTCGAAGTAAGGGACGAGATCCAACCGTAGCGTCCCTTGGAAGTTCCGCCTCTATTCGCGTCCACGCTGAGTTCTCTTCGGGATGACTTCACAAAGTCACGAGTTTTGTGCCGACGAGAACTACTAGATTCTCGGAAGGCACAACTAGAAGGACAAGAGAAATAATGGAAAAACTAACCAATGAAGTAACGGAATCGTATTCCGGAAGAGAGGAGTCGCTATCCGCTTCTTCTACTTCGTGTTCGGGTTCTCCTTCTTCTTCAATGCTCACGGCAACTTCACCTTCTTGGATTTGGTTGGGCGCCGGCCCTAGAGGAGCTAGGGTGCGCCGGCCCTAAGGGAAGAAGAAGAGGAGGAGAGGAGAGATTAAGAGAGAGAGGGAGAGAGTAATTAATCTCTTGATTAATTGATTGGAATAAGGGCTAGCCTTTGGTTCCTTTATATAGTAGCAACTCCTTTGCTAAGTCTCCCTCTAAACCGAATTAACGGAATTAGTTATAAGAAATTTATCTTATAAATTTTCTTATTAATTATTCCGTTTAAACCGAGTCTTTATTATAAACCAATTTATAATAAAACTAATTCTTCTTCTCTTTAAATTATGGAATAAATTTTTTTATAAGAAATTTATAAACTTTCTTATTATGGAAAAATCAATTCCTAATTGATTTTATAAAATTAAAATAAACCAATTCATGGATTATTTTAATCTTCCATAAAAGAATAAATTTCTATAAATTTTATTCATATAAATTTCTATATACAAATTTATTTATCCATAATTTATAAAATAAATCGCACTAGATTTATTTTATTAATTAAACCAAAATTAATTGGTTTTTCTCCTCCATCTTGGCCGGCCACCAAAGAGGGTTTTGACACCCTCTTTGGCCGGCCAAACCAACCCGGACCGCCACGAATTAAACTCATTTAATTCGCCCAAAAAGTCTTCAAAAGACTTAGCCATTTTTAGCTTCCATTGCGCCTCTGACTAACTCAGATTCGACTTATTTCTCTTAATCGGAAAATCCAATTTTCAACTCGTTTTAAATCCCTCGGATTACTCGTAGTGCGTGTGACTAAATAGGCTTTCGATTTATGTTGGCCGTCTATAATTTAACTAATTATAGAACGGTCATGAGTGGCACCTAGTAGTACATCATGACCCCCAATTAATCGAAAGATCAACGGTTTGACCTCAGAAGAAATTATTCTGAAACCCTTCAGTAGCTCTAATGAATCGTGCCCCATTCCCTTCACCATCTTATACCCACTTGGTTCAGGACACGGTCAATAGTGTCAGTCCCCATTAGGCTGACTACGTCACACCTAGCCCAAGTAGTGTCTTTCTCGTCCTTTGGATTTCTAATTACTCTCATGTATTTAAGAGACTCGCACTCTTAACATGATATGCTCTGGCCAGAGGCTTTGAGTAACAATCCGACGATAGGCCTGGGTATACATCTCCTCGCAAGGAGTGGTGAATCCTTTGTAGGCTGTTCAAACATCTTCGAGCACTTCGGCTTATACCCGATCATCCTGGGTCCACACCTCCTTGGAGATGCTTGCTTAAGATGTCAAAGTATAAATCTCCATGACCAAGATGACTTGAACACCGCAAGTCAAAGGAACATCGCACTTTAAGCCGCAGTAAGATCTTCATTGACATATCTACATGTAGATTCCCATATGAAGTCTTACAACTAGTCACTCCAATGAACTAGTTCCCTTAACTAGCATCCATGTTTATCTCCGGACATCCCAATGTCACCAGCCAGTGAGAATCAGCTGAATAGAGAATAACCCATGCTAGTCTCAACAGAATCGATAATGTCCGTTTTTATCAATTCATCGACTAGGGATATTTCCAACAATTCACATTTGCACATTTAGAGATAATCACTAGTTGTGATCCCATCACAAATTCTCTTATGCTGTGAATTGTATGGCGGACATTCAGTATATGAGTTTAAGATCCCAATCAAATACACAAACATGTATACTCAAATAGTGAATTATCATTTATTGAAATAAATGTTTACAATCATAAGGCGATTGCCTAAGGACACTTCTCTCATATCACTAACACAAGTAACAGAAGGTTGCTTCAAGGATCACAGTTGCTTGCTCAAGATGATGGAACAGAGTTGTAGCAAGCGCATAATGTGTAGAACTTCGTTGTGTTAGTTGTTGAGACTTGTTCGCCACCAAGCGCTTAAGTCCCTCCCACTGATCACTAGGTCACCACCTCACTGCAGCCTCCAGCTGCTCACCTGCAACAGCCAGCTACCACTGAGCTCTCCTGGACTCCCTGAGCTTCCCTCAGCCAAGCCCCAGTCAGTAGCTCCAGCAGTGTCAGCATCCGTTGCAACCTGAGATGGAAAACGGACAAACCTGCTCCAAGGAAAGACTCCCATTGACTCTCCTTGAGTGTTTGAATCTATTCCTGTCACCTGCACACTTGATCAGATCATTAGCACAGCAAATCAAGCAGAGAATCAAGTATCAGAGATTAAGAGCAGAGAAATAAGATGTGTTCAGACGTGATCAGAGCGCCTGACAGCGCGTTTGAATTAAAGTGAACGGTCACCGGACCGATCAGAGAGTCCCCTGATCGGTCACCAGACCGATCAGGGTGGGTTCAGACCGATCAGGCTCCATCTTGATCGGTCCCCAACGCATAATCAAGAATCGCGACTTCTCCGGGATCTGATCACCAGACCGATCCCAAGTCGTGGATCGGTCACCAGACCGATCCACCCCTTTGCAGGGTGATTCCCCAACTTCGCAGTCCAACCCTCCTGATCAGTCACCAGACCGATCAGGGCATGCCTAGACCGATCAGGCTCCATCTTGATCAGTCATAGTGAGGAACTCGCGACACTTGATCATTCACCAGAACGATCTGAACAGTGTTCGAGATCGGTCACCGGACCGATCAGGAGCCGAGCAGTAGGGTTCCCAAAACCCACTGTATGCTCCCTGATCGGTCACCAGACCGATCAGGAGCTGAGTAGTGAGTGAGCTCTATGCTCCCTGATCGGTCACCAGACCGATCACGAGCTGAGCAGTAAGTTCCCAAACTCAGTGTATGCCTCCTGATCGATCACCAGACCGATCAGTCATAGCTGTATCGGTCACCAGACCGATCCACCAGGGATCTTCGTGCCAACTTACCTGATCGGTCACCAGACCGATCCAGGCTAGGAAAAACCCACTCTAAGTCAAGAGAACTGGCTCCCAGCCTCCCCGGACTCGTGCTCAGCCCCCCGGACCAAGACTCCATGCCCAGTCTCACTCACCGGGACTTCAACCTAGCCCTCCAAGCTAGGACCTGGCCCTCCAAGCCAGGATTTCATCCAACGTAGCCCTCCAAGCTAAGACCTGGCCCTCCAAGCCGGGATTTCATCAACCTAGCCCTCCAGGCTAGGACCTGACCCTCCAAGCTAGGACTTTTCCACACCTAACCCTCCATGTTCGGACTTTTCACACCTAGCCCTCCATGCTAGGATTTTTCCACACCTAACCCTCCAGGTTAGGACTTTTCACACCTAGCCCTCTAAAAAGTTAGGATTTTTCCACACCTAACCCTCCAGGTTAGGACTTTTCACACCTAGCCCTCCAAGCTAGGATTTTTCCACACCTAACCCTCCAAGTTAGGATTTCATCAAACCTAGTTCCACTAGGTATGCCTAGTTCATGACCAGGACTTAATCCCAATCATCTCATCAACGTAAACTAAAATCGATGCCAACACTAAAACAACAATCAGGATGAGACTGCGTCAACAATCTCCCCCTTTTTGTTGTTTGACAACCCGATTTTAAGTTTAGGGATTTGAAATCAATAATCGCAAATCTCACACTCATAGGGGAATCAGGATCCTCCCCCTACTCATAATTATCCCAAACTTAACCAACCACACTCTCCCCCTTTGTCAAACACCGAAAAGGGTCTAGAGGGGTCGTTAAGTTTAAAAATAAAACCTCTCCCTCAATCCTAGGAGTTATCTCAAATCAACAAAGAGTATGAAAAATTTGAGGGTTATATGAAAAACATATGACAAATATAAAGCATGGCAGAACAATCATATGTATCATATGGACATGAAGTGAGAAAAAGCATAGCAATGCATAAAATAGCAGTCGTATGAACAATCATATACATAATATGGCAAGGCATACACGGAAAGCAGTCAAAGAGTCAGATGCATAGCGCAGCATCAAAAATATAGTTATGATAGGCAGAGCATAGACATATCATCATCAAGTCAAAACAGGCATCACAAATCAAATCAATCCGCAGCAGGGTCGTTATTAGATGTATCATCAATATATATAACGCTCCCTGGTGCAGTGCTACTCGAAGGCGCCGCTCCAGATGATGAAGGCTGGTATGGATGACCAGCTGCCCAACTGTGCCACTCCTCATGCCATGTCTCCTGCCTGGTGCGGACCCCCGAAACGTCAGACTCGACTACTAGTAGTCTGCGGTCAAAAGTCTGAAACCCAGCCCAGACCTCCTCCCGCCAGAGCTCTCTCGCATGAAGATCATGCTGGATGGTCCGGTCAAGCTCTGAAATTTGCCAGCGCAGGTCGGGATCTGACTCATAGTCGTAGTCAGCGGCGGCGGCGGGCGCCTCCTGATGCGCAGGCGGAGCTGCGGGTACCTGTACGTGTGCGCCCCTGGGTAGCTCGCCAAGACCCCGCCCATCCTTCCATATCAAAGCCTGATCGTCTGGCCCAACAACAATACCAGATTTAGCAAACGCGCGTTTGCCCAATCGGCAATCCTGTCTAACCATGGGCATTGTCCGACCCTTGGTCACGTCAACACCTACTGACATAAGCCAGTCAGTGATGACATGACCGAACGGCATATAGACAGTGCGATGACTGGGCTCTCGATAGGAAATAATCGACCGAAAAATGTTCTCCATAATGTCAAAGTCAAGGCGGCGGTGCATGCCATCATAGAGCATCAAGCAGTGGTACGGACGAATCTCGGTCAAGGGCTTTAAAGTAGTAGGGATGAGATAGTTAGTGATGATCTTAAACAAGACATAATCAACGGGGGAAAGGCGGAGAGCAGCAAATATGGGGAAATCACTGGTGCGCTCACCGGGACCCCCTGGCCTGGGATGGCTAAAGAAGTACTCGTAGATAGAGTCAGGAGTGACTCCATCGAAAGGAACCGGTAGTGGATCCGGAAGATAAGGGTAGAGTGGAAAGTCATTATCTGATTGGCGACAGGCAAGAAAGGCAGTGAAAGCAGATAGATCAAAATTAAGGTCGATACTGGCGACACGGGTCCTCCACCCCGTACCCTCTCCACTGACCATGTTGTTATAGAATTTGGAAACCAAATCAAAGTTGATTGGCCTCTCCAGGAAAAGAATGGATTGAAGTTCGTAGTGCTCAATGAAGTCATACCGACGGACAATGTTCGTAAATGAATGCTTGGTCCACAGTCCAACATGGCATGAGTTTGAAGGTGTGATATTGAAAGGCTAGTGCGTAATGGATATTTTGAAATATGGTATGAGGGGGTGGTTGAAATTTTTGAGAAGGGGCAGAGGATGAAGGGCCTTTGCCCTTGGAGCTTCCCTCAATGGGTTCCTTGCCCTTAGATGACTTTCTAAAGGATTGAATAGGTCATGGCAACAACATGAATCAAGTGAGGTAAATCGAACATCGATAAGATCATGTCACAGGTTGATAATCATGGCATAAATTAAGAGATCACAAGGTAAAGGTTTGATCAATAAGAAGAACAGTCACGGCATAGAAGAATCAAGTGAACATAAGAGTCAGACATTGATCAAATTAACCATAACAGAAAATGATCAAATGAACATAGGTTTAATGAAATGAGATTCGATCAGTGAGGTTTTAGGGCAAGACAAGGGAGGTCACGGTAATGGCATACACAACACAAGAGAAAATTTATGATTAGCCCAAAAATCATGATAACTGAAGTAATCAGTAGAGTAAAATGAACCTAAAATTCACTTAGGTGCCATTGTTGAGTTGGTTGTGAGGAATCGCACGGCTGAGTTGCGCAGAGAACAACACACACAAATGGTGCTTTGTGAGAAAGAACACAGCAGCAAAAGAGAAACTCCTAGCAGCGCAGAAGAAAGCCCAGTTGCACGCGCAGCAGGGAGACGATCGCAAGAAGCCATGCGCAGGAAGAACACAGGAAGAAGCTCTCACGCACAGGAAGAGAATGCGCAAGAAGAGGGTTTCGGCGCAAGGGGTTTCGGCGCTAGGGCTTGGGAAGGAGGGTTTACATGAAGTTAATAGGTTGGTGGATCGGTCCACCAACCGCAATTTAATGTGATCGAACGGATCACCGTTCGATCTGGGAGCGCCCAGATCGATCAGGCTCCAGCCTGATCGGACTAGATTAATCCTGATCGGTCGGGCGATCGATCAGGCAGGCCCCTGATCGATCGGCTGATCGATCAAGGAGCGAACTGTAGGTTTGGGAGGCTTACTGTGACCCTCCTGATCAGTCTGTGGACCGATTACCACAGGATGCTAGATCGGTCTGGAGACCGATCCAGGCCAATACAGAATGTTTTGACAATTTTTCCCGAAGGAGCTGGATCGGTCCGTTGGACCTGTTGGGACCGGGTGCATGTTGACATGGATACGGGTTCGTAATTTTAAAAATAATTACGTGCAGCGGAAGAATTAGCATAAATAATTTCTCAAATTATTTTAACCACGTATCTAGCATGCAATCTTATGGTGTGTGGACATGATCATAAATTAAAATTTTGTGAAAAAGTAAACTAAATTACTTTGTACCTCGCGTAACTCGAAGAAAGGGACGAGATCCAACCATAGCGTCCCTTGGAAGCTCCGCCTCTATTCGCGTCCACGCCGAGTTCTCTTCGGGATGACTTCGCAAAGCCACGAGTTTCGTGCCGACAAGAACTACTAGATTCTCCAAAGGCACGACAAGAATACCAAGAGAGAGATGAGAAGACTAATCATCAAACGAAGAACGGAATCACCTTCTTCATCGAGGTAACTGATGGTTGAGCAACCTTCTTGCCCGAAGCCGAAGAAGCATGCCTGCTCACACAAAATTTGTCTTCTCCATCGAGAACATGAAGGTTGAAGGTAGGCGACCTTCTTTCTCTTGCTTCCACGCGTGGGTGGAGAGGAGACAACACAGCAGCATCTGTCCATGCATGCAATGAAAAACACAGCAGCCTTTTTTTTTCTTGCTGTCGTCCACGTACAGATGGGAGAAGACAAAACGCAGCAGCTGCATGCTGCCGTCCACGCACAGATGAATAGACCAAACCCGTAGCAGTCCACGCGTGGATGGAAATTGTAGCCAATGCATGCAGTCCACGCGTGGTTGGAGAAGAGAGCAGCCGCCCAGCCTCTTCAGCGCCGCTCAACCGAGAGAGATAGGGAGAGAGAGAGGAGAACAATCTAGGTTTTTCATGTGCTCTCTAGGATTAATTTTCTGGATTAATTTTCAAGGCTTACCTTGGTTCCTTTATATAGTAGCATCTCCATCGCCAAGTCTCCCCTTTAACGGAATAAATTTTCATAAAAAATTTATCTTATAAATTTCTTTATGAATTATTCCGTTATGCCAAGTTTTATTATAACTAAATTTATAATAAAAACAAACATATCTCTCCTTTTATTATGGAATAAATTTTCACAAGAAATTTATTATATAAATTTTTCTTATCATGGAAAAATCAATTCATAATTGATTTTATAAAATAAAATAAACCTTTTAAAGTTTATTTTAATTTCCATGAAAATAAATTTATTTATATAAATTTCTTTATATAAATTTCTTTATCCATAATTTTATAAAACAAATCGCGCTTGATTTATTTTATAATTTAAACCAAATAAATTGGTTTCCCTCCTTGTTGTGGCCGGCCAAACCAAAACGCCTCCTCGCGAATTAAACTCATTTAATTCGTCCAATAAGCCTTCAAAAGACTTAGTCATTTTAAGCTTCCCGTGCGCCTCTGATAAATTCAGATTCGACTTATTTCTCTTGATCGGAAAATCTAATTTTCAACTCATTTTAAATCCCTCGGATTACTCGTAGTGCGTGTGACTAAATAGGCTTTCGATTTATGTTGGCCGTCTATAATCAACCAATTATAGAACGATCATGAGTGGCACCTAGTAGTACATCATGACCCCCAATTAATCGAAAGATCAACGGTTGACCTCAGAAATAATTCTGAAACCCTTCAGCAGCTCCAATGAATCGTGCCTCATTCCCTTCACCATCTTATACCCACTTGGTTCAGGACACGGTCTATGTGTGTCAGTCCCCACTAGGCTGACTACGTCACACCTAGCCCAAGTAGTGTCTTTCTCGTCCTTTGGATTTCTAATTACTCTCATGTATTTAAGAGACTCATACTCTAAACATGACATGCTCTGGCCAGAGGCTTTGAGTAACAATCCGACGATAGGCCTGGGTATACATCTCCTCGCAAGGAGTGGTGAATCCTTTGTAGGTTGTTCAAACATCTTCGGGCACTTCGGCTTATACCCAATCATCCTGGGTCCACACCTCCTTGGAGATGCTTGCTTAAGATGTTAAAGTATAAGTCTCCATGACCAAGATGACTTGAACACCGCAAGTCAAAGGAACATCGCACTTAAGCTGCAGTAAGAACTTCACTGACATATCTATATAGATTACCATATGAAGTTTTACAGCTAGTCACTCCAATGAAGTAGTTCCCTTAACTAGCATCCATGTTTATGTCCGGACATCCCAATGTCACCAGCCAGTGAGAATCAGCTGATTAGAGAATAACCCATTCTAGTCTCAACAGAATTGATAGTGTCCGTTTTTATCAATTCATCGACTAGGGATATTTTCAATACTTCACAATTGCACATGTAGAGATAATCACTAGTTGTGATCTCATCACAAATTCTCTTATGCTGTGAATTGTATTGCGGACATTCAGTAGATGAGTTTAAGATCCCAATCAAATACACAAACATGTATACTCAAATAGTGAATTATCATTTATTAAAATAAATATTTACAATCATAAGGCGATTGCCTTAGGACACTTCTCTCATATCATTAACAAACTCCCACTTGGCCTAATGTCAATCGCTACGGTATCCTATACCACAGGCTCTAACATGACCCTCAAACTTGTTTTGAGGCAAGGCCTTAGTTAAAGAATCCGCTAAATTCCTTTCAGTGGGAATTTTCTCAATTTGTATATCATTCCTACTTATAATCTCTCTGATCAGATGATAGCGGTGAAGCACGTGTTTGGATCGCTGATGAGACCTTGGTTCCTTTGCTTGTGCAATAGCTCCATTGTTGTCGCAATAAACCGGTATTGCTTCATCAATGGTTGGAACCACACCAAGTTCCGAGACAAACTTCTTGATCCAAACTGCTTCCGTGGTAGAATTCGCTACAGTGTCTTGCTTGGAACTTTTCCAACTTATTGCGCCTCCATTCAAAGTAAATACGTATCCAGACTGAGATTTGAAGTCATCCTTATCTGTCTGGAAACTGGCATCTATATACCCACATATTACCATATCTCCTTCTCCATATATTAGGAACACATCCTTAGTTCTTCTTAAGTACTTAAGGATTGTCTTAACAGCCGCCCAATGATCCATTCCTGGATCCGACTGGTATCTGCTTGTGACACTCAAAGCATATGATACATCGGCCCTTGTACATAACATATCATACATGATAGATCCTATCGCGGATGCATAAGGAATCTTATTCATGCAAATCCTCTCGTCTTCTGTGCGCGGACACATAGACTTTGAAAGGTTGATCCCATGCCTAATGGGAAGGTAACCTTTCTTGGATTTCGACATGCTAAACCTTTTTAACACTCGGTCTATATATGTAGACTGTGAAAGACCAAGCAACCGTTTTGATCTATCTCTATAGATTCTAATCCCAAGGATATAGGTTGCTTCTACCAGGTCTTTCATGGAGAAAGTTTTGGACAACCAAATTTTAACTGATTGTAAGACTGATATATTGTTTCCTATAAGCAATATGTCATCGACATACAACACTAGGAATACGACTGCACTCCCACTAACCTTCTTGTACACACAGAGTTCGTCAAGATTTTGTGAGAAATCAAACTCTTTGATTGTCTCATCAAAACGGATGTTCCAGCTCCTTGATGCTTGCTTCAGTCCATATATGGATCGTCGAAGCTTGCATATTTTGGTTTTATCAACCGATGTGAAACCTTCAGGTTGTATCATGTATACATCCTCAAGCAGGTTTCCATTAAGGAAAGCTATTTTCACATCCATTTGCCATATCTCATAATCATAATGAGCTGCTATGGCCAGGAGCATCCGAATGGATTTAAGCATAGCTACTGGCGAATAGGTTTCGTCATAATCAATTCCTTGTTTCTGACGATATCCATTTGCCACTAATCTAGCCTTAAAGGTAACTACATTACCTTCCATGTCGATTTTCTTCTTGAAAACCCACTTGCACCCTATGGGCTTAATCCCTTCAGGTGGGTTAACCAAGTCCCATACTTGATTTTCGTACATGGAATCCATTTCCGACTTCATGGCTTCAAGCCATTTGTCCCTTTCTGAACTTTTCAGAACATCTTCATAACTGATAGGTTCGTCATCGCTTATGAGTAACACGTCGTTCGATTCACTTATGAGAAATCCGTATCTCTCTGGAATATTGCGTGTCCTATCAAATCTACGAAGAGGTGGTGTTGTTTTAGGTTCAACTGATAGCTCATCATTATGAGTTATTGGTTGTGGGTCTAGACTAGGTGTCTCTGTAATGTCTATTGGAGTTTCTTGAACTTCATCAAGTTCAATGCCACTCCCACTGTTTTCTTGTAAAAGAAATTCTTTTTCCAGAAATACAGGATGCCTTGAAACAAACACCTTTTGTTCCAAGGGATGATAGAATTGGTAACCCTTTGTTCCCTTAGGGTATCCAATAAATAGACATTTATCAGACTTAGCATCCAATTTGTCTGATACAGTCCGCTTCACATAAGCAGGACAACCCCATATCTTAAGGTGAGTTAAGTGAGGTTTTTACTATTCCACATCTTATATGGAGTAGTAGAGACTACCTTGGTCGGGACTCTGTTTAGCAAGTAAACAGCTGTCTTAAGCGCATAGCCCCAAAAGGATTTTGGAAGAGTTGCATGATTCATCATAGATCTAACCATGTCCATCAAGGTTCAGTTACGCCTCTCAGATACACCATTATGCTGTGGTGTATATGGCGGAGTCCATTGAGACAATATCCCATTGTCCCTAAGATAATCTTGAAACTCTTGACTCAAGTATTCACCACCCCGATCGGATCGAAGTATCTTAATACTTTTGCCAAGCTGTTTCTCTACTTCATTTCTAAACTCTTTGAATTTCTCAAAAGCTTCAGATTTGTGTTTCATCAAGAACACATACCCGAATCGTGAGTGATCATCGATAAAGGTGATGAAGTAGCTATAGCCTCCTTGTGCAAGAGTTGACATTGGTCCACATACATCAGTATGTATTAGACCAAGCAATTCTCCCACTGGATTACCTTTTCCGGAAAAGGGTAATTTGGTCATCTTGCCTTTTAAGCATGATTCGCATGTATCAAATGAACCGGGTTCAAATGATTCCAGAATTCCACATCGGTGTAATTCGGTCATGCGTTTCTTACTTATATGGCCAAGACGACAATGCCATGTGTAGGAGTCTATTCGATTATCTATTCGCGCACGCTTGTTGCTTACTTCGATATTGAAAATGTCACCGGATAAATCTAACGTGTAGATACCATTGCATAAAGTTCCATTCCCATAAAGAACACCATTTAAAGTTATGTAACAACAATTGTTACTGAAAGTTAAATGGTAACCCTTTTCATTCAAACATGAAATAGATACAATGTTCTTATTAACGAAGGAACAAAATAACAAAATAGAGTGACATTCAATAACGAAGATACCTGAAGAAGATGGGGCATCGGATGCCTTCTCTTTCAAGGACTCAAGATAAACCTTGCAGTTTCTTCGCCAGTGACCCTCCTTGCCACAATGATGGCAAGTGCCTTTTGGTGTCTTTTCAGTTTTTTTTGGCCTTTTTCTTCTTTCCTTTATTCTATTCTTTGGCCTTCCTCTTATAACCTTTCTTCGAGGAATCAACTAACAGTACCGTCTTCTGATCCTGCTTCACAGAAGGCTCTACAGTCTTCAGCAGGTTGAGCAACTCAGGAAACTGGTCTGGAGTTGCACCTTCTGGAGGATGGTTGGGAAGTTGATCTTCAAGGACATATGCAAGCTTCTCTGCCTTGAGGACTATCCTCAGGTTTCGAAGCCAGTCCATGAAGTTTGGCCCAGTCAGTTTATTGGTGTCCAAAATGGAACGCAAGTTTAGAGAAGACATGATCGAGTGATTATCCTAGAAATACAAATTGAGCTTATGTGAGAAGAATGATTAAAGAATGTATCAACATACATTAATAAAATCCTATTTATTTTTCGAATTGAATAACCCTTTTTATCAATTCGGGAGATCGTAGGAACATCTCCAAATAGGTTGATATCCAATCATAGATAAGAACAACCATGGCTGTGGCCATCAAGTTATTCTTAGCTATGAAGGTAGGTAATTATACCGATTACATATCACATATATGTAACTATCACTTTATGCTATCAACTAATTGAATGTTTGCATAAATCATTGGGTTGTTAACTCATTAACAAGTATGCAACATTATACATAGCACCCAACTGCACCTCTCTTTACATCGACCTTGGCTGTGGCACAACAAATCGATGCTCCAAGCTTAAGGCTGACCCATCAATCAAGAAATAGTTTTAATATGGTTGGAGCTCATTCAACCGTTTAGTCAGGCCTGGATGTGTCCAACAACCAAAACTAAGGATTGACCTCTGACTCCAACTGTATTAATCATAAACTAATTCCATGGTTTGAACATGTTGAGGTTCAAGCTGGGCATGGATGTGTCCATCAACCCAAACAAGAAACAAAACTCTGATTCTAACCATATTAATGGAAGGTGTTGGCCTTAATATTTTGTAAGGGGTTTTGGGTCTCATCCTTTCTTTTCTAAGCACATTCATGACATATAATTATGTCATGACTAACGATTTCCTTAATAAAGTATGTATGTGACTTAATTTATCAAGTCCCATGAATTGAATTAGGAACCGGATTTCCTAATTCTAATTTCATACTTTATTAAAGGAATTGTTTTGGGAAATAATTTCCTAAATTGTCATAATCAATTTCAGAAATAATATGTTTAAGACTTTGATTTCTCTAAATCAAATCTTATTAAATTAAGAGACAATTCCCTTAATTCAACCACATATTATTTTCATGAAAATCTCATTTAAGAAACTCTATAGGAAACCATTTTCCTAATTAATTTTGGAGACAACAATATGTAAGAGCATCACCTCTTAAATCATATTTTATTCATGGATTTAATTAATTACAACAAATCATTTTCTAAGGATGGCTCCCCGAGGCTCAGATACCCAAAGAAAAGTAATTTGTCGTAAATCCAATTTGGTCCGCTTCGGAAGCGTAACCAAATTAAACATGACAATTTCATTTAAAATTGGGAAATTACAACAACTAACTTTAAATTGGACGGCTCCCCGAGGCTCAATCCAAAATAAAGAATTTTGTTGTCAATTTAAAACCCAATTCAAATTTAATTGTCAATTAATTGTCCATAAATTTGTCTAGACTTTCTTGAAAGAAAGTGCCCAAAATTGCGAGATTTCATAATAGGTTTTCAGAATAATTGTAAGTTTCTGGTACAAAGAAAACTTACATATTTCCAAAATTGGAAAATTTCTAAAATAGAAAATTTTCAAAATTGAAAAGTTTCCAAAGATGGGAAGTTTTCACAATTATCATAAAATTTCAGAAACTAGGATATTTCAAACGTTTGCGAAATTTCATGAGGATTTCCAAACTTTGAAATTCCTAAATCTAAAATTTATAATAATTGGAAAATTTCCATAATTGAAAATTTTTCCAAAATTGATATTATGACAAAGTTTTCCACAAAATAATTATATGATTATGTCGAACACTAACCGGCTCTGATACCACTGTTGGGACCGGGTGCATGTTGACATGGATACGGGTTCGTAATTTTAAAAATAATTACGTGCAGCGGAAGAATTAGCATAAATAATTTCTCAAATTATTTTAACAACGTATCTAGCATGCAATCTTATAGTGTGTGGACATGATCATAAATTAAAATTTTGTGAAAAAGTAAACTAAATTACTTTGTACCTCGCGTAACTCGAAGAAAGGGACGAGATCCAACCGTAGCGTCCCTTGGAAGCTCCGCCTCTATTCGCGTCCACGCCGAGTTCTCTTCGGGATGACTTCGCAAAGCCACGAGTTTCGTGCCGACAAGAACTACTAGATTCTCCAAAGGCACGACAAGAATACCAAGAGAGAGATGAGAAGACTAACCATCAAACGAAGAACGGAATCACCTTCTTCATCGAGGTAACTGATGGTTGAGCAACCTTCTTGCCCGAAGCCGAAGAAGCATGCCTGCTCACACAAAATTTGTCTTCTCCATCGAGAACATGAAGGTTGAAGGTAGGCGACCTTCTTTCTCTTGCTTCCACGCGTGGGTGGAGAGGAGACAACACAACAGCATCTGTCCATGCATGCAATGAAAAACACAGCAGCCTTTTTTTTCTTGCTGTCGTCCACGTACAGATGGGAGAAGACAAAACGCAGCAGCTGCATGCTGCCGTCCACGCACGGATGAATAGACCAAACCCGTAGCAGTCCACGCGTGGATGGAAATTGTAGTCGATGCATGCAGTCCACGCGTGGTTGGAGAAGAGAGCAGCCACCCAGCCTCTTCAGCGCCGCTCAACCGAGAGAGATAGGGAGAGAGAGAGGAGAACAATCTAGGTTTTTCATGTGCTCTCTAGGATTAATTTTCTGGATTAATTTTCAAGGCTTACCTTGGTTCCTTTATATAGTAGCATCTCCATCGCCAAGTCTCCCCTTTAACGGAATAAATTTTCATAAAAAATTTATCTTATAAATTTCTTTATGAATTATTCCGTTATGCCAAGTTTTATTATAACTAAATTTATAATAAAAACAAACATATCTATCCTTTTATTATGGAATAAATTTTCACAAGAAATTTATTATATAAATTTTTCTTATCATGGAAAAATCAATTCATAATTGATTTTATAAAATAAAATAAACCTTTTAAAGTTTATTTTAATTTCCATGAAAATAAATTTATTTATATAAATTTCTTTATATAAATTTATTTATCCATAATTTTATAAAACAAATCGCGCTTGATTTATTTTATAATTTAAACCAAATAAATTGGTTTCCCTCCTTGTTGTGGCCGGCCAAACCAAAACGCCTCCTCGCGAATTAAACTCATTTAATTCGTCCAATAAGCCTTCAAAAGACTTAGCCATTTTAAGCTTCCTGTGCGCCTCTGATAAATTCAGATTCGACTTATTTCTCTTGATCAGAAAATCCAATTTTCAACTCGTTTTAAATCCCTCGGATTACTCGTAGTGCGTGTGACTAAATAGGCTTTCGATTTATGTTGGCCGTCTATAATCAACCAATTATAGAACGATCATGAGTGGCACCTAGTAGTACATCATGACCCCCATTTAATCGAAAGATCAACGGTTGACCTCAGAAATAATTCTGAAACCCTTCAGCAGCTCTAATGAATCGTGCCTCATTCCCTTCACCATCTTATACCCACTTGGTTCAGGACACGGTCTATGTGTGTCAGTCCCCACTAGGCTGACTACGTCACACCTAGCCCAAGTAGTGTCTTTCTCGTCCTTTGGATTTCTAATTACTCTCATGTATTTAAGAGACTCATACTCTAAACATGACATGCTCTGGCCAGAGGCTTTGAGTAACAATCCGACGATAGGCCTGGGTATATCTCCTCGCAAGGAGTGGTGAATCCTTTGTAGGCTGTTCAAACATCTTCGGGCACTTCGGCTTATACCCAATCATCCTGGGTCCACACCTCCTTGGAGATGCTTGCTTAAGATGTTAAAGTATAAGTCTCCATGACCAAGATGACTTGAACACCGCAAGTCAAAGGAACATCGCACTTAAGCTGCAGTAAGAACTTCACTGACATATCTATATAGATTACCATATGAAGTTTTACAGCTAGTCACTCCAATGAACTAGTTCCCTTAACTAGCATCCATGTTTATCTCCGGACATCCCAATGTCACCAGCCAGTGAGAATCAGCTGATTAGAGAATAACCCATGCTAGTCTCAATAGAATTGATAGTGTCCGTTTTTATCAATTCATCGACTAGGGATATTTTCAATACTTCACAATTGCACATGTAGAGATAATCACTAGTTGTGATCTCATCACAAATTCTCTTATGCTGTGAATTGTATTGCGGACATTCAGTAGATGAGTTTAAGATCCCAATCAAATACACAAACATGTATACTCAAATAGTGAATTATCATTTATTAAAATAAATATTTACAATCATAAGGCGATTGCCTTAGGACACTTCTCTCATATCACTAACAGGACCGATCAGACCTACTCCTGATCGGTCCGGTGACCGATCAGGCTCCCTGAATTTTTCTGATACGATCTAAAATATCAGTTGCAGACTCCAAACGATATCTGATAAGGTCTGATGAAAATTATCGATCTTGGAAGTGTTCCCATGACTATAATTGATCCCTAAACAAGGATCAAAAGTCCTTATGGTTTTGACAAAACACTTTGCTCCACCCAAGTGGAGTCAAACTCAATCAACAAACATCCACTCAATTTCAAACAAGTTTTGTATCAATATAAGGTCTCCAATCAAGTTTCCTTGATTGGAATGTCCAAGTATGATCATGGAGCCAAGTACACATATGTTATGCATTAGTTTTCCCCATACTTGGTCACCGTAGTGATTAATATCTCGTCAACCTAATTTCTCAAGGGATGCAATGACATTTCGAGAAATTAAGTTGATCCTAGCATCTCACCCCATTTCTAGCAAACAAAAACGTTTTGTTAACCTTATAATTTATGTGAGATGTCCCCAAGTTACCCAATTGTTGTTCCCCAACAATTCGAAATGATCATGAAGGGTTTTGAATGCGTTTAAATCCTACGAAGTGCGACACATTCCCAATTCCCTTCTTAAGAAACTAAATTCATTCTCGGGAAGTGGTTTAGTGAAAATGTCAGCTAGATTTGATTTGGACTTAACATATGAGAGTACAACATCTCCTCTAGCAACATGATCCCTAATGAAGTGGTGACACACTTCAATATGCTTTGTCCTAGAATGATGGACTGAATTCTTTATTAGGTTAATTGTGCTAATGTTGTCACACAACACTTGCACACCCTTGTAGCTTAATCCATAGTCCTCTAGAGTATGAATCATCCACAACAATTATGATATACTCTCTCCCATGGCGATATATTCTACCTCGGTCGTGGAGAGAGCAACACAATGTTGCTTCCGACTTGACCAACTAACTAGAGATGAACCTAAGAATTAGCAGCCCCCACTTGTGCTTTTCCGATCCAACTTGCATCCAGCGTAGTCGGAATCGGTGTAGCCAATTAGGTCAAATGATTCGGTACGGTGGTACCAAAGTCCAACTCCAATTGTGCCCTTAAGGTATCTCAAAATTCGTTTAACAGCAATTAAATGAGATTCCTTAGCACATACTTGATACCTAGCGCACATACCCACAGCAAAAAGTAAATCAGGTCGACTGGCTGTCAGGTATAGCAAACTACCTATCATGCTCCGGTATTGAGTTAGGTCAACAGGTTTACCACTCTCATCATTGTCTAATCTTGTGTTTGTAGCCATGGGAGTGGTAACTTCCTTCGAATCACTAATGTTAAATTTTCAGAGTATCTCTTGAGTGTACTTTGATTGATGCACATGGATTCCATCCCGGGTTTGTTTGATTTCGAGTCCAAGGAAGAAAGTCAACTCTCCCTCTAGACTCATTTCAAATTCCCTCTTCATTTGTCCAATGAATTCATTTAAATAGCCCTTGTTGTTTGAGCCACAAATTATGTCATCGACATATACTTGAGCTACAAATATATTGTCACCATCTCTTCGTAAAAATAGTGTAGGGTCTATTTGGCCTCTAACAAAGCCTTTTTCAATTAGAAATGTCGACAACCGTTCATACCAAGCTCGGGGTGCTTGTTTAAGGCCGTAGAGTGCCTTCTTGAGCTTGAACACGTGGTTTGGAAATTCGATACTCTCAAACCCCGGAGGTTGTTCGACATAGACCTCTTCTCTTATTAAACATTTAGGAAGGCCGATTTGACATCCATTTGATATAGCTTGAAACCACGATGTGCTGCAAATGCAAGCATCAATCGAATGGACTCTAATCGTGCCACAGGAGCATAGGTCTCATCATAATCAAGGCCTTCTACTTGACTGTAGCCCTTGGCTACTAATCGTGCCTTGTTTCTTATGATTTCTCCCTTATGGTTCAATTTATTTTTGAAGACCCATTTGGTTCCAATAATGGTGGTCTTCTTGGGTCTAGGGACTAAGTCCCACACTTGACTTCTTTCGAATTGACCTAGTTCATCTTGCATGGCAATGATCTAATCGGGATCATTTAATGCTTCGTCAATTTTTCTAGGTTCAATTTCGGAAATTAGGGCAACTTCATTAGCCTCATTCCGGAAGAATGATCTAGTCCTAACCTCATGATGGATATCTCCAACAATTTGGTCTTGGGGATGACTAGAGGCTAACCTAGTTGTTCTAGGAGTTGGTGGTGCTTCTTGAATGGTTTCACTAGACACCGGCTCAGCCTCAGGATCCGGCTGATCGATGGGTTGTCTAGGCTCACCGTCATCAGACTCATCACAATCAACAATACTTGGACTTCATCCAAACTTAGTTTCCTAAGTTCGAATTGAACTCCTTTGACATCTTCTGGTTGATCATTTGCTTTTGGAATTTCTTCAAAGACAACATCAGAAGATTCTAGATCTCTTGTTGTAGACTCGGTAGGCTTTGCTAACAAGGGAGTACCCGACCAGTATCCCTTCATCAGCCTTTGCCGTGAACTTTCAAGATGGTCCTTGGTGTTTAGGATAAACACCTTACAACCAAACACCCTAAGATGTTTAACTGTAGGCGGTTTTCCAAACCAAAGTTCATGGGGAGTCTTTCCTAAGAACCTATGGACGAGGACTCGGTTTTGCACGTAGCAAGCTGTGTTTACAGCTTCGGCCCACAAATACCCCGGTAATGAGTACTCATTAAGCATGCTTCGAGCAACCTCTTGTAGGACTCGGTTCTTCCTTTCTACAACACCATTTTGTTGTGGTGTTCTAGGAGTGGAGAACTCATGTCGATACCCTCTATCCTGACAAAACTCTAAAAATCTTTGATTTTGAAATTCACCTCCATGATCACTTCTTATTGTTTTAATTGTTGATAATTTCTCATTTTCAACTCTTCTACAAAAAGAAATGAAAACATCTAAGGTTTGATCCTTATATTTTAGAAAATACGTCCATGTATATCTAGTAAAATCATCAATGATAACAAAATAATATCTACTACCATTCAAGGATATAATGGTGCTACAATCAAACAAGTCCATATGAAGTAAATCTAATGCGGTAGAAGTACTTACAGTGCTTTTACCTTTATGTGCAGATTTTGTTTGCTTACCCATTTGACATGCATCACAAAGTTTGTCCTTTTCATACTTGATGCTTGGTAAGCCACGAACTAATCCCTTGTTAGCTAACTTCCGGATATTCTTCATGTTCGCGTGTGCTAGTCTTCGGTGCCAAAGGGTGGATTCATCTTCTCTTGACATGAAACACTTAGCAAAAGCATTAGTAGCACTTTTAAAGGAAACTTGGTAAATGTTATCTACTCTTGTTCCTACTAGTACTGTGTCAACATTGTCATATTGTCTAACTAGATATTGACTTGATTGGAAATTAATTGTGTAACCTGCATCACACAATTGACTAACACTTAGGAGATTAAATGTCATCCCCTTGACTAGGACATTCTTAATCCTAAGACATTCAGATATTTGAATATCTCCTATTCCTATGACCTTAAGACTACCATTGTTACCAAAGGAAACATTACCTCTACATTTTCTTTGAAGGGTAGTAAATAATGATCTATCCCCGGTCATGTGTTTGGAGCACCCACTATCAACGAACCAAGTTGATAGATGCTCCCCCTCAATCACAACCTACATAATTCGAAAAATAGAAGATTTAGGTACCCAAACCTTGGGACCTAAAGCACCAACTAAGCAAGACTTAGGCACCCATGCCTTGACTACTTTTCTTTGAACCCTAGGTTTCTTAGATTGTCTAACATCAGTCCTAGACATTAAAGACACAAATGATGGTTCTTTGGGTCGGTAACCAATACCGGCCCTATTGTAGACTGCCCTTTGGGCATTTAGGATCATGTCTAGAGTGTTTGAGCTTGTTGAGAACTTCTCAAGAACACTCTTGAGTCTCTCAACTTCACTCTTCAAAGTTTTGTTTTCATCCTCTAGCATTTCTACATGTAAATTATCCACATCCTCATCCTTAGAGGATGTCAATTGTTCAACCTCTAATTTCAATGATTTAACTTTTGCTTTTGACTTTTTCAGTAAATCGGTTAAATAAGCAATTGTTCTATAGCATTTATCGAGTTTGGGAGTGATTACCTCTTCATCATCCGAAGATGATGAAGTCACGTTTGAGGAGTCGGAAGATTCATCACTGCTTTCTTCTCCTTCAATTGCCATAAGTGTCATATGTCGTGTACTCTTTTCATCCTTCTCCTCTTCGGATGAACTTGAGGAGGATTCATCCCATGTGGCCTTCAAGGCCTTCTTCTTCTTCTTGGATCTATCCTCCTTCTTTTTGAGCTTTGGGCAGTCCTTCTTGAAGTGCCCTTTCTTACTACATTCATAGCAAGTAATATTAGATTTATCAATCTTATCTTCACTAGGGTTACCTTTACCCTTGAAGCGCCGACTCTTTCTCATCATCCTTCTAACAAAGTTGGCCATCTTGGAGGAAGGAGACCCATTGCCATCCTCCTCGGAATTGGATTCGGATTCGGATGAGGATGAAGATGAAGAGACTTCCTTCTCCTACTTCTTCTCCTTCTTCTTCTTAGTCTTTTCTCCTGCAACTAAGGCAATCCCCTTCTCCTTGGGGCCTTTGTTAGCCATTTCATGAAGTTCCATCTCATAAAATAAATCATCTAGTTTTACAATTGATAAGTCCTTGGAAACTTTGTAGGCATCCACCATGGATGACCACAAAGCGTTCCTTGGAAAAGCTTTTAACACATACCTCACAAGGTCGCGGTTTTCGACTTTTTCATCAATAGAGTGGAGACCATTCAATACCTCCTTGAATCTGCTGTGGAGCTCATTTACGGTTTCACTCTCCTTCATGGAGAGATTTTGGAGTTGGTTGAGGAACCAATCCCACTTGGCGATTCTTGAGTCTCGGGCGCCCTCGTGGAGTTCGATGAGCTTATTCCACAAATCCTTTGCACTTGTAAAGGGACCAACCTTGATGGGTTGGTCTTTATTCATGCCACATTGCAAAGTCACCACCGCCTTTGCGTCAGCTTCACTCTTCCGGGTTTGCTCAGCCGACCAACACCAAGATTCCAATTCTTTTCCTTCATCATCCTTTGGAGGGGAAAAACCCTCCTTCACAGCGACCATGTGTTGATGTCCATCTTTAGATAATACTCCATCTTCGATCTCCAATATTGAAAATCTGCTCCATCGAAGAAGGGAGGTCAGGTGGTGGAAAAACCTTCTCTCAAAGCCATTGTAGTTGACTCTCGGTTGTTAATCCACTTGTACAGAGCCCCAAGCTCTGATACCACTTGTTGGAACTTGGATGGCTAGAGAGGGGAGGGTGAATGTAGACAGACACTTGAACTTTTCGAATTTATGCACTTCAGAGGTTAGGCAGCAGCGGAAGCAAACCAAAAACAGAGACTAAATGCAGAAACTAAGTAACAACACAAAACGCTAAGAAAGAGGATTTACAAGGTTCGGGGATAACTTGCCCCTACTCCTTGGCGTGCCCGTAAGGTGGGCGATCCCTTGATCGTCGGCAGATCAAGCCCCGGAAAATTCGGATAAAATGCAACCTCCTTCTCGATGGAGTAACCTCTCCATAGCGTTTTAAGATGGATCAAGTATAAAGTACAGGAAACACAAGAAGGATCTTACTTAGCACTTATAACCACAAGAACACAAGCAAACTTCCCCTGAGCTCCACTCAACGCAGATCTCACGCAAGAACTCCCTTCTTCGTGTCTTCTCGCTGATGGACTCGCCAAGCATCTTGTTTCTCTTCCAAGTGCTCAAGTAACAGAAGGTTGCTTCAAGGATCACAGTTGTTTGCTCAAGATGATGGAACAGAGTTGTAGCAAGCACACAATGTGTAGAACTTCGTTGTGTTAGTTGTTGAGACTTGTTCGCCACCAAGCGCTTAAGTCTCTCCCACTAATCACCAGGTCACCACCTCACTGCAGCCTCCAGCTGCTCACCTGCAACAGCCAGCTACCACTGAGCTCTCCTGGACTCCCTGAGCTTCCCTCAGCCAAGCCCCAGTCAGCAGCTCCAGCAGTGTCAGCATCCGTTGCAACCTGAGATGGAAAACGGACAAACCTGCTCCAAGAAAAGACTCCCATTGACTCTCCTTGAGTGTTTGAATCTATTCCTGTCACCTGCACACTTGATCAGATCATTAGCACAGCAAATCAAGCAGAGAATCAAGTATCAGAGATTAAGAGCAGAGAAATAAGATGTGTTCAGACGTGATCAGAGCGCCTGACAGCGCGTTTCAATTAAAGTGAACGGTCACCGGACCGATCAGAGAGTCTCCTGATCGGTCACCAGACCGATCAGGGTGGGTTCAGACCAATCAGGCTCCATCTGGATCGGTCCCCAACGCGTAATCAAGAATCGCGACTTCTCCGGGATCCGATCACCAGACCGTTCCCATGTCGTGGATCGGTCACCAGACCGATCCACCCCTTTGCAGGGTGATTTCCCAACTTCGCAGTCCAACCCTCCTGATCGATCACCAGACCGATCAGGGCATGCCTAGACTGATCAGGCTCCATCCTGATCGGTCATAGTGAGGAACTCGCGACACTTGATCGTTCACCAGAACGATCTGAACAGTGTTCTAGATCGGTCACCGGACCGATCAGGAGCTGAGCAGTAGGGTTCCCAAAACCCACTGTATGCTCCCTGATCGGTCACCAGACCGATCAGGAGCTGAGTAGTGAGTGAGCTATATGCTCCCTGATCGGTCACCATACCGATCAAGAGCCGAGTAGTAAGTTCCCAAACTCAGTGTATGCTTCTTGATCGGTCACCAGACCGATCAGTCATAGCTGGATCGGTCACCAGACCGATCTACAAGGGAACTTCGTGTCATCTTCCCTGATCGGTCACCAGACCGATCCAGGCTAGGCCAAACCCACTCTAAGTCAAGAGAACTGACTCCCAGCATCCCCTGACTCATGCTCAGTCCCCCGGACCAAGACTCCATGCCCAGTCTCACTCACCGGGACTTCAACCTAGCCCTCCAAGCTAGGACCTGGCCCTCCAAGCTAGGATTTCATCCAACCTAGCCCTCCAAGCTAGGACCTGGCCCTCCAAGCCGGGATTTCATCAACCTAGCCCTCCAGGCTAGGACCTGACCCTCCAAGCCAAGACTTTTCCACACCTAACCCTCCAGGTTAGGACTTTTCACACCTAGCCCTCCAAGCTAGGATTTTTCCACACCTAACCCTCCAGGTTAGGACTTTTCACACCTAGCCCTCCAAGCTAGGATTTTTCCACACCTAACCCTCCAGGTTAGGACTTTTCACACCTAGCCCTCCAAGCTAGGATTTTTCTACACCTAACCCTCTAGGTTAGGATTTCATCAAACCTAGTTCCACTAGGTATGCCTAGTCCACGACCAAGACTTAATCCCAATCATCTCATCAACCTAAACTAAAATCGATGTCAACACCAAAACAACAATCAGGGTCAGACTGCGTCAACATATCTGTGGAGAGGTTTCTCCACCGAGAAGGAGGCTGTGATATCCGGATTTCTGGGGCTTGATCTTCTGACGATCAATGGATCGCCCACCTTACGGGCACGCCAAGGAGTAGGGGTAAGTTATCCCCGAACCTTGTAAATTTTGTGTCATTTCTGTTTGGTTTCTTTGTTTCTTTTTATTTCTAACTTTCTGCTTGTTGCTTTCTTCCGTTGCTAACCCAATTGCAGAAAGATCAAAGAAGGCGAAAAGTTGTGTGTCTGGCTATTCACACCCCCCCCTCCTCTCTAGCCATCCAAGGACCAACAAAAATGACAAGACCGTATATGTGGAAGACATAATCTTAGATCAAAATATTTTTTTGAATAATATCTTTCTTATGGCATTTAAAGGAAAATACATCAACTAGCAAGCCTCACAAGACTTACCTCTATTAGCGTCTATGCCCATTTGTCCTCAAGAAAACTTTGCAAGCTATAAGTTTCTTCTCCATTTGGTAATAGCTATTGATGCAGGGTGCGCAATATGTAACCCAAGATTTTGAAATTTGACTAACATTAAAGTTAGATTAGTTATGACCTAACCAATTACGTTATGTTTGTAGGTGTAGGATACTTGACAGATGTTAAAGTCCTTGTTGTGATCAAATCCTAGTGGATCTAGGCATGAGCTAAGTTTTAGTTGGGACTAAGCAGACAAATTTCTAGTTAGAAGCTAGGTGAATTAAGTTCAAGTGATTAAGATTTGACAGATAAAATTCCTATCTAGAGACTAGGTGAATTAAGTCAAAGTAATTAAGGTTTAAAGACAAATTCCACGTTGGAGGCTAGGTGAATTAAGTCTAAGTAATTAAGGCTTCACAGATAAAATTCCTAGCTGGGTCTAGGCGACTTAAGTCCAAGTATGTGGAATCTACTGGGATCACTCAACCGACAAGAAGGGGTGAATTATCCTTGAAAAATAAACTCGAGATCTTTTGTTTAACTTAACAAAGATAGTTAGTTAGCACAAATAATTATCATAAATAATATTAACTAAGAAACAGAAAGTGGCACAAACATATTTACTTGGTTGCAACCAAGAAGTTGCTAATCCAAGAAAATTATAGTGCAATCTCCAAATCAACTGCTTGTGGATAGAGAAGCCTCTTACATAATTAGAAACTCAAAGAAAATAGAGGAAAACTATTACAAAATTCATTACAACTTGAATGATTGAAATGCTCTAAGTTTAAAGGCTTATTTATAGCCCCTGGGAAAACTGATTGACATGTTGACGTGGCACATCACGGGCGCCTGAGTACACATGGGCTCCTGAGAGCGATCAACGCCTATCCACATCGCAACGGCCAGAAAATGGCTTGTTTTATCGATAAGCATCAAGTGTCGGGTGCCCATATAAACTCGGGCACCTGTATGGTCGGGCACCTGTATCCATGCGGGCACCTAATTGCCCGAGCGATCAAATCCACTCGGGTGCCCGGGAGCTAATTGGTCAACTCCAGCTGACCAGCCTTCTTCCAGCCTCCTGAGTGATCTCCAACCATCCATAGTTGGGATCACCCGAACTTGTCTCCGGCCTTCTCCTATTGCATACTTCCTCCTGGCTTCTCAACCCTCAGGCATCACGCACGTCCTTCTCGCTCAACCGGTATACTCTTCCATAACTTTCGCGCCCCTCGGATGCGCCGAGCTAGTCGGCTCCCTTCCCATGCCATCCTTCTTGTCTGTTGCGTCTTTCGCTTGACTTCCTGTGCTCCTAAGCTACCACACACTTAGATATAGAGATCAAATACCAACAGAACCTTACATGACTTGGTTGACCACATCAAAACCATCTCGGGGTACTTACAATCTCTTCCTTTTTGATGTGCATCAACCCGAGTTAAGTTAGGGTTAACCATAAACATAGACAAACGAAACAGGTAATAAAGTATTATAATTGGATAAACAATTTTTTTTGCAATTTAACTCCTCCCCTTAACTTAGATCCTAATTCTCTCCTTTTGATCACATCAAAAAAACTAGTTAAGGGAAACATAGAATATAACTTAAAAAAACTGTATTCGTGTTCAACAGTTTGTATAATTTTTTTAAGTTTGAAAAAACAAGTTAAACATCGAAAGACGATTGATATTTAAAAAAATAAGAAATTTTAAAGTAAAAGAAAATGCATTTTGATGAAAAAAATCGTAGAATATTATCTAGTCGCCCAAATTTTTCAAAAAAATTTTGAGAATACGTCAATCATAATGGTTAGTCTCCAAAAAATTTGATTTTTCAAAAATCGATGTCGATGTATGTTTAAAATTAAAAATATGAGGTTTGAGAAAAAATTTATAAAATATTCATCTACCGATAAAAAATTCTCAAAACTTTTTACAAAGCGTTAAAATAATAGGTTTGACTTTGTAAAATTTTTCACAGAAAAATAATCATTCTAAGTATAGTAAAATATTTTTCATTTCCAAAATTAGATATTTTTGAAAAGTAATTTTTAAAATTAGATTTCAACTTTAAAAAATCAAAAAAAATTTCTCAATGTTCAAAATATAGTCTATAGATCTTAAAAAATCAGATTTTATAAAAATAAATTATTAAGTATTTTTCAAAATTCAAAAATTCATAGACATATATTTAAGGGTCAAATATTTATGGATAGATAAAAATGAAGTCTATCACATAAAATTTTAAAATTGAATTTTTTGCAACACTTAAATATTTAAAAATAATTTTCAAAAAATGATAAACAAAAGAAATTTTACAAACATTAATTATTAGCAAAAATAATCTAACAGTTAAGTACAAACATGGGGATCCAAAATAAGTTTCTCCTATTGAATTTATTAAATATTTGGGTGGAATATAACTTTTTGAAATTTTTATAATTTACCCCTTATGATTTCTAGGGTGCCAGTTTAACCGAGGAATGTTTCTAATAGTTGAACAAGTATATAAATTTAAGTATGATGAATTCTTTTTCAATAAATTAATTTGTTATTTCAATTTTAAATTTTCTTTTTGTACTTGATCATACATTTCTAGTGGGCATATATTGGATAAATTCAATTTTAATTCTACATTTTCTTTTTTTAATTTAATGTACTTATTTTGTAACATACATAATGATCTACTTAGTATTTGTATTGCATCATATAAATGATCAGGAGGGAGGTTACGTATCTGACTTATCGTATCGAATTCATAGTCATATGCTCCCCCTTCATCATTGCTCTTGATGCTCATGTCGGATGAGCTTTCGTTGTCTTCCTCTTGGTGGTTTGCCATTAATGCAAGATTGACATACTCTTCTATTTCAGATTCTAATAATGACGAGTTGCTCCACGTCGCCTTTAGGTTCTTTTGTTTGTTTCTACTTGGCTGCTTTTCTTTATCTTTCTTCTTTAGTTTCGGACAGTTATTCTTGATGTATCTGTTGGATCGGAGAAAACGATAGAGAGGGGGGTGAAAATCGTTATAAAATTTTTGGAATATTAGAGAAGATACACAACGGAAAATAACAGAACACACACGAACAAAAGTTGATTTTACTTGATTCGGAGTCGCGGTCGGCTCCTACTCTAAGGCCCACGGTCCTTGACTGTTTACTTTGGACAATTCTATATTCAGGAAAACTTTTACAGATTGATAGTACAGATATAGAATTGGAAATTGAGTTAACAACACTTTCGTAATTTAAAGTTTTATCGACCCCCGAGGTGGATCGAATTTCGGAGCAGAGGGTCATCGTCGGCACTGGAATCTCGAAGTCGAACTTTGTCGAAGTGCAGCGCTTGAGCAAAAGTGTCTGGAGCGTTGAGAGCAATGGATGTTGAAGCCTGAACCCCCTTTTATAGCACCCATACGGGCGCCTGTGTCGATGGGAGCGCCTAACACGTGGCCTTCCCTGTGCGATCTCTTATCCGCAAGCTCGGTCAGCGCTTATCCATCTCCACTTAGGCGCCTGAGTTGATGGGGGCGCCCGTGACCTCACGTGCGCCTGAGCTAACTCAGTCCAGAGGCTTCGTGGTTGTTTGCATTGCATGCTTCTATTTTGCCTTTGCACTTGGGCGCCCGTATCCATCCGGGTGCCCGTATGCATCTGGGCGCCTAACCCAGTAAGGTGCCTCACTCCATTGAGGCGCCTAGCTACAGAAAACTAGTCCTTCGATCCCTGCAACCAAGGTTAGTTCCAAAAACAACGAAGCAAAACATATTAGCTTTTATTTACAGCCTAAGCTGTCTTGGTTCTGACTTCGGGCCTCCCAAATGGAAACCTAGATCGAACCGACATCTACTGTTCCCTCGACGGGGAACGCGACCTCACCTACTCCTCTCAGGAGAGTTTACCTTTTGCCAACCGGCTCCTCCGGTTGGACTTTTGCCCAATCCACCTGACAAGGTCTTCGTGCCCAACTTCCGGTCAGGTCTTTTTGCCCATCTTTTGGTCAGGTCTTCGGTGCCCAGCCTATTGCCAAGACATCTTGCCCAGTCCTCGACCAGGACTTCTTTTCCCAACTTCCGGTCAGGTCTTCTTGCCCAGTCCTCGACCAGGACTTCTTTGCCCAGTGTACCTAGGACTTTTCCTGCACACTCAGTAAGCTTGTTAGATCATAACACCACCTTAACTTCTGAACCCTTTGCCATTATCAAAATATAGGTTTGACTTAGGTGCTGCCTGCACCAACAATCTATTGGATCGAAGAAAACGATAGAGGGGGGGTGAATATCGTTATGAAAATTTTTGGACAGTTAAAGAATATGCACAGCGGAAAGAAATAAAGTACACAAGAACACAAGTCATTTTTTACTTGGTTCGGAGTCTCGGTCGGCTCCTACTCCAAGGCCCATGATCCTTGACCGTTTACTTTGGGCAATTCTATGATCACGATAAAAGATTTACAATTTAAGTACAGAAGTAGATCAGAAAATTGAAATTGCTACACTTTTCAATGCCGACGCCCGAGGTGGATCGATTTTCAGAGCAGAGGGTCATCATCGGCACTAGAATCTCGAAGTCGGAGTTTGTCGGAGCGTAACACTTGAACGAAAAGGTTTGGAGCGTTACGAGCAAGTTATTTCGAAGCCTTGGGGGTGCACCCCCTTTTATAGTGCTCATACAAGCGCCTGTAACGTTGGGGGCGCCTAACACGTGGCCTTCCCTGCGCTAATCCTTATCCGCGGGCTCGGTCAGCGCTTATCCACCTCCACTTGGGCACCTGAGCTGATGGGGACGCCTATGACCTCACGGGCGCCTGATCCGCCTTGGTCTAGGGGCTTCGCGGCTTGTGTTTTGGGTTTTGCCTTCACACTTGGGCGCCCGTAACCATACGGGCGCCCGAGTCCATCCGGGCGCCTAGGCCTAGTGAAGCACCTTACTTGCAGACGACCAGTCCTTCGATCCTGCAACTCAGGTTAGTACCAAAACACAATAAGTATTAATCACTGCCGTAGCTGTCTTGGTTCTGACTTTGGGTCTCCCAAATGGAGAACCGACGCCTACTGTTTCCTCGACGGGGAACGCGTCCTCACCTACTCCTCTCAGGAGAGTTTACCTTTTGCCAACCAACTCCTCCGGTTGATATTTTGCACAATCCACCTGACCAGGTCTTCGTGCCCAACTTCCGGTCAGGTCTTCGGTGCCCAGCCCCTTGCCAAGACTTCTTGCCCAGTCCTCGACCAGGACTTCTTTGTCTGACTTTCGGTCAGGTCTTCTTACCCAGTCCTTGACCAAGACTTCTTTGCCTAGCGTACCTAGGACTTCTTCCTGCACACTTGATGAACATGTTAGATCACAATAACACCTTAACTTCTGAACCCTTTGCCATTATCAAAACCTAGGTTTGACTTAGGTACTACCTGCACCAACAATCTCCCCCTTTTTGATTTATGGCAACACGGTTCAAAAAGTTAAGTTAAAGAAACAGGTATTGTAAAAGATTTTAAATTTCCTCCCCCTGGAAGAAATTCTCCCCCTGAGTTTTTCAAAAGTATGTGGGGTTTTTTGAAAAATATTTCTAAGTCCAAAAGGATTTTTCAGTTTTTCAACACTTAGAAAATTTTCAAAAAGATTTTTAAGTTAGAGACAAATTTTCCAAAAGATTTTTATGTTTAACCACTTAGAAAATTTTCCAAAGGAAATTTAAGTTATAACACTTAGAAAATTTTCCAAAAGGATTTTGAATTGAGTACTTAGAAAAATTTTCTAAAGGAATTTTGAATTGAGTACTTAGAAAAATTTTCAAAAGTAGAAAAATTTTCAAAAGGAATTTTGAATTTCAACACTTAGAAGATTTTGGAAAACAAGTTTGGAATTTTAACACTTAGAAAATTTTCCAAAAGGAAATTTTGAATTTTTACACTTAGAAAATTTTCCAAAAGGAAGTTTTGAATTTTTACACTTAGAAAATCTTCCAATTTTGAATTTTAACACTTAGAAAATTTTCCAAGACATTTAAGACATTTTCGTTATTTTACTTTTTGAAAAAGGAGATAACAGTTTTTTGAAAAAAAAATTTAGAAAAATTAAAAAAACTTCTTTTCTCTCTCCAAAAAAAATTAATTTAGAAAATTTTAAAAAACTTCTTTTCTCTATCCTTTCCAATCACTCCCCCTTTGCCATATATCAAAAAATATTAAGGCAAACAAATTGAGTAAAGAAAGTAAAGGGCTGTATTAAACCAATTTTAAGCATAAACTGGACCAAACCAATTTAAATTCTCTCTTTCGGGTCCTGTCTAACCCAGTTAGCTACTTACTAACTGTCATAAACAGTAGCTTTCGCTAGGGTTAGTCAAGTTAAGTGTTCTGATCAAGTTAGATTTTCTAAGCTTGACACTTAACCTGATTACTGTTCGATTGGTATTTATTGCCCCAATTACTGCAGATGCACTGACTTAAAGTATCTTGAATCAAGGCATAGACCTAAGCATCTCAACCCAGTCTAGGTTATCAATCAAAAGTACCCTAAGGTGCTTATGAGATGCTGGCTTCTAGATCTATAGGTGCATGCAGTTCTAGGGTTAGGGCCTAAGCTAAGTCCATTTGCGAAAAAGCCTAGTTTTGAAAGGGGTAAGTTTTTGAAAAAAAAACTAATTTAGAAAATCATTTTAAAGTTCAAGAAAACAATGATTTTTCAAATATATTAAATGTAAAACAGTTTAAGAAAAACACAAGTAGAGCAGTCCAATTCTACTAAGCATAACCCTTAGCATACTAATTGAAATGGCAAGTAATCAACGAGTAACTCTGATAACTGCATACGAGTCATCTGGTCAATAGTAGGACCAGAGAAGTCAAACCAAAGTACAAGTCAAGTATGAGTCAAATACAAGTCAACCCTACTCAGTAGGGATAGTCAAATAGTCCACAATATACTAAAAAAGGTTGAAAATGATCTAGGAAGAAGGGCCAGGACGGTCAGATGGGCCAGGCTGCCAAGATCGTAGCAGCGACATCATTTCATTGTATTGTGCGTCGCTTGTCTCTCGATTGGCTCGGAGAGTGTCCATGTGCTTGATGTGATAGGCCTCGACCTCCTCCCTGAGGCTGTGCATCTCTGTCTGCAACTGGGTAATGCACTGATCGGTGGTCAGAGGAGGGGGCTCCTGTAGTTGCTCATTGATCTCGGCTACGAGATTGGCTACATCTACCTTGACCTCCTCGTCGGAGTCATCCTGTCATCTAGCTCTCTCTCGTCTCCATGATATGACCCCTGTGGCTGAAACGTTTATCCCCGCTAGAGAGAAGTTTCTAAACCCTATTTCGTCGAACTCAGTCATCGAGATAATCTCCCCGGCAGTAATATCACGACCATGGTGGTGAAGAAGGGCGGTGATAACATGGCAGTAGGGCGTACGTACTCGATCGTGAGTAGATACGCTTGATGCGTAAATAATGGTGTGGAATATGTCGAGGCCTACGTCGATATCTAACTGATGAATCATGGCGTAGAGTAAAAAGGCGTGAAACGGTCGCATGGTCGCGACATCTCGAGTAGTAAGTGGGAGTACACAACGGACTATAACCCGGTAGAGGGCATATTCCTGGACTCGGAGGTCAACGGACTGAAATTGCTGTGCTAACGGGTTTCACACATCTCCAAAGAAATAGGAGTAGAGAGTGTCTAGAGTAATGTGCGAATAGGGGGGTCCAAAGGGAGGGTCGGCCGGAGGATAACAAGAAATGGTAGACTGCGACTGTCGTAGTCCGAGAAACCGATTAAACAAGGTTGGAGAAATGGTTAGGGGGGTCCCTTGTACTGTGGTAGAGTAGAGTAGGTCATCAATCTTGACTAGGTTATTGTAAAATTCTGCACACAGGGTCGAGTTCACAGGATGTGTGCAGAAAACTAGATGATCTAGTTGATAGAAGTTGATTGCATCCATAGCTAAGGGGCAAGATTGGGTAAAGAATTGCCTATTTAGGAAGCTAGTCTTAATAGGCTTATAGGTTCTTTGGGCAAACTTGTTAAACAATTCTAAGTTAGGGAACCTTGGGTCGGGGCTAGGTTCGGCCACGGGGTTGGGTTGAGAGACGCGATGTTTTCTAAATATGTAAAAGAAAATTGAGCATTTAATAAGCAAAATCAGGAAAAAGGAGATTGCTTGAAAATGCATAATAAAATTGATACCGGGGCGGCATTTTCGAAGTAGAGCGTTTGAAGACGAGGAAGGAGCGTTCGGGCGCCTTGGGAAGAAGAGAAGTGAAAGAAGGTTTTGGTTTTGGTGTGGGGGAAGAAGAAGGAGCCATGCTCCTTATATACTGTCATACGGGCGCCCATGAAAGGCCGGGTGCCCGTGTTAATTGGGGCGCCCGTAAGGTCACGGGCGCCCAGTTCAGTGAGCAGCTTTTGGTAGACTTGACTGCCTTGGATGTAGACAAAGACCTAGGCGCCCGATGGGTCACAGGTGTTAGACCTTGGATGGCTAGAGAGGGGGGGTGAATATAGCCAGACACCGATATTTAGCACTTATCAAATTTCTGCACTTCAAACGTTAGTAGCACAGCGGAAGCTAAACAAAAAATAGAGTATGCAGAAATGAAAACACTAAGCTAAGAGCAAACACAAGAACGCTAACAAGAGGATTCACAAGGTTCGGGGATAACTTGTCCCTACTCCTTGGCGTGCCCTTAAGGTGGGCGATTGATAGATACCATTTTGTTGATTATTTTAATTGCTAAAATCCATATTTGACCTATGTTTTTGTTGCTTAATTGTGAAATTACCCTAGGTTTTAGAACTTACCTTTATTTTGGACTTAATTGTAAATTTGTATATATTTGGATTATTTGGCCACTAAATTTTTGATCTATTTTTGTAGGCATGAAAGGTTCATGGACCTAGGGCATATTGGGTCAAACTTGAGTCGGAAGTGACCCGGATCGAGTTATCAAGATTAGGATTAAATCTGGGTCGTCCGATTCAAAAGCGGCTAGATCTGAGCCATCCGGGACCATCTGAAGCAATCCGAGCTAGGGTTAGGGTTGATCAAGCACTTTGATCAAGATCTGAAGGTTTCATCCCAATCAGAGCTAAATCAACCGTTGGATCAAGCTCGGAGGGCTCTAGATCGTCCATTCAAAGATTAGGTTGATCTGGACCATCCATTGCAAATCTGGAGGATCCGAGCTACCACAAGGCAGATCCTGACCCCAGATCATCATCCTCAAAGTTTGGCTCAAATCAGAGCAAGATCAGCCGTTGGATTTCCTCAAATCAATCTGGGTCGTCCATGCTTAAGTATTTAATCAAAAATCCTGCGCAGCTTCTCCTTGTCGCGTCTTCTTCGCCGCAACGCTCCTTCTTCGTTTGTTCTTGGTTTTTCTTCATCAGTTTCTTCATCCAAGGGGCGCGACCCCTTATTTCTTGCTTAGATCGAATCTTAGGTCATTGGAAAGGCTTCTCGGTGAATTTCCAGCTCTCAATTGCCCAAGAACAGAGCTTTTGTGAGGTCTCCGGAGCTCTGCCATCTGATTTCGTCAACGTCGGCTGTGCATCATTTCATCACCCTGAGTAGTTCAGAGGGGTTCCTTGGAGTGCTCGGAGCTATCCCAATTCATCATCACAGCTGAGTTGAAGGAATTGGATGAGTTTTCGGATTTGAGCAGAGATGAGCTGGTTTTGAATCGCAGAGACAATTTCTTGATGATTTGCTAAGCTTGCGGATTCGAGGCTCACACTTGTGTGACGAATAAGGAGGATTCGAGCTAGGGAAGGATTGAGGCTTAGATTTCTTATCGCAATTTCAGTTTTAGCTGTAATTTTTCATTTCTGCCGTAACTTTAGTTCTGAATTTCTTTCAGCTGCTGTAATTTTCTTGTATGGATCGGTTCTTCCTCAATTCGAGGCTCATCCTTGAGTGACAGCAAGGGATTTTTGAGCTGAGATTGGAGATTGAGATTTAGATTTCTTATGGCACTTTCAGTTCTTAGTTGTAGTTTAACCTCTGCCGCAATCTCTATTTCTGCAATTCTGTTTCAGTTTCTGTAATTGTTTTAGCTTCAATTACTTTTCCTTCTGCAAGTTTAATAGCTAGGGAATGTGTTTAGTGGATGCTAGATTTTAATTCGAGTTCAATTCTTGTTTACTTGCTGCGTATCAGCTTGTGTCCCTGTTACAGCTTGCGTATCAACTTTTCACTTTCTGCAGCTTAGGTTTCCAAGTGTGCAAGTAGGTTTATCAGCCCTGAATTAGTTTCAAGTGAGTTCTAGCTTAGTGAATCCTATTCTGAATTTGAATTAGTGCACTCGACTTAAGATCGCATAGGTTTATTTCTGTTCAACTGCAAATCTGAATTTCTGCAAGTTATCCATTTCATTTCTGCACATCATGACTGGTTTCGGAAAGTTTGTTTCAATTGAGTTAGTTTCTGCATTTATTGACTGCTAAAGTCTACTCCCGATTTGTTTACTTCACACTCAATGGCTTCACATCAGTAGCTGGGTTAACCTTGCACCCAAGAGGAGTGTAAGCTGCCATTTCTACATATTTTCGTTCCTGAAAATCAGTATCTATTGCGCATCAATTCCACTGCATATGCAATTTGTTTCTGCACTTAGAATAACTACAATTTCAGCAATTTGTTCAGCTTTTCATTGCTGTGTATCAAGTTTTCAACCTGCACATCAATTGAGTTCTGATTTATCCTGGCGTGGCAGTTTACTTTCTGCATACCAATTGTTGATTCTGAAGTCTGCAGCTTATTTCAGATTCAGCCTTGCACCAGCTTTAATCCCTGAAATTTGAGATAACACTGAGTGTGCCAATGTGTTAGATCTAAGCTTGCTCTGCATTTTATTTCTGAGCATCACTTCCAGCCCATTTGTTTGTTTGATTTCACAATCAAATCTTACATGCATTCCTGTTTTCATTCTCTGAATTTCTGCAGCTTGTTCCTGCAGTTCAGTAGTTTTGTTTGTGTCTGGAATTTCTTCAACGCTGAGTATCAATTTCATTGATTCTGAACTGTGTATTGAATGCAATTTCAACCAACTGGTTGATGTCAGTTGTGTTTCATTAGGTTTGCTTTTGAATTCGAGCTTCCTTTTCAACTCATCAGTCATCATTCCGATAGGGGTATCAATTGAGACTTTAGCATTGGTTGTTGCTTATTAGGTTGAGTAATTCCTGAAGTAGAACGCAATTTGTTTGAATTGTTGCACTTGATAACAGATTTCGTTCTTCAATTTCTGCAAACTTAAATTCTTGGCAGATTAAGTTTTCTTTTTATTAGTTGAGTCCCTTAATTGCCATTTGCCGAGTTAAGCTCCAGGGTTAAAATTCTTTTCTTTTCATTTCATTTTCATTTCCGATTGAAACCAAACCCAAATCATATTCGAAACCCAAATTTACAAACGACACATAAACACGAGCTTGAATCACACAACGTCAACTAGTCCCGAGGAAAAAAAAATATGACCTGTGGCCCCTTTACTACGTTTTCATATTTTGATTGCAAAAAGGGTTTCTAGCATTTTATAAATATCTAAATTCTGATGGTCCCACAATTCGTGACAACTTTAATTAGCTAAATCGGGTCCGTCAGCGATCCCTTGATCGTCGGCAGATCAAGCCCCGGTGAACACCAGATAAAATGCAACCTCCTTCTCGGTGGAGTAACCTCTCCACAGCGTTTCAACAAGGATAAATGTTTAAGCACAATGAAACACAAGAAAGATCTTACTTAGCACTTAGGACAGCAAGAACTCAGACAAACTTCTCCCAAGCTCCACTCAGCGCAGATCTCACGCAAGAATCCCCTTCTTCGTGTCTTCTCGCTGATGGACTCGCCAAGCCTTCTGACTCTTCTTCCCAATGCTCAAGTAACAGATGGTTGCTTCAAAGATTGCTGTTGCTTGCTCAAGATTGATGGAAGTAATCGCACAAGCACAAGAATGCAGTAAGGAGAAGTTGTAGTAAGCTCTAGCGAGAACTCTCTACTCCACTTCTCCGCTACACAGCTTAAGTCTTCTCCACCAATGCCAGGTCACCACCTCACTACAGCCTCCAGCTGCTCATCTGGCAATGCCAGCTACCACTGAGCTCTCCCTGGACTTCCTGAGCTTCCCTCAGCCAAGCTCCAGTCAGCAGCTCCAGCCGTTGCGACCTGAGATGGCAAATGGACAAACCTGCTCTAAGGAAAGACCTCCTTTGACTCTCCTTGAGTGTTTGAATCCATCCCTGTCACCTGCAGCTTAATCAGACCATTAGCACAGCATATCAAGCAGAAAATCAAGTACCAGAGATCAAGCGCAGAGAATCAGATACGTTCAGACGCGATCAGAGCATCTGACAGTGCAATTTGAATTAAAGTGATCGGTCACCGGACCGATCAGGACTATCCCAGACCGATCAGGCTCCAACCTGATCAGTCCACAGTGAGAAACTTGGGATCACAAGCTCGCATGATCGGTCACCCTGACCGGTCACCAGATCAGTCACCAAACCGATCCGGAAGTCAGCCTGCCACAATCCCGCCCAGAATCCACTGGCTGATCGGTCACCAGACCGATCAGGCTGCTCCCAGACCGATCAGGCTTCAGTCTGATCGGTCAGGGTGAGAAACCTCATGATAGTTGATCATTCAGCTTGATCGGTCAGAGTTTCTCCCTGATCGGTCACCAGACCGATCAGGAGCCGATCAGTAGGTTTGCCAAAAACCTACTGGATGCTCCTTGATCGGTCACCGGACCGATCAGGAGCAGATCAGCAGGGGAACTCAACCCACTTGTGAGCTCCCTGATCGGTCACCAGATCGATCAGGAGCTGTGCAGTGAGTGAAATGCATACTCCCTGATCGATCACCAGATCGATCAGTCATCGCTGGATCGGTCACCAGACCGATCCACGAAGGAGCACCGTGCCAATCTCCCTGATCGGTCACCAGACCGATCCAGGGGCTCCAACCTAGCCCTCCAAGCTAGGGTTTCATCCAACCTAGCTCTCCAAGCTAGGACTTTTCACCTAACCCTCCAGTTGGGACTTTTCACCTAACCCTCCAAGTTAGGACTTTTCACCTAGCCCTCCAAGCTAGGACTTTTCACCCAACCTTCCGAGTTAGGACTTTTCCACACCTAGCCCTCCAAGCTAGGATTTTTCACCTAACCCTCCAAGTTGGGACTTTTCACCTAACCCTCCAAGTTAGGACTTTTCACCTAGCCCTCCAAGCTAGGACTTTTCACCCAACCCTCCAAGTTAGGACTTTTCCACACCTAGCCCTCTAAGCTAGGATTTTCCACACCTAACCCTCCAGGTTAGGATTTCTCCACACCTAGCCCTCCAAGCTAGGATTTTATCAAACCTAGTCCCACTAGGTATGCCTAGTCAACGACCAGAACTTAAACCCAATCATAATCATAATCATCAACCTAAATTAAAATCGATGTCAACACCAAAACAACAATCAGGGTCAGACTGCATCAACAACGGGCGCCCGGGTCAGGTGGGTAGGGGTTGACAGCTTTTGCTGTCTTGGTCGAAGAGAAAGTCGGGGGCGCCCGACAGGTCACGGGCACCCCGACTGACCATAGTTTGACTATTGACCAGTTTGACCAGGTTTGACTATTTTGACCCAGTTTGACTCTTTTACCCAACCTATAATTAAACCAATTAAGCTCCCAATTGCATGATTTACTTGACCACAATATAAAAACCAGATGAATTTAAGTTAAGTTAGGTCCTAACCATCTCACCCAGTCTATAGTTATCAATCATATTAGCCTTATGGGTTTTGTGAGACAGGTTTTAACAGAAATAAAGATTTTATTTTGAAAAGCATGATTAATTTTGAAAAGTTGAATTAATTTAACAAACAATTAAGCTTTAAATTTGTTTTGAAAAATGGTTGAATCTAAGATTAATTGAAGTTTGTGTTAGATTCAAATCTGACAATAGTAAAGTGAATTTGATTTTCAATAATCGGCTTCTAGGTCTTGGCGAGGCACTAGGCCTTCTTTGGCCGTAGCCTTATTGGATCATCAACCCTTTCCTTGACAAAGCCTTTTATTGAAAATTCATCTTCAAGTTACTCCTTGAAAGATTTTGGTCTAACTAGTTTGGGTCTTGGATCGGTAGCTTCGGCTAGTTCCACCAAAATGGTTTCCCTAACGTACTATCATCTCACCTCCACCCAATACTATGTTGTTCAAATTTCAGTTAAATTGTTTCAGTCCTTAGTCTAACCAGTCTTAGGTCTAAACATAATAATCTACAGAAATAAATAAACAATCAAGCATGCAATTTAGAATTAAGAAATTAAAAAAATATATCTAATTATGAAAATAGTTTTTAAATTGGCTCCCCCTGGACTAAAGCCACGATAATGAATAGGCAAGATGTGAATCTTGTCCTTGGGGATCCAATACTGGTTTGGTCTAGCTTGGTTGTTCAAGCAAAGTTTGGGTACCCATGCTTGATCTTTGGGTTTAGATTGGTTCAATACAGCATAATATGACCGTTGTCTCGACTTGGTGTGATACCCTAACCCAGATCGATTTAGAACAAACTTCTGTTTTCCAAGGATCATGTCAAGACCCTTGGAACCCGAAGTAAACCGTTCTAAAGCTACTCTGAGGTCCTTGACTTTAGTTTTCAAGGAGGAGTTCTCTTTCCCAAGCTTTTCAACATGAGTAGAGGTTCCTTCTTGAATCTTCTTGGTCAAGGATCTAGAGTTAGCTTCCTCTTTCAGGAGTTTTACTTCCTGTCGGAGGGATTTGACTTGGATTTTGGCTTTCGCTAAGTTACGAGATAAGTACGCTATTAACTTTGATAATTCAATTTCAGAATAACCACTTACCGTTATTTTGCCGTTCTCTGAAATTGTGAGCCTTCCGTCGTCCGGCTCGAATTCCGATCTGGTGTCGATGTCTTCCGAAGCAGTCAAGGCGAGAAGGTTTGACTGTGGGGCCTCTTCTTCTTCTTCGGAGGAAGATTCGTCCCACGTGGCTTGAAGAGCCTTCTTCCTTCGAGTCTTCTTGGCTTCTTTTAGATTGGGGCACTCCAATTTGTAGTGTCCCTTCTTGTTGCATTCGTAGCAGGTCACATTTGGTTTGGTCTTTGAAGTTGAGGGTTGATGGACCCAAAATGCTGTCACGAATGTGGGTCTCAAATTTTGATATTTATAAAAAGCCGGAAACCCTTTTTGCAATCAAAGAAGAAAAGCGTAGTAAAGGGGCCACAGGTCGTATTTTTCCAAGGGCTAGTTCAAGTTATTCGATTCGTGCTCGAGTTATGTGTCATTTATGAATTTGGGTTTCAAATTAAATCTTGGGGTTTTGGTTTGTAATGAGAAATAAAGAAGCAATGAGAAGTAAGGAAAACTTAACTAAGTGACTTAAACTAGGTAATGGTAGCTAAGGAACTTAACCAATAAGAGACCAAATCAAACAATTTCACTTAATCAAATCTGGAAATTCAACCTGATATTAATTGCAAGTTAAAAGCAAAGCAAATGAATTGAAACAAGGCTGAGCAATCTAAAACTAATCAATTCAAGGTCACTGCCGAAAACTAAATTGACACTAAATGCAAGCAACCAAAGTAAGATTCATATGCAAAGAATGAGAATGGAATTCCGAAACTACTAGATGTAAAATAAGCTACCGTCCAACACCTTATCACATTCACAATCTCATTTACTTGATACTGAAACTGATTTTTGATACAAAGTGGATAAATTGAAACAACTTGATACAAAGGAATAGAATCTTATGCACCTAATATTTCTGCTAAATTCAGCATTAGAATCTATCAAATTCAGAAATGCAACTAGTTCCTTAGCTTGAAAAGGTAAGCTATCATCTAAATGAAACTGAAAACTGAAAGAAGAAATTCAGAAATAGGTGCAGAGCAGTGCAGAAACAAGAAATTGCAGGGACGTTACAGAATTTCAGAAAACACTTCACATGCAAAACAAACATAACAAAGCAAGCATAGATACAAATGTACCATCCATTGTTCAGATAAGAAATAGGGAAACTAAGATTACTTGACTCGAAATTCAAAAACTACAGCTGAAAAGAACTTGCAGACTTGAGCTGAAATTGCAGAAATTGAGTTGGCACACAATCTGAAATTGGCATGCAACAATTGGAATTAATTGCAAGGTAACTGAAGCAATTGCAATGTAAATGCAGAGGAAAAACTAAGGTTCAAACTCAATTCAGAAAAAAACTAAGTGATACGCAGGTAAACAAAAGTGATACGCAGGGTGAAATTCTGATACGCAGGGAAGGAGCTGAACAAAACTGAAACGAAAGCAACTAAACAGGAAAATAACTGAAATTAATCCAATTGTTCACTCAACAAGCACTATATCTACTTAACTTGCAGAAACCAAACCTAATTAAGACAGAATCGAAGTGAAAAGGAAAGCTACAGCAACTGAACGAAATCAGAATTGAAACAACATTCAGAAATCGAAATTACAACTATAACTGAAAATTCGCTAAGAAAACTACTCTTCAATCCTTCCCTAGCTCAAATCCTCCTTGTTCGTCACGCAAGGGTGAGCCTCGGACCCGTAAGCTCAGCAAATCAATGGGAAAACAACTCTGTAAAGCAATCCAACCCGGTTCTATTTTTTGGACAATTCAAGGCTGGATTCTTCACGGCAAGATCTTCCCGTCGATCTAGAACCTGCTCTAATGAAGGACTTGAAGTGGTCGCGCCCCTGGATGAAGAAAACTTGAAGAAATGAGGAAGAACTACTAAAGAGAATGAGCTACGGCGAAGAAATTGGCGAAGACGCGACGAGGCTGAAGAGCTGGGAAAATTTCCTTAAGTACATAAGAATGGACGACCCAGATTGATCGGAGGAGATCCAACGGCTGATCTTGTTCTGATTTAATCCAAGCTTTGATGATGATGATCTGGGGTCAGGATCTGCCTCGTGGTAGCTCGGATCCTCCAGATGTGCAACGTATGGTCCAGATCAACCTAATCTTTGAATGGACGATCTAGAGCCCTCTGAGCTTGATTCCAACGGTTGAATGAGCTCTGATTGGGATGAAACCTTCAGATCTTGATCAGAGTGCTTGATCAACCCTAACCCTAGCTCGGATTGCTTCAGATAGTCCCGGATGGCTCAGATCTAGCGGCTTTTGAATTGGACGGCCCAGATTAATCCGAAACTTGATAACTCGATCTGGGTTCTCTTCCGACTCAAGTTTGACCCAGTATGCCCTAGGTCCATGAACCTTTCATGCCTACAAAAATAGATCAAAATTTAATGGCCAAATAATCCAATTTTGTGCAAATTTGCAATTAAGTCCAAAATAAGAGGAAGTTCTAAAACCTAGGGTAAATTCACAATTAAGCAAGTAAAACATGGGTCAAACATGGATTTTAGCAATTAAAATAATCAACAAAATAGTACTTATCAACTCCCCCACACTTAAGCTTGAGCGTCTCGCGAAACCACTAATTATGTATCCCCCTAGATTTTCTTAAGCATTATTAGAAGCAAATGAAAAGAAATTACCTAAGGTTGCCAATTCTCATAAATCTAAGCTCTATGGATTAGTATCTTGTCCTTAAATCAACAACTTAGCCTTTCATCCATCATGAGTTATTGAGATGAATTTAAATCACTAGCCTTTCAAGGAAAATTTTGGTGGCTCTCTCCTTAAGTTCTAAGTAGATGATGGAAGTGGAGCTCACTCATACACACATGCTTCTTGCACTACCATAGGCTTGCTTATTGTCTAATCTCCACCATTATTCATGATTAGGATCAACATCTACAAAAACAAATGAAAACATGGAAAATGGTAAGAAATGGAGTAAAAGCCAAGAAAATGAAAAAATTGATAAAGTGAAAGACTTGGTTGCTCAAGGACATTCTTGATGCACTTTGCCCTCCTTTTAGTCCACATAATGAAATCCAAAGTGTGATGGAGTGAGTCCTTGCAATGCCCTTCTTAAATTGGATGAAAATATCTCATTAATTCCTTTGTGCCAATTTTCCATTTTGCGTGCCAATCTTGATTTTTCCTCTTTTCTTTTCTGATTTTTTTCTTTTTCTCTTTTCTCTAAAGACATCAGAATGATGGTGGAACAGATCTTCAATTTGGATGAGAGTATCTTCACTAATTTCATGGTGCCGAAATTTCAAAGGTGTGCCACTTATTTCTTTGTTTTTCTGTTTTTCAAAATGTTTTCTTCCTCTTTTTTTTTTTCTTCCAGCTGCTGATTTCCTGATTTTTCTGCAGCCTCTCTTTGTTCATTTATGATGGGATCAGCTTCACCAAATCCTGATTAGAACCAATTATAATCCAATACTATCATGAGCTTCAAATGGGTTGCTACTTGTTAGTTTAACTCTGCATTTAATTTATTTCTGTATTCACTCAATTCCCCCAGCTCTTCACAGTTTTACAGCTCCTAATATGATACCAAATGAACTTCAAACAAGCTGATTGGTATCAGCTGTATCTCAGTCTAGTAGCTTTGAATTCAGTGTGCTTCGGATTCCAGCTTCACTATGTTTTTTTTCTTTCTGTTTTGCTTCTTTTCATGCTGCAAATCAGGATTATTTCTGCTGCAATTCTATTCCATTCCATTCCAGATCAGTAAATTGGATTCCAGCCTCAGCAATGCACAGATTTTCTTCCTTCCTCTGATTTTTGGCACCATTTTCAGCAATAATCTCAGATTTTCTGATTTTGGCACAGATTTTTGTTTAGCTTCAGGTTTCCAGCTGTTTCCACTTCTGCTCAGCTTCACAGCCTCTCAATTCAGACTTCCAACAAAAGGTTGCTGATCTTGACTTCCCAACTTTTGAGCCAAGCCAATTTCGATCCCAATAACTTCACAGATTTTTCTTTTCTTTCTTTGGCACAGTTTGTTTTTTTTTTCTTCTGTCTTTTTTTTATCGTGCCATTCCTTCCCTTGCAGGTTTTTAAGATCCACTTCACTCCAATTCAAATTGAATTCCCACTTATTCTTGATACCAAGCTCCACTCAAATGGCACATGAAATTTTTTTTTTCAAATGAAGTGCTTCCTTGATGATAATACATTCCAAAACACTAATCACTCCCCCACACTTAATCCTTTGTCCGTCTCGGGCAAAATAACATCAAAGAACATCCCCAAACAAACAAGTCCATAGAAAGCATGGTTAGGAGTAGAAAATAAGGAAAGAAAAATAGAATGAACATGATTATTGTCAGAAATTGACATGGAAAGGTAAACAAATTGATTAGCTTCTATAGATGTGATCCAATCATTGAAATATGGTTTTGAAAGAACCTAAGCAAGTTCTAGAGTACAATAACATGTATGTGTCACAAATATAAGGCTAAACCTCACTAGGCAAAAATAATTCATCTCAAGTCCTCAATTAAGAATTTAAAGCAAAGTAGTACTCAAGCATCCAAGATTTCATCCATGAGTTCAAACCCTAAGTTTTAACAACCAAATTTAATTTATTTTCAAAAGGCTCTAAAATTCTATGGAGATAACCTAAGGGATACATTTATTCCTAGTCATGCAAGAAAAAGTGCTAAAACAAAAGACATGGTATTTACAATGACTTTTATTCATGTTACTCTACTCACGTATTTATTAGCAAGAACTCCTTTTAAAAGTGAAAACATGTAATAAAGGAAACAGCAACAAAGATCAAACTCCCTTTTATCTCTGGCGGTCGGAGTCTGTCAAGAAATAGCCTCCATCGTGGTAGTGGAGAAGTCTGGGTGTGTGGAAGAGCTTCTTTCATTTGTTTAACTTTACGGTGCATCGCTCCCCCACACTTGGACTTAACTGCAATCTGTTCAGGTGGCCGAAGGTTATTTAGATACAAGACCCATTTAAGAGGTAGAGTTTTTCGAATTAAAGTAAAATCTACTCCCTCTTTATTCTTTTTGGAACACCTTCCAGGAGATTTGAGTCTGTTCAGATGAAGCACCCACTCCAGAAGTCTTTGGGATCCTGCAAGGTAAGAAAGAAATGAAACAATATCAGTCTTTGTATAAAATGTATCCAAAAATGTATCACATCCAATAAAATCAATTTTCGACACCTCAAGGAGTTTTTCACAATTAATATCCACTGAAAATGTGTCAAGCAATGCATTGTAACCCATGAAATCAATTTGAGGCACCTCTGTAATTTTTCCACATTCAAATTCAGCATAATATATAGCAAGAGATTCATCCCAATAAATAACATCAATTTCAGGCATCTCCAAAAATTTTTCACACTTAGTTTCTACATAAGGTATATCAATAAATGTGTCACAACGAATAAAATCAAGCCTGGGTGCCTCTATGGAGTTTTCATCATTATTTCTCACAAAAAATGTATCAATACATGCTTCACCTGCAATTCTAGACATCTTCCTGAAATTTTCTAAAGGAAAAGAAGAAATACTTACCTGATCATGCTGAAAAATGTTTGTTGGGTCTACAAGAAATACCTCCATCTCGGGCTCAAATTCTGGTGGACATTCAACTGGAATAGGTGATCCTTGGGTACTTGCTCCCATCATGCAAGTCCCTACACTTTCTGGAAATGGTGGTGGTCCCTGGGGCTCTGTGCAATCCCCTACACCTGTAGAATCCTCTTCTATGCATGCCTCCTTAGTAATACCTGCAACAACCTTATTAAAAAGATTAGAACTATCAATAGCAATATCATCACAAAATAGAAAACAAGAAAAATCCGGTAAAGCTTCAGTTTTGAAATCAAGGCTGTCACATGCTTTTCCATCCATCTCTCAGCTTCCTCTGAAATCAAAGCTACTCCCACTATGTCTAATGCAACATCATCAGCAATTAACTGTGCCTCTACAGTCTCATCTGTGGCGTCCAAGCTCAGAATAGAGTAATCTCCCCTAGGGTCCTTCATGGCATCGAAAATGCTAAACTGGACTACTGTGTCTCCCACCTCCATCGAAAGGGTGCCAGCATATACATCAATTTTTGTTCTAGCGGTCTTCAGAAAAGGCCTCCCAAGGATGAGTGGGGATCTACGTGCAAGATACTCTCCTTCCATGTCTAGAATGTAGAAGTCTGCAGGGAAAATCAACTCTTTCACTTTAACCAAAACATCTTCAATAACTCCTGCCGGGCGGGTCTGGCTTCTGTCTGCTAGCTGAATCACAACTCCAGTGGGTTGTAGAGGGCCAATGCCAAGTATCTGGAAGACCGTCCTAGGCATGACATTAATGGAAGCTCCTAAATCCAACATGGCATCATGTAGCGTGGTGCTCCCTATCTCACAAGATACAGTAAACATGCCAGGGTCTTCACATTTCTGAGGTATGGCATGGATGAGTGATGAAACATTTTTCCCAATGCTGACCAATTCATTTTTCTTAAGTCTCTTCTTGTGAACACAAAGATCCTTCAGAAATTTTGCATACTTAGGAACCTGTTTAATCATTGTCAGCAAGGGTACATTAATTTCTACTTTGCTAAAAAGTTTTACCAGCTCATTGTACTCTTTGGTTTTCTCCTCCTCCACTTGTCTTTTTGTTGGAGTTCTCCCCTGTGGAAAAGGCAAGGGCACCCTAATTTCTTCCTCTTGAATCGAAGATGGAAGGGCTGAGTTGTGAGCTGCTGCCCCACTTGGAATGGCTGCTGTAAAATCTATTTCGGGACTGATTTGTGCTTCATCTTCCACTAAAATCACAGGGTTGCTTGATGAGGGAGTTGAGCACGGGCTAGGGGTGGAATCAACTGAATTTGAAGAGGTTTTGGGGCTATTTTGGGCTGGAAATGAAGATGCTGCCCTGTTTTCAGAAAATTCAGCTCTTGGACCATTTTGAGTTGATGCAACCTTCCCACTTCTCAAATAAATAGCGCTAACATTTCCCTTTGGGTTGGGAACAGCTTGAGAAGGTAGTTGGCTTGATCCTTGAGCTTTAAGTTGATTCACATCATTAGCCAATTGTCCCATTTGCCTTCCGAGGTTTTGTAAAGCTCCAATGATATCATCCTGCTGTAATTGTTGGAATTGGGGCTGTTGGGGCTGATTGGAGTTCTGAAATTGCTGTTGAATTGGCTGATAAGTAGGTTGGAATGTGGGTTGAATTTGTTGAGAATTACAGCCTTGAAAATTCTGATTTTGAAGTGAAAAATTTTGTGGCGAGGGCTGATTTTGCATAGGCTGAAACCCTTGATTGTATGGCTGGAAATTCTGGTTAAAGGGCTGTGAAGGCTAGAAATTCAGCTGGTTTTGAGGTTGGAATGGTTGAAACGATTGATAACCTTGCTGCCCCTGCTGATATGGTTGGAATTGAGGCTGGAATTGTTGATGTGCTTGCTGGAAATTCTGTGGAGGCTGCTGCAAATGCTGTGTTTGAGGGTTTTGTTGGCAGAAAGAGTTCCCATATTTTAGATTTGGGTGATCCCTCCAACCGGGGTTGTAAGTAGAGGAGTAAGGATTGTTTCTTGCTTGAAATTGTCCTCTTACCAATGCTGCTACTGTCTCGTCTTGTTGGAGGGTAGGACATGAATCTGAAGTGTGCTCTTGACTAGAGCAAATACTGCATACCCCTATCACTTGATTAGATTGTGGAGTTGCTGAAAGATTTGAGCCTTGATTTGCATTATTAACCTTCAATTGCTTAATAAGTGATGTGATCTCTGCCAATGAATTCCTTATCTCTTTCTGATCAGTAGGAACTACCTGAACTTCACCCACTCCTCTGGTGGTCAAGGCTCTGCTTCCAAATTGTTGGGAATTCTCAGCCATATTAGAAATGAGCTCTCTAGCTTAATGTGGTGTTTTGTTGAATAAGGCCCCTCCAGCTGCAGCATCAATCATAATCCTATCCATCTGTATAGTCCCTCATAAAAGTACTGGATGAGGAGCTGCTCACTAATCTGATGCTGGGGGCAACTGGAGCAAAGTTTATTGAATCTTTCCCAGTAATCATAGAATGTCTCACCCACCACTTGCTGAATGCCACAGATGATTTTCCTAATTATTGCTGCTCTGGAGGCTGGGAAATATTTTTTCAAAAATGCTTTCTTCATAGAGATCCAACTAGACACGTGCCCAGTGGGTAAATAGTAAAACCAATCTTTTGCTGCTCCTGTCAGTGTAAAGGGGAAAGCTCTCAGCTTGATATCTTCTTCAGAAATGCCCTAAGGCTTCATAGTAGAGCATACAACATGGAACTCATGCAGGTGTCTATTTGGATCCTCTCCAGATAATCCCTGAAACTTTGGCAGCAAATTGATGAGTCCAGATCTGAGCTCGAAATCTCCCGCCAGCTCTGGATAAGCAATGTTAGAGTACTGAAATGAAGCATCTGGTGCTGCGAGTTCCTTCATGGTCTTCTGGTGGTCTGCCATGATACTGCCTGACTGAGTGAAAATAGTCTGAATAGGAGGGATATCTGTAGTCTCAGAAAGAATGCCCTGGCTCCTCCTGGCTCTGAAAGTCCTCTCAATCTCAAGGTCAAATTCTTCAAGATCACCACCTGTAGACCTGGTCATAAAACCAAAACAAATCGCAGTAAAAGTAGATAAAGAGATAAAACAAATAAAATCAAATCACCAGATATAGCAATAAGCATAAAAATAAATCAAGAAAGATATGAAATAAATGCACAAGCAAAAATCAAACAAATCAACTAGTAGTTTCCCGGCAACGGCGCCAAAAATTTGATGGACCCAAAATGTTGTCACGAATGTGGGTCTCAAATTTAGATATTTATAAAAAGTTGGAAACCCTTTTTGCAATCAAAGAAGAAAAGCGTAGTAAAGGGGCCACAGGTCGTATTTTTCCAAGGGCTAGTTCAAGTTGTTCGATTCGTGCTCGAGTTATGTGTCGTTTATGAATTTGGGTTTCAAATTAAATCTTGGGGTTTTGGTTTGTAATGAGAAATAAAGAAGCAATGAGAAGTAAGGAAAACTTAACTAAGTGACTTAAACTAGGTAATGGTAGCTAAGGAACTTAACCAATAAGAGACCAAATCAAACAATTTCACTTAATCAATCTGAAAATTCAACCTGATATTAATTGCAAGTTAAAAGCAAAGCAAATGAATTGAAACAAGGCTGAGCAATCTAAAACTAATCAATTCAAGGTCACTGCCGAAAACTAAATTGACACTAAATGCAAGCAACCAAAGTAAGATTCATATGCAAAGAATGAGAATGGAATTCCGAAACTACTGGATGTAAAATAAGCTACCGTCCAACACCTTATCACATTCACAATCTCATTTACTTGATACTGAAACTGATTTTTGATACAAAGTGGATAAATTGAAACAACTTGATACAAAGGAATAGAATCTTATGCACCTAATATTTATGCTAAATTCAGCATTAGAATCTATCAAATCAGAAATGCAACTAGTTCCTGAGCTTGAAAAGGTAAGCTATCATCTAAATGAAACTGAAAACTGAAAGAAGAAATTCAGAAATAGGTGCAGAGCAGTGCAAAAACAAGAAGTTGCAGGGACGTTACAGAATTTCAGAAAACACTTCACATGCAAAACAAACATAACAAAGCAAGCATAGATACAAATGTACCATCCATTGTTCAGATAAGAAATAGGGAAACTAAGATTACTTGACTCGAAATTCAGAAACTACAGCTGAAAAGAACTTGCAGACTTGAGCTGAAATTGCAGAAATTGAGTTGGCACACAATCTGAAATTGGCATGCAACAATTGGAATTAATTGCAAGGTAACTGAAGCAATTGCAATGTAAATGCAGAGGAAAAACTAAGGTTCAAACTCAATTCAGAAAAAAACTAAGTGATACGCAGGTAAACAAAAGTGATATGCAGGGTGAAATTCTGATACGCAGGGAAGGAGCTGAACAAAACTGAAACGAAAGCAACTAAACAGGAAAATAACTGAAATTAATCCAATTGTTCACTCAACAAGCACTATGTCTACTTAACTTGCAGAAACCAAACCTAATTAAGACAGAATCGAAGTGAAAAGGAAAGCTACAGCAACTGAACGAAATCAGAATTGAAACAACATTCAGAAATCGAAATTACAACTATAACTGAAAATTCGCTAAGAAAACTACTCTTCAATCCTTCCATAGCTCAAATCCTCCTTGTTCGTCACGCAAGGGTGAGCCTCGAACCCATAAGCTCAGCAAATCAATGGGAAAACAACTCTGCAAAGCAATCCAACCCGGTTCTATTTTTTGGACAATTCAAGGCTGGATTCTTCACGGCAAGATCTCCCCGTCGATCTAGAACCTGCTCTAATGAAGGACTTGAAGTGGTCGTGCCCTTGGATGAAGAAAACTTGAAGAAACAAGGAAGAACTACTGAAGAAAATGAGCTACGGCGAAGAACTTGGCGAAGACATGACGAGGCTGAAGAGCTGGGAAAATTTCCTTAAGTACATAAGAATGGACGACCCAGATTGATCGGAGGAGATCCAACGGCTGATCTTGTTCTGATTTAATCCAAACTTTGATGATGATGATCTGGGGTCAGGATCTGCCTCGTGGTAGCTCGGATCCTCCAGATGTGCAACGTATGGTCCAGATCAACCTAATCTTTGAATGGACGATCTAGAGCCCTCTGAGCTTGATCCAACGGTTGAATGACCTCTGATTGGGATGAAACCTTCAGATCTTGATCAGAGTGCTTGATCAACCCTAACCCTAGCTCGGATTGCTTCAGATGGTCCCAGATGGCTCAGATCTAGCCGCTTTTGAATTGGACGACCCAGATTAATCTAAAACTTGATAACTCGATCTGGGTCCTCTTCCGACTCAAGTTTGACCCAGTATGCCCTAGGTCCATGAACCTTTCATGCCTACAAAAATAGATCAAAAATTTAGTGGCCAAATAATCCAATTTTGTGTAAATTTGCAATTATGTCCAAAATAAGGGAAGTTCTAAAACCTAGGGTAAATTCACAATTAAGCAAGTAAAACATGGGTCAAACATGGATTTTAGCAATTAAAATAATCAACAAAATGGTACTTATCAAGGGTTCAGCTGGATCTTCTTTTCTTCGGCTGGCTTTCCTTCTGTTGGTCTAATGCTTCAGCTCCTTGTAGTAGTCCCGGGATAGTCGAACCAACATGGGTCGATCCCCTTCACTATCGTCTGAGTCTGAGTCTGAATCAGACTTGGGTGCAGGTTGAGGCTTTTTCTTGGCTACCTTTCCTTAGGGTTTACCTGCAATAAAAGCAATACCTTTTTCGGCCATAGTCCAGTTAGTTTGTTCATGTAACTCTAATTCTGAAAACAATTCATCTAATTTAATTTTTGATAGATCCCTAGAAACCTTGTAAGCATCTACCATAGATGCCCATAGAGTATTTCTTGGGAAAGCATTTAGGTATACCTGATAAGGTCACGGTTTTCAACCTTGTGACCGATTGTGTGCAGACCGTTCATCAGCTCCTGGATTTTGGCGAGGAGTTGTGCTGCTAATTCGTCCTCATTCATCTTTATAGTGTAGAGTCTGTTCAGCAACAGATCCCTTTTGCTGATTCTTGTGTCGGAGGTACCTTCGTGCAGCTCAATCAGTTTGCTCCAAAGTTCTTTGGCGCTGCTGAAATGACCCATCCGGTTCAGTTCTTCCTTAGTTAATCTGCACTGCAACGTCTGAGTTGCCTTTGCATCAGCCTCGATCTTTTTCTTCAGCGAGGCATCCCATTCTGAGTAGTGCTGTGCCACTCCTTCAGCGTTCTTGGGGATTTCAAGACCAGATTGGATTATGATCCACATATCCACCTGAGTTTTCAGGTGGACTTCCATCCGACTCTTCCAGTAGGAGAAATCTTCTCCATTGAAGAGCGGTGGTCTGGCTGTGTTGAAACCCTCCTGCATGGCCATAATAATTTCTGAAATAAACAAAAACAGAGAAACTCATCCCAAGACTTGGTCTTAGATTAGTAGTGCGGGGAAAAAAATTAATCGAGAAAAAAAAACGATCGAGTGGTGTTGCACCAACCTGATTAACGAGAAAAATTCGAAAAACAAATAAAAATATTTTTTAAAAAAATCTGAAAAAAACTCTCAAATTGGTGGTTTTACCAAATTTAAGCCACCCGCTCTGATACCACTTGTTGGATCGAAGAAAATGATAGAGGGGGGGGGTGAATATCGTTATGAAAAATTTTCGGACAGTTAAAGAATATGCGCAGTGGAAAGAAATAAAGTACACAAGAACACAAGTCGTTTTTTACTTGGTTCGGAGTCACGGTCGGCTCCTACTCCAAGGCCCACGGTCCTTGACCATTTACTTTAGGCAATTCTATGATCACGATAAAAGATTTACAATTTAAGTAGAGAAGTAGATCAGAAAATTGAAATTGCTACACTTTTCGTTACCGACACCCGAGGTGGGTTGAATTTCGGAGCAGAGGGTTGTCGTCGGCGCTAGAATCTCAAAGTCGGAGTTTGCCGGAGCGTAGCACTTGAACAAAAAGGTTTGGAGCGTTGAGAGTAATTTATTTCGAAGCCTTGGGGGTGCACCCCCTTTTATAGTGCTCATACGGGAGCCTGTGACATTAGGGGCGCCTAACACGTGGCCTTCCCTGCGCGAATCCTTATCCGCGGGCTCGGTCAGCGCTTATCCACCTCCACTTGGGCGCCTAAGCTGATGGGGGTGCCCGTGACCTCACGGGTGCCTGATCCGCCTTGGTCCAGGGGCTTCGCGGCTTGTGTTTTGGGTTTTGCCTTCACACTTGGGCGCCCGTAACCATATGGGCGCCTGAGCCCAGTCGGGCGCTCGAGTCCATCCGGGCGCCTAGGCCTAGTGAAGCACCTTACTTGCAGACGACCAGTCCTTCGATCCTGCAACTCAGGTTAGTACCAAAACACAATAAGTATTAATCACAGTCGTAGCTTTCTTGGTTCTGACTTTGAGTCTCCCAAATGGAACCCTAGGTTGAACCGACGCCTACTGTTCCCTCGACGGGGAACGCGTCCTCACCTAGTCCTCTCAGGAGAGTTTACCTTTTGCCAACCGGCTCCTCCAGTTGGTATTTTACCCAATCCACCTGACCAGGTCTGCGTGCCCAACTTCCAGTCAGGTCTTCAGTGCCCAGCCCCTTACCAGAACTTCTTGCCCAGTCCTCGACCAGGACTTCTTTGCCCGACTTCTAGTCAGGTCTTCTTGCCCAGTCCTTGACCAGGACTTCTTTGCCTAGCGTACCTAGGACATCTTCCTGCACACTCGATGAATATGTTAGATCACAATAACACCTTAACTTCTGAACCCTTTAACATTATCAAAACCCAGGTTTGACTTAGGTGCTGCCTGCACCAACACAATCTCCCCCTTTTTTATTTATGGCAACACGGTTCAAAAAGTTAAGTTAAAGAAACAAGCAATGTAAAGGATATTTAGTTTCCTCCCCCTGAGTTTTTCAAAAATAAGTGGGGGTTTTTTAAAACACTTCTGAGTCCTTGACTATTCTTAGAGAAACTCCAAACGATTTTTCAAGTTAGATACTTAGAAAATTTTCTAAAGGATTTTCAAGTTTAAACACTTAGAAAATTTTTCAAAAGATTTTTAAGTTTAAATACTTAGAAAATTTTCCAAAAGATTTTAAGTTAAACACTTAGAAAATTTTCAAAAGGATTTTAAGTTTAAACACATAGAAAATTTTCCAAAGGATTTTAAGTTTAACACTTAGAAAATTTTCAAAAGGATTTTAAGTTTAAACACTTGGAAAATTTTCAAAAGGATTTTAAGTTTAAACACTTAGAAAATTTTCCAAAGGATTTTAAGTTTTAAACACTTAGAAAATTTTTCAAAGGATTTTAAGTTTAAACACTTAGAAACTTTTCCAAAGGATTTTAAGTTTAAACACTTAGAAACTTTTCATTTTTGAAATGCTTTAGATTTGAGAACAAATGCGTGTAAGTATTTTTGTTACTTTACTTTTTGAAAAAAAAGGAGATAGAAGTTTTGAAAAAATTAAAAAAACTTCTTTTCTCTCCTTTCCTTTCTCTCCCCCTTTGCCATATATCAAAAAAAATTATTATAGCAAAAAATAGAGTGAAGAAAGTAAAGTTCTGTATTGAACCAATTCTAAAAATTTTACGCATAAGCTGAACCAAACCAATTTAAATCTTCTTTTTTCGGGACCTGTCTAACCCAGTTAGCTACTTACTAACTGTCATAAACAGTAGCTTTCACTAGGGTTAGTCAAGTTAAGCGATCTGATCAAGTTAGATTTTCTAAGCTTGACACTTAACCTGATTACTGTTCAATTGGTATTTATTGCCCCAATTACTATAGATGTACTGACTTAAAACATCTTGAATCAAGACATAGACCTAAGCATCTCAACCCAGTCTAGGTTGTCAACCAAAAGTACCCTAAGGTTCTTATGAAATGCTGACTTCTAGATCTATAGTGCATGCAGTACTAGAGTTAGGGCCTAAGCTAAGTCCATTTGCGAAATGGGCCCTAGTTTTGAAGGGGATAAGTTTTTGAAAAAAAACTAAGTCGGAAAATCATTTTAAATTTCAAGACAAAAATGATTTTTCAAACATATTAAATAACAGATAAGAAATAAAATAATTTTTGAAAAAAAACACATGTAGAGCAGTCCTATTCTACTAAGCATAACCCTAACTTCCTTCTTAGTGAGATAAACTCAGACTTAGGTAAGGGTTTGGTAAAGGTATCAGCTAAGTTTGATTTTGAGTCCACATGCTTAAGGACTATTTCACCCCTGGCTACATGGTTCCTTACAAAGTGATGTTTAACCTCTATATGTTTTGTTCTTGAGTGTCGGATTGGATTTTTAGTTAGATTGATTGAACTTATGTTATCAATGTAGACTTGGATTTGGATGTAATCAAGCTGGAAGTCCTTAAGAGTATGCATCATCCATAAGAGTTGTACTACACACTCTCCTAGAGCAACATATTCAGCTTCGGTTGTAGATAGAGCTACGCAGTGTTGCTTTCTACTGCACCAGCTGACCAGACTATTTCCTAAAAGTTGACAGCTTCCACTTGTGCTTTCTCTATCTAATTTGCATCCAGCATAGTTAGAATCAGAGTATCCTGACAAGTCGAAGGTTGATGTCCTAGGATACCAAATCCTTACATTTAGGGTGCCCTTAATGTATCTAAGTACTCTTTTTAGGGCTGCTAAGTGCGATTTCTTAGCACAGGTTTAGTATCTAGCACACATTCCTACAGAGAATAGGATATCAGGTCTGCTAGATGTAAGGTAAAGTAAACTTCCAATCATACTTCGGTATAGCTTAAGATCTACAGGTTTACCTTCAGGGTGACTATCAATTTTTACATTTGTGGCCATAGGGGTACTTATGCTTTTGGAGTTATCCATTTTAATTTTCTTTATTAACTCCTTAGCATATTTGGATTGGTAAACATAATTCTCATCCCTAGTTTGCTTAATTTGCAGTCCTAAGAAGAAATTGAGCTCACCAACTAAGCTCATTTCGAATTCATTTTTCCAGTATTTTTACAAATTCTTTTAAAAAGTTTGAGTTGGTGGATTCGAAAATTATGTCGTCAACATAGATTTGGGCAATGAAAATGTCTTTTTCTAAGATTTTAACAAAAAGGGTAGAATCAATTTGCCCTTGGTTAAATTCCTTAGAAATAAGGTAAGTTGATAGGCGTTCATACCATGCCCTAGGTGCTTGTTTTAATCCATAAAGTGTCTTATTAAGTTTGAAAACGTAGTCAGGTTTTTCTAGGTCCTCAAAGCCTGGGGATTGTCCTACATAGACTTCTTTCTTAATGAACCCATTTAAAAAGGCTGACTTAACGTCCATTTGGTAGAGTTTAAATCCTCTATGAGATGCAAATGCTAATAGCATTCTAATAGACTCAAGTCTGGCTACGGGGCATACGTTTTGTCATAATCTAACCCTTCAACTTGACTGAACCCTTTAGCTACTAAGCGAGCTTTATTTCTAACTATTTCCCCTTGGTCATTTAGTTTATTCCTAAACACCCACTTAGTATCTATAATGGATTTGCCCTCAGGTTTAGGGACTAATTCCCAGACTTGGTTTCTTTCAAATTGGGCTAACTCCTCTTGCATAGCTATGATCCAATCAGGATCAGGTAAGACTTCCTCTATAGTCTTAGGTTTCTATAGGAAGACCTAGTTCTGACTCCTAAGGTTGGATCACCCACAATTTGATCAGAAGGGTGATTGAGCCTGGGTTTCTTGGTTCTTCTAGAACTTGGTTCAGCCTCAGGTCCAGCTGGACGGTTTGATTCAGTATTTTGTTCAACTATTTGGGTTGGTTCAATTATTGGTTCAGTTGATGCAGTAGTTGGTTCAAGAGTTAGTTCATTTAGAGGTTCAACTAGTGGTTCAACTGATGGTTCAATTGTATGCTCATTTTCCTCTTGATTAATATTTGATGGGTTCAGGTTTTGATTATCAGATTTTGAATTAGTTTCCTCATCAAAGATTAAATTCGTTGTTTCTTCAATTTTATTTGATTGTTTATTGTAGACCTATAGACCCTACTTGTTGTTGAATATCCTATGAATACTCCTGGAGTTAACTTAGACTGAAATTTACCTAGGTAGTCCTTGGTGTTTAGGATATGTACTTTGCACCCAAAGACCCTTAGGTAATGTAAGTTTGGCAGTCTATGGTAATATATTTTATAGGGAGTTTCATTGTGTCTTTTGTTAATTAAGACCCTATTTTGGATATAGCAAGTCGTACTTATTGCTTCTGCCCAAAATTGGTTAGCTAGATTAAATTCATTGAGCATTGTCCTAGCGGCTTCCTATAGAGTTCTATTCTTTCTTTCTACTATCCCATTTTGTTGGGGGGTTCTAGGATAAGAGAATTCATGAATATACCCATTTATCCTACAGAATTCCTCAAACCTTTGATTCTCAAACTCTCCCCCATGATCACTCCTCAGTCATTTGATTTTGGTATCATTTTTATTTTCGATTATCTTACGTAAGTCAATAAACAGGTTTAGGGTTTCATCCTTAGTTTTTAGGAACCTAACCCAGGTAAACCTAGAGTAATCATCGATAATGACTAAGCAGTACCGATTTCCGCTTAGTGACTAGGCTCCATGTGAATCAAATAGATCAAGGTGCAGGAGATCAAGTGTGATTTGAGTTAGGTCTGATTGAATTTGCTTGTGATTAGACCTGGCTTGTTTACCTTGGTTACATGAGTCACATATCGTGTTTTCGTAGTTCTTAATTTTTGGTACTCCTTTAATTAAACCAAGTTGGGTGACTTTTGAAATTAGTCTAATATTAGTGTGACCTAATCTCCTATGCCAGAGGTTGGATTCTTCTAATTGAGTTAAGAGACATTTAGGTACTAAGGGTAGATTTATAGTATAAACATTTTTTTCCTAGTGCCCTTAAGCATGACTTCTGAGTCTTGAAGGTTTCTAATCAGGCAGTTAGAGTTGGTAAATGTAACTACATAGCCAGTATCACATAATTGACTTATACTAAGTAAATTAAACTTGAAGTTCTCAACCAAGAGTACCTTTTTAATCACAAAATCAGATTTGAGTTCAATGTTACCTGACCCAATGACTTTGAGTGTAGCATTATTGCCAAATGCTACTGAGCCTAGGTTCTTGAACTTGAGTTTGGTGAATTTCAATTTGTCTCCAGTCATGTGTCTGGAGCATCCGCTATCCAACATCCATTGGTCCAAATCTTTATGTTCCTACACATAAAGTATTTATTGATTTTGATCCAATTAGAATTAAGGATAGCTTAAATTGATTTTCACAACCTATTCTGTCTCACCCAATCTATTATTATCAATCACATTAACCTTATAGGTTTTGTGAGACAGGTTTTAATAGAAATGAAGATTTTAATTTGAAATCATGGTTAATTTTAAAAGGTTAAATTAATTTTTAAAAAATTAATTATGTTTTAAGTTTATTTTGAAAAGTGGTTGAATCTAAGATTAATTGAAATTTGTGTTAGATTCAAATCTGACAATAGTAAAGTGAATTTGATTTTCAATAATTGGCTTCCAGGTCTTAGCGAGGCACTATGCCTTTTGGTCGTAGCCTTGTTGGATCATCAACCTTTCCTTGACAAAGCCTTTTATTGAAAATTCATCTTCAAGTTACTTCTTGAAAGATTTTGGTCTAACTAGTTTGGGTCTTGGATTGGTAGCTTCGACTAGTTCCACCATAATGGTTTCCCTAACGTACTATATCTCACCTCCACCCAATACTAGGTTGTTCAAATTTCAACTAAGTCATTTTGTCCTTAGTCTAACCAGTCCTAGATCTAAAAATGGTAATTTGAAAAAAAAAAAATAAACAAGCAAGCATGCAATTAAAGAATTAAGCAAAAAAAAATTATTTAATATTATTTTTATATTGGCTCCCCCTGGACTAAAGCCACGATAATGATTAGGCAAGATGTGAATTTGTCCTTGGGGATCCAATATTGGTTTGGTCCAGCTTGGTTGTTCAAGCAAAGATTGGGGACCCATGCTTGAACTTTGGCTCTAGGTTGGTTCAATATAGCATAATATGACCGTTGTCTCGACTTGGTTCGATACCCTAACCCAGATCGATTAAGAACGGACTTCTGTTTTCCAAGGATCATGTCAAGACCCTTGGAACCCGAACTAAATCGTTCTAAAGCCACTCTGAGCTCCTTGACTTGAGTTTTCAAGGAGGAGTTCTCTTTCTCAAGCTTTTCAACTTGAGTAGAGTTTCCTTCTTGAACCTTCTCGGTCAAGGATCTGGAGTCGGCTTCCTCTTTAGGCGTTATACATTCTATCAGAGGGATTCAACCCGGATTTTGGCTTTCGCCAGGTTACGAGATAAATACGCAATTAATTTAGATAATTCAACTTTGGAATAACCTCTTACCATTATTTGGCCGTTTTTGGAGATTGTGAGCCTTCCGTCATCTGGCTCCGATTCTGATCCGGTGTCGATGTCTTCCGAAGCGGTTAAAGCGAGAAGATTTGATTGTGGGGCCTCTTCATCTTCTTCGGAGGAAGATTCGTCCCAAGTGGCTTGGAGAGCCTTCTTCCTTCGAGTCTTCTTGGCTTCCTTCAGATTGGGGCACTCTGATTTGTCATGACCCTTCTTGTTGCATTCATAGCAAGTGACATTCGGTTTGGTTTTTGACGTTGTTGAGGGTTCAGCTGGATCTTCCTTTCGTCGGCTTGCTTTCCTTCTATTGGTTTGATGCTTCAGCTCCTTGTAGTAGTCCCGAGCTAGCCGAACCAGCTTGGGTCGATCCCCTTCACTATCTTCTGAGTCTGTTTCCGAGTCAGACTCGGGTGCTGGTTGTGGTTTCTTCTTGGCAACTTTTCCTTGGGATTTACCTGCAATGAAGGCAATACTTTTCTCGGCCATAGTGCAATTAGTCTGTTCATTAATTCTAATTCTGAAAAAAGTTCATCTAATTTAATTTTTGAAAGGTCCCTGGAAACCTTGTAAGCATCTACCATAGATGCCCACAGAGTATTCCTTTGGAATGCATTTAAGGTATACCTGATTAGGTCATGGTTCACTACCTTATGACCTATTGTGTGCAGTCCGTTTATCAGCTCCTGGATTCTGGCATGGTGCTGTGCTGCTGATTCGCCTTCGTTCATTTTTATTGTGTAGAGTCTGTTCAGCAACAGATCTCTTTTGCTGATTCTGGTGTCAGAGGTACCTTCGTGCAGCTCAATCAGCTTGCTCCAAAGTTCTTTGGCGTTGTTAAAGGGACCCACCCGGTTCAGCTCTTCCTTGGTCAATCCGCACTGCAAAATCTGGGTTGCCTTTGCATCAGCCTCGATCTTCTTCTTTAGCGAGGCGTCCCATTCAGAGTAGTGTTGTGCCACTCCTTCTGCGTTCTTGGGGATCTCAAGACCAGATTGGATAATTATCCACATATTCACCTGAGTTTTCAGGTGGACTTCTATCCTGCTTTTCCAGTAGGAGAAATCTTCTCCACTGAAAAGTGGTGGTCTGGCTGTGCTGAAACCCTCTTGCATGGCCATAATAATTTCTGAAAAAAAAACAAAAAAGAGAAAACTTGTTCCAAGACTTGGTCTTGGATTAGTAGTGCGGAAGAAAATTAATAAAAATGAAAAACGATCGAGTGGTGTTGCACCATCCTCGATTAACGAGAAAAATTCGAAGAAAAGAAAAAAATTTAAAATAATTTCGTAAAATCTGAAAAAAAAAAACTCTCAAATTGGTGATTGCACCAAATTTGAACCACCCGCTGATACCACTTATTGGATAGGAGAAAACGATAGAGGAGGGGGTGAATATCGTTATAAAATTTTCGGATTATTAGAGAAGATACGCAGCGGAAAATAACAAACACACGTGAACACAAGTCGGTTTTACTTGGTTTGGAGTCGCGGTCGGCTCCTACTCCAAGGCCCACGGTCCTTGACCATTTACTTTGGGCAATTCTATATTCAAGAAAACTTTTACAGATTGATAGTACAGATATAGAATTGGAAATTGAGTTAACAACACTTTCGTAATTTAAAGTTTTACCGACGCCCGAGGTGGATCGAATTTTGGAGCAGAGGGTCGTCGTCGGTGCTGGAATCTCAAAATCAAACTTTGTCGGAGCGCAGCGCTTGACCGCAAGTGTCTGGAGCGTTGACAGCAATGGATGTTGAAGCCTTGGGGGTGAACCCACTTTTATAGCACCCATACGGGCGCCTGTGTCGATGGGGGCGCCTAACACGTGGCCTTCCCTGCGCTATCTCTTATCCGCAGACTCGGTCAGCGCTTATCCATCTCCACTTGGGCGCCTGAGCTGATGGGGGCGCCGGTGACCTCACGGGCGCCTGAGCTGACTCAGTCTAGAGGCTTCGTGGCTGTTTGCTTCGCTTGCTTCTGTTTTGCCTTTGCACTTGGGCGCCCGTATCCATCCGGGCGCCTAACCCCAATAAGGTGCCTCACTCCATTGAGGTGCCTAGCTGCAAAAAACTAGTCCTTCAATCCCTGCAACCAAGGTTAGTTCCAAAAACAACGAAGCAAAACATATTAGCCTTTATTTACAGCCTAAGCTGTCTTGGTTCTGACTTCGGGTCTCCCAAATGGAACCCTAGGTCGAACCGACACCTACTGTTCCCTCGACGGGGAACGTGTCCTCACCTACTACTCTTAGGAGAGTTTACCTTTTGCCAACCGGATCCCGGTTGGACTTTTGCCCAATCCACCTGACAAGGTCTTCGTGCCCAACTTCCAGTCAGGTCTTCTTGCCCAACTTCCGGTCAGGTCTTCGGTGCCCAGCCTGTTGCAGGACTTCTTGCCCAGTCCTCGACCAGGACTTCTTTGCCCAACTTCCGGTCAGGTCTTCTTGCCCAGTCCTCGACCAGGACTTCTTTACCCAGTGTACCTAGGACTTTTCCTGCACACTCAGTAAGCTTGTTAGATCATAACACCACCTTAACTTCTGAACCCTTTGCCATTATCAAAACACAAGTTTGACTTAAGTGTTGCCTGCACCAACAGTATCCTTCCTCTTGATAGTCGTCGCAGCAAACCTTCCTTTTGCTTCTCAATAGTTTTAATGCCTATGACTATTAAATTTGTTAGTTTTAAGGAATTAAGAAAACTTCCTTACTATATATGTCTAAAGATCAGTAATAATACCAAATTTAGACTATGTATGAAAAACTAGAAACCGATAGAAAAACTCCCAGCTCTTACGGTGGTTGCACTGAGTCAGAGCGAACGAGACTCTGATACTACTAGTAGGATTGTTGCATGTGAGAGGCGGCGGGGTGAATCATGTGAATTTAAAAAAAAATTGTTGCTTTTTCAAACTTAAGTAAAACGTGAGTGCTGCAGAAACTAACGAAAAATCAAACACAGATAAATCGACGCAGTTCAGTTTTACTTACTTCAGAGCCTTCGACGACTCCTACTACATGGCCCAGGTCCCTTGGACCTTTCCGATAGGTAACCCATTAGTACCCTCTAGACTCGTGTGTTGGCGTTGTTCTTCCGGCAGCCATTGGACAAGGTCATGTCGAAGCAGGGCTGCAGTAGGAAGACGAGGAAGTAGCAAGATGATTGCATGAACTAAAAGTTGTTGTAGAAATTATGTCTCTGGAGTCACGGCAACAATGCCCTTATATAGGGCGTCGGAGGCACCTCAGTTCCCAACTGAGGCGCCTTGGACAAGACAAATTTCATCCACGATCCCTAGTCGTCGCGCTCGTCACTTATCCACTCAAAGGCACCTTTGATCCCTTCTGAGGCGCCTCAGATCAGATCTGAGGTGCCTCAGCTCGCTGAAACTCTATCTTCAGCGTAGACTTCATGGAGCCGCTCTCATCCACCTGAGGTGCCTCTAATCCAAACGGAGGCACTTCGGGTACTGTTCATTTGAGGAAACTTTTACAGAAAACCCCTTACAAAACCAAGTTAGTCCAAAAACAAATATACCCTACAAAACAAGGTTAGTAAACACATAGTATGGACTAAATGTAATGAGTATTAAATAGACCCTATCTTCTCAATATCATAATGTAGTTAGAGGCCTCAACTTAGAGTTTTGAAATGGTTCTAAGTTGGACGATGCCTAAAGTTCCTATTGGGACTTGTCCTCACTGAATTCGCTCCTCCAGTGACTTACCTCACTTACCTTGTGCAAATGTACTCAGCTCTTTTATCCACCAGGACTTTTGCTAAGTCTTCACCAACTTGGACTTCGTCCAGCAGACAACTCCTCGAGCCTAATTGGACCTTTAACAAGATTTCACCACCTTAGACTTTTGTCAGGACGCCACCATCTTGGATTTCAGCCAACAGACAACCCCTCGATCCCAACTAGACTTTTGCCAAGACTCTACAATCCTGGACTTCAGTCTGGAGATAGTTCTTAAGCATTTCGATCTTGCACACTTAGTAACTAGGTTAGAAAATACCACACCTAACTTTAAGCCCTTGTCATACATCAAAACTTGAGTTAACTATTAGTACAAACTGCACTAACAGTGATAACTCTTGACGAAAGAATTTCTAAGAATCCAAGCACCCGTGTGGGTCCAGACGACTGAATACACGGGCTACCGGGCAACTTTCAAATGACTAGGAGACAACGTTATCAATAGCTCAACGATAGCTATCAAGATGGAATTTGACTCTTGCCTTAGCGATTAAGTGGTACACGGGCAACCAGGAAACGATGTTAACGTTATCTTACAGATAGAAGTTTCAGCAACATTAGTACCTATATAGGTGATCGGGAGAGCTTGCAATCGACAAAGTTGCAATGGATGAAGAAATGAAGTCTATGAAAAGAATCATGTTTGGGAATTAATTAATTTTCCTTCCGGTCGAAAGACTATTGAGAATAAGTGAATTCTAAAAATTAAAAGGAAAACAGATAGATCGATTAATCAATATAAAGTTTATCTAGTTGCCAAAGAATTTTCCTAACTAGAGAGTATTGATTTTGAAGAGACTGTTGGTGCAGGAAGCACCATATCAAACCTTGTTTTGATATTGGCAAAGGGTTCAAAGTTAAGTATTATTGGTGATCTAACAATGTTACTCAAGTGTGCAGGAAAAGTCCTAGCGAAGGGCTGCTAGGCACCTAGCGAACGGTTGCCAGGATACAAAGCCCTAGCAAAGGACTGCTAGGCACCTGGTGAAGGACTGCCAGTATCAAAGTCCTAACGAAGGACTGCTAGGCACTGGCGAAGGAATGCCAGGTCACAAAGCCCTAGCGAAGGACTGCTAGGCACTGGCGAAGGAATGCCAGGGTAAAAAGCCCTAGTGAAGGACTGCTAGGCACTGGCGAAGGAATGCCAGGGTGAAAAGCCCTAGTGAAGGACTGCTAGGCGCCAGGCGAAGGACAGCTTGGGACTGAAGCCCTAGCGAAGGAATGCTAGGCACTGGGCGAAGGACAGCTCGGTATCCAAGACCTGGCAAAGGACCACTAGGCAAAAGCCCAACCAAAGGAGCTGTTGGCATCAGGTACACTCTCCCGAGAGGAGTAGGTGAGGACGCGTTCCCCGTCGAGGGAACAGTAGGCGTCGGTTCGACCTAGGGTTCCATTTTGGAGACCCAAAGTCAGAACCATGACAGCTAAGGCTGTATAAACTAACCACTTAATGTTTTGTTGTGTTTTGGACTAACCCTGGATGCAGGACCGAAGGAACGAGTGTCTGCAGCTCAGAGAGCCTCAAAGGAGTGAGGCAACAGCTGACCAGGGCGCCCGGAGTGTCCCGGGCGCCCCCAAGGTGAACACAAAACACACAAGTAAAAAGCACGCTTCGACAGTACATCCTGCGGGCGCCCCCGTGCTCCCGGGCGCCCCCAGTGCTCCGGGCGCCCCCAACAGCAAAGTACCGAAGCACACCCTCGCGAAGCCAGAAGATAGAAGTTTGACCCGGTCAATCCGGGCGCCCCGAGCGCTCCGGGTGCCCCGGTCAAACCTGATCCCGAAGGTAAAGGGATCAGACGCTGACCGAGACATTGACGGATCAAATGACACGTGGGGGGCGCCCCCGACGTCCCGGGCGCCCCCAGGCCCTATATAAAGGGCCCTCGATCCCAAGCTTCAACAACAACTTCCAATCAACGCTTCTACGCTCTTCTGCTCTCGCGCTTCGCCCCGGAATCCTTCCAACTCGAGCCGACGACGTCCTGCTGCTCCGAAAAAGTCGATCTACCTCGGACGTCGGTAAAAGAGCTATTTAAGTTTACTGTACTGAATTCTGTAATAATCTTTTGTAAACTATTTGCGCCTCATATAGAATTGCCCAAAGTAAACGGTCAATGACCGTGGGCCTTGGAGTAGGAGTCGACACAGGCTCCGAACCAAGTAAAATCGACCGTGTCTCTGTGAGAGATTGTTTTAATTAATTTCTGCTGCATACTTGCTCTAAGTTCTTTCCGAAAAATGATTTCCGATATTCACCCCCCCCTCTATCGGTTCTCTCGATCCAACAAGTGGTATCAGAGCGGGGAAGCTCAAATTTGGTGCAACCACCAATTTGAGAATTTTTCGGATTTACGAAATTTTTTATTTTATTTCTTTTCTTTTTGTTAATCAACACCACTCGATCAGTCTCGCTTTTTATTTTAAATAAATAATATCTGTAGGTGTATTTAAATTTTGAATTTTGAATTTTCATCTTTTCACCATAAGTCTGAATTGACTAAACGAACAATTTCTGAAAATTTTTCATAAACTTTTTTTTATTATTATTTTAATATTTTTCTCGAAATTCATGCTACTTTAATTCGAGCAATTTTTTTTCTCAAACATTAAATTCTTACTTTTTCATTATTAATCAGAATTGACAAAATCAACATTTTTAAAAATTTGTCATAAATTATTTTTATTATTTTATTATTATTTTACCTCGAAATTCGTGTAATATTTTTTTGGGCTATATTTTTCGTTCTCCCGCACTACTAATCCAAGACCAAGTCTTGGTACATTTCTGTTATTTCTTTTGTGTGCAAGGATCATTTTTAATGGCCAATCAAGAATGGAATAGCATTCGTCCACCGCTCTTCTCTGGCGAAAATTTCAACTCCTGGAGAAGTCAAATGGAATCCCACCTGAAGGCTAACTTAGATTTATGGTCGATAATTCAAACGGGGTTCAGATTCCCCATGGAAGATGGAACATCGATCGCTTGGGACAAATTGGACGAACCAACTCTAAGAAAGATCGAGACTGATGCTAAGGCAACAGTAATCATACAATGCGGTCTAACCAACGAACAACTCAAGCTAGTCGGTTCATTTGGATGTGCTAAAGAGATGTGGGAGAAGCTACTCAACCTACACGAAAAGAGCTCCGATATTGAGGTCTTTGAAGGAGAGATGTTCGAATCATCGGACGAATCAAATGAAGAAGAAGATTACCAAAGTTATCTTGCAGTCTCGGTCCAAGCACAAATAGCCGAGTCAGAGTCTGAACCCGAATCCAAGCCAGATTTAGAAAACGAATTAACTGAGACGGTAATTGATTTTAAATTCTTTTCAAAATCAGTATTAAATAATCAAACAGATACTGTAATGGTCGAGGAAGGTGTAAATTCTATTGCAGGGAAAACTCCAAGAGAACTGCAAAAGAAGCCTCAACCAGTACCTGAGTCTGACTCAGACTCAGAATCTGACGACGAAGGAAGGGATCCTTGGAAACTGGTCCAATTGGCTCGCGACCACTACAAAATACTGAAGAAACAATCAAGCAAAAGAAAGATGGGTAACTTTAATTCATATAAAAATTTAATTCATAATATTGCTGTTTTTGAAAATCCAGAATATTATTACGATTATGATATAACTTAGATCATTTTTTTGCTTTAATTGTATGCTTCTTTTTATTTTTTTTGCTTAAAATTAGGATTGGTTAGTCTAAGGACAAAAGAGTTAATTGAAATTTGAACAACATAGTATTGGGTGGAGGTGAGATGATAGTACGTTAGGGAAGCCATTTTGGCGGAACTAGCCGAAGCTACCGATCCAAGACCCAAACTAGTTAGACTAGAATTTATCAAAAGGTAATTTTGAAGATGAAATTTCACTAAAAGGTTTTGTCTAGGAAAGGGTTGATGATCCAATAAGGCTACGGCCAAAGAAGGCCTAGTGCCTCGCCAAGACCTGGAAGCCAATTTTTGAAATTCAAATTCAAGTTACTTCTTGTCAAATTCAAATCTAACACAAATTTCAATTGATCTTAGAATCAACTACTTTTTCAAAATAAAGTTAAAATTCATTAAAGTGGTTTTCAAAGTTAATTCAATTTTTCAAAATTAATCATGATTTTTCAAAGTAAAATCCTTACTTCTATTTAAATTTGTCTCACAAAATCCATAAGGTTAACATGCTTGATCACGTAGAACTAGGTGAGACATCTAGGACCTAATAATGTAGTTCAATACTCTTTCAAAATTAACTCAAAATCCACTCAATTGTTTTCCAAAATTAATTCTAAATTAACTCTATATGTTTTCCACTCAACATTTTTCAAAAAAGTGAAGCTCATGTGTTTTCAAAATTAACTCATCAAACTAAGTCCTGATTGAATTAATACTAAGACCTAGGACTTGATTGAGTCAATTATTGATTGGTAAAACCGAGTTAACATTGTCAACCCTAGTCAACACTGGTCAACACTGAAGTCTCTTAAGGCACTTAGATAAAGTCAGACAGTGTCGAATACAGGGGGAGTTTTTAACCTTTGTTTTAAAAAATTCAGATTTTTCAAAAACCTTATGCTCTAAAATTTAGTATCATCTCAAAATAAGGTTTTCAATAATTTGATTCAAAAACCTCGTATATTACTATCTCTTTGAAAAATTATCATCATGCTTTTCAAAAACTGTGCTATCATTCCAAGTTGTGTTTTCAAAAATATCATCTTAAAAATTATCATACTTCAAAGTTATTCTTTTGATTTTGGTAAACCCTAAAGACACAAAGGAGGTCTACTTAATGATCTACAAAGACTCCGAGGATGTGTCAAATTTAGGGGGAGTCTAAACCAAAAGAAAATATTTCTAGCAGGCAATTATTTTTTAATTCTTTTGATCTAAATCGAACCCTAAGAACTCAGAGGAAGAATACTTGTGGTCAACAAGCTTCCAAGGAATGTATCAAGTTTAGGGGGAGGTCAAATTAAAAGAGTTATTAAACATTTCTAAATAATATGTTTTCATACACTATATTTTCAAAATTGTGTCAAAAACATTTGTCTTACAAAATAATATTATTTTAAAATATTTTTGTGGCTTATAAAATTATTTTTGAAATACCTTTTGAAATAATATTTACTTGGGTTGAAAAATTTCCAGGACACTTAGGAAAATGTCCTTGTAGTTAACAAGGTTTCCTAGGATTGTGTCAGACTGGAAAAGAAATCAAGTCAAGTATTCAAAATAAAATTAATTTGTTTTAATACATAATCTTCAAAAGTACTTCTATTCAAAGTAAAATGTTTTGAAAAGTACTAATACTTGTAAAGGCAATAGTGTTCATAGTGCATGAAGTTTCTAAAAGATTTACCTACAAATATAAAATATTTTTTGTGGAGTTTTGTTGGTGCAGTTTAAAGTTTTTTTGCTATGCTTTTAAAAGTTATACTAAGTACTTTTATATTTTCAAAACTCATAGGCTCTGATACGTAATTTCTTCTCAAACCTTCTTTCAAAATATATTTCGTTATTGATATATATCCAGGGGAGAGTAGAAAAAGTGCGATATTAGAAATTAAATTCTTCCTTAAACGTTTTTTTTAAAGGTTATCTTAGAAATGGTTTAAAACTTAGGAGAAGAATTTTACATTAAGGGGGAGAGAAAGGAAAGAGAGAAATTGTTTTAATCTTTATCTCTTTTTCAAAAAGTGCTTCAAAAGTTTCTAAGTATTTCTAAATGTTTCAAATTTTTGTTAAGTGCATGTCTTCTCCTAAGTAATTTTTTTTTCAAAAAAACTTGTTCAGAAATTTTGCCAAATATTTCCAAGTAAAGTTTTTTGGTGAAAAACTTGTCTAGAAAATTCTTAAAGATCTTGTTTTCCAAAATGCACAAAGTGTTTCCAAACAAATATCTCTAAGTGTGCAAAATTTTTTTTGTAAACAAATTATTTTTGGGAAATTTGCCTTCAAAATTTTGCCTAAGTAAAATTCTTTTTTGCAAAGCCTTGTAAGCAAAACTTCTCAAAATTGTACCCTGTTCACCCATGTTTTGTTTTTGATATATGTCAAAGGGGGAGGAAAGGTCAAAGTTAAGTGTTTTAACATAAGAATTCAGGGTTTTAGGGGGAGTATGAGAAATAAAGAATTTTTTAAATCTATTCTGTTCATATTCCGAATTCAGGGTTTTAGGGGGAGTATAAGAAATAAAGAATTTTTTAAATCTATTCTGTTTATACTCCGTTCATACTTCATTGTACTTTTATCTTCTGTTATTAACTGTTATATGTTTTTACTTAACTTTGAATTATGTTGCCATAAATCAAAAAGGGGGAGATTGTTGGTGTAGGAAGCACCATATCAAACCTTGTTTTGATATTGGCAAAGGGTTCAAAGTTAAGTATTATTGGTGATCTAACAATGTTACTCAAGTGTGCAGGAAAAGTCCTAGCGAAGGGCTGCTAGGCACCTGGCGAAGGGTTGCCAGGATACAAAGCCCTAGCAAAGGACTGCTAGGCACCTGGCGAAGGACTGCCAGTATCAAAGTCCTAGCGAAGGACTGCTAGGCACTGGCGAAGGAATGCCAGGTCACAAAGCCCTAGCGAAGGACTGCTAGGCACTGGAGAAGGAATGCCAGGGTAAAAAGCCCTAGTGAAGGACTGCTAGACACTGGCGAAGGAATGCCAGGGTGAAAAGCCCTAGCGAAGGACTGCTAGGCGCCAGGCGAAGGACAGCTTGGGACTGAAGCCCTAGCGAAGGAATGCTAGGCACTGGGCGAAGGACAGCTCGGTATCCAAGACCTGGCAAAGGACCGCCAGGCAAAAGCCCAACCAAAGGAGCGGTTGGCATCAGGTACACTCTCCCGAGAGGAGTAGGTGAGGACGCGTTCCCCGTCGAGGGAACAGTAGGCGTCGGTTCGACCTAGGGTTCCATTTTGGAGACCCAAAGTCAGAACCATGACAGCTAAGGTTGTATAAACTAACCACTTAATGTTTTGTTGTGTTTTGGACTAACCCTGGATGCAGGACCGAAGGAACGAGTGTCTGCAACTCAGAGAGCCTCAAAGGAGTGAGGCAACAGCTGACCAGGGCGCCCGGAGTGTCCCGGGCGCTCCCAAGGTGAACACAAAACACACAAGTAAAAAGCACGCTTCGACAGTACATCCTGCGGGCGCCCCCGTGCTCCCGGGCACCCCCGCTGCTCCCGGGCGCCCCCAGCGCTCCGGGCGCCCCCAACAGCAAAGTACCGAAGCACACCCTCGCGAAGCCAGAAGATAGAAGTTTGACACGGTCAATCCGGGCGCCCCGGTCAAACCTGATCCCGAAGGTAAAGGGATCAGATGCTGACCGAGACATTGACGGATCAAATGACACGTGGGGGGGCGCCCCCGACGTCCCGGGCGCCCCCAGGCCCTATATAAAAGGCCCTCGACCCCAAGCTTCAACAACAACTTCCAATCAACGCTTCTACGCACTTCTGCTCTCGCGCTTCGCCCCGGAATCCTTCCAACTCGAGCCGACGACGTCCTGCTGCTCCGAAAAAGTCGATCTACCTCGGACGTCGGTAAAAGAGCTATTTAAGTTTACTGTACTGAATTCTGTAATAATCTTTTGTAAACTATTTGCGCCTCATATAGAATTGCCCAAAGTAAACGGTCAACGACCGTGGGCCTTGGAGTAGGAGTCGACACAGGCTCCGAACCAAGTAAAATCGACCGTGTCTCTGTGAGAGATTGTTTTAATTAATTTCTGCTGCGTACTTGCTCTAAGTTCTTTCCGAAAAACGATTTCCGATATTCACCCCCCCCCCTCTATCGGTTCTCTCGATCCAACAGAGACATTTTCTTTTGTTGTAAAATTTATGATCAGTCGTGTTATTTTAGCTATAGTAGCATATTTTAACTTGGAATTATATCATATGGATATAAAAACAACCTTCCTTAATGGTAATTTTGATGAGAAAATCTATATGGCAAAGTGAGAAGGCCTTAAATGTATATAAACTTAAAATGTCTATATATGAGCTAAAGCAAACATCAAGACAATAGAACATAAGATTTAATAAAGTTATTTTATCTTATGATTTCGAAATGATTAATGAGGATCATTGTATTTATATAAGAAAGAAAAAAGGAAAAGTTTATCATTTTATTATTATATGTTGATAATATGTTAATAGTTGAAAGTGACATAAAGTTTGTGATAGAAGTCAAATCATGACTTTCATTATAATTCGACATAATAGATATGAAAAAAGCTGAGTACTTCTTAGAAGTAAAGATTATAAGAGATCGATAAAAAAATCTTTTGGATTTCTCAAAAGGCTTATATCACTAAGATGCTACAACATTTTAATATATCAGATTGTAACATTGAATAAACACTTATAGTGAAAGGTACTGTTATGAGCAAAAATATATATCTCAAGACTTTTGAGGAAATAACCGAGATGAAAAGAAAAATCATATGCCAATGTCATTGGTAGTTTAATGTATAATATATTGTATACATGTCTTGATATCAGTTATGTTGTTGCTTAGTTAGTCATTTCTAGTTAAACCTATATCGAAGAAAGCGGTGAAGAGGATATGCAGATATCTTAAAGGAATAACAAATTTTATCTCTGTTTCCAAATATTATGAGCCTAAGAGCTACACAAATGCGAATTGGACAGGGAGCCTTGATGATAGAAAATTCACATCTGGTTATACCTTTTTGCTAAATGGTGATGTCATCTCATGGAACAACAAAAAATAAGCTTATGTAATGCTGTCAACAATGGAATCTGAGTATGTGTCTTATTCAATAATTATGCAAGAAGTTATTTGGGTAAAAAGATTCTTGAAGCATATGAAGATTATTGAGGACAGTGAAAGCTCTATTACAGTGAACTATGACAATCAAACTGTTATTATTTTTTTTCTAAGGATCCCAAATATCACGGCAAGAGCAAACACATAGCTAATAAGTATAATTTTGTAAGGGATATTGTTGATAAAAAAATATAGTTCTTGAGTATATCCTTACACGTGTTATGCTTGTAGATCCTTTTACTCATTCACTAAAGTGTCCTTTTCAAGGACATGGAAGTATTTAGTACTTCATAGATCTAACACATTGTACATACAATTAGATATGTTATATGCTATGATTTATTCAATATATATATGTCATTGTTACATTTTGGATAAAGTTTCAATGAGCATGTTGACGGATTAAGATTGATCCACTCACATAGATAATCATTAGGTAAGATTATTAGTTATGTGACAACTATTGAAGTTGTGAATGGAATCATACCTATAAGTAAGATGAGATCCTTTATGAATTGATGATGATCGGAGCAAATGTACTCATTATTTACTGAACTTGCTAGATGGTAGATAAAAATTTATGAGTTGAATTTATGATTATGCATTGGGAATATTTATATCAAAATATGTATAATGTTAAAATTTAGAAAAATATACACTTTTTATTAGTAAAAAAAATAATATCATAGTATGTGATTCATACCACATATGTCATAGTGACAATAAGGATGGTAGAAGAGTAGATCTCTGCTTCTCAACTATTTGAGACCCTTGAAATTATAAGATAATCTCAATTTTACCATGATTGACTATTAACTATCTACATGAAATTTTAATCGTTTGTTACTTTAGCATGTACCCTAATGACTATAGATGATTCAATCTATGAAACATGATTAAAAAGCGATTGATTAATGAATATATTCTAGTTAAAAAGGAAAATTAAAATAAACTCACATCTTTGATATTTCTTCACTGGTCGACTAATTACATTTGTTTGTTCAGTATATAAAATGTAATTGTAAATAATTGTAGATATTAAACATGCTCTCGACAAAATAATCATTACGAGGGATTAAAAATATTCGTATTGATGTAAATGATTTAATCTGAGATAAAAGTAAATATTAATATCTCCAATTTGTCTTGTAGAGCAGCTATGTAAGATTTAACAATTTTCTTAGCTTTAATCCCTTAATATGTTTGCTGTCGCACGAATTATTTTTTCTTAAATACGAATTGGATGTTCTAATATGATCTTTCTGACTTGACTTTTGATAACTGGAAATGTTGGTAGTGGGGGACATGAGCAATTTCTAAAGCTACCCACTTACCTCATAGATTACTAGATGAGATATAAACGTCCATGGAAGAAAGAGTAAAGGGGTTGATTGTTGCTTTCTTCTTCCATAAAAGAGAAGTGCATTCAATTGTAAGGGATTTGGCTCATGGAATATGTAAAAGATTGTTCATCCGCTAATCATCCTTCCAACGACAAGCATGAGATACAATCTTGACGAGGCATCAATTGTAAGTGTTTACAGCTTGTTTTTGTATTTCATGTCATATAACCCACAACTTACTCTTAAGAACTCCTAGAATCCTATCAAATATTTTACCATTATACCATACCGGGACGCAGACACAGTAAACCCTAAACATTTATTCTATCGTATTTTAAAATAAATAATATTTTATTAACATTAAAATAAGACTTTTGTATATTTGTTGGAATATTATTCGGCGGCGGTTAAGGCTCCTCAAAATATACTCATTTCAACCAATTACTACATTTTCTTTTCCTACTTGCTGTCTCGATTAAAACAGGAATACGCGCGGCATTCGTCGACCAATCCGCGAGATGCGGCAGTTAGTTTTGTTCGGGTTCTTCTTCTGCCACCAGCTCGGGGAACCCTAAACACAGACGACGAAGGCGAAGCCCTCGATCGAACGGCCGGAGACCATCGGTCCGCGAGATTCGTAGCCGGAAACATGTGGAAGAACGCGAGGTACTCGAAATCCGAGGACTTGGAGTCCGGCGCACAGCCGCTCTACCCGGGAATGCTTGAGATCCCCGATCTCCGCTGGGCCTTCATCAGGAAGATCTACTTCATTCTCTCCGTCCAACTGGCCTTGACAGTGGTTGTCGCCTCGGTCGTCATCGCTGTCCGCCCCATCTCCCAGTTCATCGTCTCGTCGAGCGCCGGATTGACAATTTATCCGTTGAGCTTCGTCATTTCATTAATCGGTACTCTTCGATAAGTCTTTGATCTATTTTCTCTGTTCATTGAATTAGTTTTCTCCGATCGTTCATTTTTTTATTTTTCGTTGTTGATGGCGTGCAGCGCTGTGTTTTCTATCTCACTATTATCAGCGGCACCCTGTGAATCTACTTCTCCTCGGATTGTTTACGGTATCACTCAGTTTCGCCATTGGACTGACCTGTGCATTCACGAGCGGTAGTACTTGAACCCTAATCCCTTATCTGAGTATCTCCTGATTAATTTCATAGCATTGGATTGAAATCTCTCTCTTTTTGTTCGTACTGGAAAAAATATTGTCATTTATTTTGATTATCTTCTCCCAAAATACATATTTCTACTCCAATTACGCTCTATTCTTTACTTGACAATTCTATTATGTGAACATCATTTAAGGGGGGAAAAAAGAGGAAAAAGAAAGCTTGCATTGTGCTTGTTATGAGAATATAATTATTTTACATACAAAGCTTGCATTGTGGAAGAAAACTTTAGGAACTTATAAAGTTGTGTTTACTTTAGGAACTAAGCTTACATTCAAGTTGAATTAAGACTAAATATGTGAAATATTTTTCAACACTACAAAATAATCAACTTGGATGTCAAGATGGACAGGCACAGAATTTCTTTATGGAAGGAATTTTAAATATAATGCATGGATTAATTATTCAACAGAAGAAACTATAATAAATTCAATGTTGGATGATTAGTAAACAACAAGCATATTTTGTTAATGTAGCATAGAATAGAGATGATGCTAAAATAGTAATATTTAAAATAAAATAAAATTAATATGCTCCAATGGATGGTAAAATAAGAGAAAATGCATTAATATGGTAGAAAGATGTACGAAGGTAGCTAATAGAATCTGTGGTTCGAAAATCTTAACTAGGTGTGAGCGGTAGAGAACCAAAGAAAAACCGGTCGACCCACATTTTTAGTTTGGACTTGAACAACAACATCTCGATGATGATGATGATTGCAGAAAACCAATGAAAGATCAACTTTGCATGCCTGTTTTGAATAACCTTCAACATACTTTTGGATTATACAGTTGGTGATGTTCGATAACTAGCAGTCTTCTTTTGGCTCTTTATATCGTGCCATTGTTCTTTGTCGTTGCTGTACTCAGTTATATTGACTTAGATTTCTTCTTTCTGAAAAGGTTCCCTTACCCTTGAAATTCATGCTTAGAATATAAGAGTCAAACTGAGAATCTTGATGTTTGCAAACAGGAAAGATCATTTTGGAAGCAGCTATTCTCACTGCAGTGGTGGTTGTTAGTCTCACTGTGTACACATTCTGGGCAGCACGAAGAGGCCATGACTTCAGCTTTCTAGGTCCTTTCCTCTTTTCTTCTTTCATGGCGATGATGGTGTTCTCATCCATCCAGGTAAAACTTATAGATATTTCTTCTTTCACCGTATAACGAACCTCGGCCTAAACCACTAGCCTGTGCCAGTTGATTTTTGAAGTCAGCTATGTTTTTGCACACGTGAGACCCCAAAAAAATCACTTTAGGTGCAAACAAACTCAGAACACATCAATCATGAGTGAAATTAGTGCTGCAAATCAACTCGTGGATCATACAAGATCTATGTTTATACATTGTGAGACCCAAAATGATTGTTTTCGTTGCAGAAAATCTCAAACAAATTGAGTTTGAATGAAATCATGTTGCATGGGCAAGCTCTCATATTTTATGCTATGTGAAACCCGAACATGACCGTCTAGGTACACACCAACTCAAACAAGCCGAATGTGACTGAAATTCATGCTGCAAGCCGATTTCTAAATGAGCTTGTTGGTTTCTGATCAGTCCCTATGGGATGATCAGATGGTTAGTGCGTAGATATTCCCACTTTTAAATTTGGAGGTCAAAACCTGACAAAGTTAGTGCTCATCCTCCTCACGCGCTAGCCATAACATCCGAGTTAGTAGCCTAGCATTCGAAAAAAAATGATTAACGAGGTTTTTCCAACCTCGGACGACTGGTTCGGCCTCATGGAAGTTTCTTACCGGCCGCTAGGGTAAATCGGAAAGCGTTCGCAGTGGGCAGTCTAGAAGCTTAGTGTCCCAGGGTTCACGTCTCATCTGAAGGAAAAATTCCTATAAATATGCCGTAGCTAGGGATCGAACCGCGGATGCCTAGAATAGCAACTAGTCACCCTACCGCTGCACCATAGCCCCAAAGGCGGTAGCCTAGCATTCGAGCTAGTAGCCCTAGTGATTTATCTCCTCCGTATTAATCCTGAGATGGGTTGATGTGGATGCTAGGGTGAACGAATCACCTTTTGCCAACTTGTTGATCATTCTGACCAATTATATTAGTTCAAGCTGAATCGAGTAATCTGTGGAAGGGTCTTTGAAAAACTGTATTGAGGCCTAATTTGCTAAAATGCACTTTCCTTTTAATTTCTGCACTCCATTGACTCTGAATGATACTCCTCGTTCTGCTTCAGATTCTATGTCCACTGGGAAAGACTTCAGTGATGATATATGGAGTCTTGTCTGCAATCACGTACGCCGGCTACGTCGTCTACGAAACAGACAACTTGATCAAGAGATACAATTATGATGAGTACATTTGGGCCGCTGTTGCTCTCTATCTTGAGATCCTAAACCTGTTTCTTAGTCTGCTTTCCATTCTAAGGGCTGCTGACAATTGAATCGTGCACTGGGAATAATAGCATTCCATTTTCTCACACTAATAAACTTCACAACGTAGGTGCTACTTTTGATTTGTTTGAACAAGGCCTTAATCAAACTTGTAAACAATTATCATTTCTTTAACCTGATTATCATGGTTTATGATGTTCCCACAAGACTTATCGTGCCTTTTTTTTATCTCTCTATTTATTTATTTTTCTGCCATAGACATTATTTTGCTCATCAATAAACTTGAAACGACAATTTACTAAACAACGTACGTAATTATGTATTTTTCCCGATTACCTATATGATTTTGAAAATATCCAAATAATATAGCCTCTCTTCTTCTTCACTTGTCTATCTTTCTTCCTTTTGTATTGTAAAAAATTTCCGAATCACTTTTTTTTACTGTGTTGCTGGTTTTTCAAAAAAGAAACCGCTTTCACACTATAGTGATTGTCCTGAAGATTATATATCGTTGCTAGGTTAAATTTTGAAAAATTATAACTTTTGACTAATATTGAATCATTAGACATATAATATATCAAATCAAAACTCGATCAAAGATCTTCAATTTGATATATTATATGTCATATAATTTGAATTAAAAGTTATCACTTCTCAAAATTTATTCAACGTAAATGTTGTAATAATTACGAAACAGTAACTGTTATAACTACAAATTCAACTTCAACATGTTATAACTTTTGATTCATATTGAAATATGAGAAACATAATATATCAAATCGAAAATCTTTACCGGTTAAAAAAAATTATCATATTTGAATCGAGTTTAAAAAAATTGTTGCTCTCAATATAGTATATCACAATGGTGTTTAATGGCATGAGTGTAATAAGGAGACTGAACTGAGCACATAAGACTTTGTTTGGAGTGAATCAAACATCCCTAGGTCCATCAGCCACTTTAAGAACAAAATCAGTTGATGATTGCTGGTTTACAGAAGACTGTGTTGCCGATGTTCAAAAGATTAGCAACATATTGTTACTGCAGCAATACGTTATAACAGTTACGATTTCGTAGCTACTATACTACTATAAAAAGACCCTTTAACGACAGGATTTCCCGTCGTTAAAGGGGCAATTCCTGTAGTTAAAGCTCATTAACAACGATATTAAATACCATAGAAAGTTATAGCTAAAAGTATCTGTCAGGAATTGATTAGCGATGGGATATAAAATATCGTCATTAATAGCTTTTAACGACTGTATTCACTACCATCTTTAATGATAATACTGACTGATTTAAATATCGTCATTAGTGATAGTAACGATGGGTTTAGCTACCATCATTACTAACAACAACGACGATCATATATACCATCGTTAGTAATTTAACATCGTTTAATTGATTAACGATAGTTTAACATACCATCGTTAATGGCAATGACAATATCGCTTATTCAGATTTGTCATATATATATATATTTTATATAAATACATTAATGAATGCTACTAAAAATTAAAACACAATATATTAAAAATCAAAATATCATATGTATTAAAATATCATCCACTAGTTCATGATTACATCATTAAATTTGATATTACAATGTCTAATTATCATCCAACAAAATTAACATTCGTTTACAACAAAAGTATGTGTTTCTCTAAAGTCTTTTTTATACAAAATGTTGACATTCCCAAAAGCTTCAAAAAGTCTATTTCCCTTCAAATCTCCAATACCTAAAATAAATATACAAAAAATAAATATCAAATAAAATCTGCAAAAAGAACTTAGAAATTTTGATATATAAAATATTAATAAAAATCTTGATATCATATGAGTATCACAATTACAAACAAGCTTAAAATAAATAAAATGCAAATTAATATATGATCTGACATAGCAAGCTAATAAAAATTTATTGATACTTGATACCATTATTTGTAACACCATTATTTGTGTATCAAATATGAACATCAACTGGGGATACAAAAGCAGGATAAATAACTAAAATACAAAGCAAATGAAATTGGAACAAAGTAAGAAAAGTGTTTTAGAAAATACCAATCAATGTCAATCACTAAGACGAGCCTTTATTACATTGTTCCTCACTACTAGCTTGTGTGCCTATGAAACATTGGCAACTCAAAATGAACAAAACTACTCATTCTCATTATCAAGTAATAAACAAGAAATAATAAAAATTTAAAATAAATAATTAGTTTAGATTTACTAATTACATAAATGTGGAATGGAAAACACCCAGCCTACAAAAAGCGGTTGAAAACACAAATCAATATATTATGTTTAAAACTAGGAACTGACAGTATGAGGGAGAAGCATCAAATTTTATACAAAAGAATATAAAGATAGATAAAGAAGAGAAAACTACTAGTTGAAGCATCGAAAATTACTGGTTTAGATAATTCATCCATTTATTTGTAAAAAAAAAATGTCAAGATATTTAGCCTAGTAGGATACCTTGTAGCATCAGAAAAGCACGTTGCATAAACTAAAGCATTCATCCAAACCAATGGGGAGCTTAATAAAAAAAATAGAAGATAAAATGAGCTACATAAAGTTAATGCTACTATCAAGATTAGCTCATAGTACTAGCCATGTACGATTACATAGGATTGCAGTAAGGTTGAGCATCATATTGTAGAAGATATATAGATTGAGAATAGTGATAAGACTAACCAGAATTAAATAATGATCCTTAACAATATTTCCACAAAATGAGAGATGTAGGCAACATCACAAAAAAATATTATCAAAGCTATGTAGTACCAAAAATAATAGCACATCTCAATTGCAAAAAAAGTAAGCAAACAATAACAGCAATAAAATCTAATAGATTCACCCCATTTTATCGGCTATCTCCATGAAAGACTCAATTCTTTTCAATAGTAGATGGGGTATGCAGTAAGCACAATGCTTTAGAGAATTCTCAATAATAAAAAATCATGACACTTAACTTAGTCAAACCTTGACCACTATGGCCTTTCCTTACCACTATGGCTAAACCTTTATGCTGTGTTTGGTTAAGGAAATATAATCCAGTTTGTAATGTAATTAAGCCTGTAATGTAATCCAGATTATATATTGTTGGCCTTGTAATATAGATTACAACACTTTAACTAGCTTTTGTAATTAAAATTATATTACATTACAGTTTTAAAACTGTACCAAATAAAGTAATCAATCCTGTAATATAATACTGATTACATTAGAAGGTTGATTACCTCTCACCAAACATTGACTTAAGGTAAGTATACACATTATTCATATTCTATAAATAAAATTAAAATTAAATATATGTTAAGCTATTTGTCTTCTTTAACTTGAAAACAAGACAAGTGCTCCGTTTAATCTATTTCTTGATTTCTCCATGCATCATATGCTTGTGATAATAACGATTAAATTTTCTCAACTAATCGACCAGGCGTATTGTGACAATAGCATTAAAAACAATCCATTTCTAATTAATATAATGGAATTAACACTACCCTAAATCATTTGCTTAACTCCGGTAATCATCGCAGCTAACAAAATTTAACCAATCGGATAAAACTTAGATTAAATTGATTCATTACCTATTACCCATAGCTTCTCCAGAGGTGGCTCGCAGTGCCCCCACGGGCTGGATCGGATGGTAAGGCGCTTGACCATTTACTTGGAGGTCACAGGTTCGAGGGTCGCCAGTTGTGTACGGGGATAAAACCCTAATCTGTTGGTATTAATTCCCTCGACCCCAAGCGCCTTACCACACCAGTGATAACCGTGAGGTCCTGAGGCGGGCTGGCGGGGGCGAGCGTTTCGCCTTTTACTTCCAGAGGTGGCTCGCAGCGGTCAACGATGGTTGGGCTGTCGATAGATGTAACCGGCAACTAGTGGTCGTGGTGGCCGAGACTGGGGTGGAAAGAAGAAGCGTGGCAACGGCTGGCTGGGCTCGACACCGACCAAGAGGGGCATCGCCGCACAAAGAGAGCCCGACAGTCATCGCGTGCAATGCCGATCCGCTATCGTCGCGCGTAAGAGTGGCCCAGCATCGATGCTTGTGGCGATCCAGAGATGGGAGAGGGTCGCGTGGCTTTGAAGGCACCAGAGGGGGAGACTGGTGACTCTGACCCGGCTGATGGCTGCAGCGTCGGTGATCCGGCCTCGTGCGATGGAAGATGGGCGACAATCGGGATTAGGGCACAATGAGGGAGGACAGCGATGAATCGGCGAGAAGGAAACGGCATGGATCGGGAGAAATAAAAGAGAGGCGTGGCTTTCTGGGCACGACACCGACGAAGAAGGGCGGCGATAAGTGCCGGCGATGATGAGAGAAGGAGAGATCGGGTGGCGATCGTGAGTGAGGAGACTAGAGATCGCGAGTGTCTCAGGGTTAAAGAAATAAAAAGAAAATATAGATGAATTTTAAAAATTAAAGATTTCCTTATTTAATAAGGATAGTTAAATATTTTTATATATATATATATAATATATATATATAATATATATATATAATATATAATATATATATATCATTTTTAAAATTTAGATTTTTCTTTAAAAATTCCAAAAAAAAGTTGTAGTTTTGTTTCTAGGGTAGAGCAATGTTGGATATTATTATTCTTAGTAAGTGGATTTATTTGTAAATTGTATATGTAAATATAATCTAAGCCTCTAAAATGATCTATGTTTATTTGATTTTAGATTATTGAATGCGGGTTCAATGTATAGAACCCTTTAGGTCAATTTGATTTTAGATTCTTATATAAAGGGGAGAACCCCAAGAGTTTAGGGCATTCATCTTGACCTAGTTTCTTCTTCCCCATTGACAAGAAATTTTATGGCGCCATCCATCCCTAAGTCCTTTGGAAGATTTTTTTTCTTTTTTCCACTGTATCTTCTTCCACAGGGATTAAGCCGACGACGCTACAACAAGGACGATGACTCTTCAATCATGTTCCTTGTCTTTCGATTTATATCTTTTATTTTTGTTATGTCATGATTCGAAGAAATAATAGATCAATGCTCATATGTCTTGTGTTTTTTTCTCTTTCGAGTTCTTATTTTGTTTCTAGAATTCATGCGGTTAGGAGAAAACTCAAGATCTATCAATTGGTATCAGAGCGATGACTTTGTTTCGTCGTTTTTAGGGTAATAAAGTTTAAGTTTTCGTCGATTCATTGTTTATATGCTAGATTAAGTTTTCCTAGTATAATACAATTTTGAACATCGAAGATTATGTAAGAGAAAATTCTAAGATGGGCTTATTTTTCAAATTTTTTTTATTTTTGTGAAAAAAATACGAAAACGGTGGAAGAACAGTCATATTTAACCTATTTTTTAAGTTAAATTTTGATGGTTTAATTGATTGGTTGGTCAATCAATCGATTATCAAGTTTAAAATTATGAACAGAATTAATTTAATTTAATTGATTATATAAATTTAATTTAATCGATTATCGTTTTAAATTTATGATAAGATAAATTAAGAATGTATCGATTAAAATATTTTGTTATCCATGAATTACTTTCGTGGGAAAGAAATTTGTTATTTTCACGTCGGAAAAAAAACTGTTCGCAGAAACAGTAATTAAAAAAAATTAAAGAAAGCCTCTTCCACGTATTCACGTGCATGATGGGAAGAAAAAAAACATTAAATTAATTTTTGATGCAGGTATAAGAATCGATTACTGCATCATATTTAATAGATTCAATTAAAAAAAGCATTAAAGAATGTAATGCATCTATGGATTAAAATCGATTAAATGATAATTTTTATAGAATTTTAAATTTTGAAGCTTTAGTTTCTTAAAGTGGGTTTTATATATAATCATATAATCACGTATAGTAAGCTTTTAAATCAATTGTGATAAGCAATTGAGTAAAATCAATCAATTATCATATGATATCGATTAATAAACCTAATTTAGAGTTATTAAAGCTGATTAAATAATTTTTTATTCGTTTAAAATTCTCAGGAGGTACTTAATATATATTCGGGCAATGAGAATAGTAATGGATTTTGATTGAGGGATTTATGTGTTTAGTGATAATCTAGTGGGGGTTGAGTTATAAAATTAAGGGTATCATATCCATATTTTGATTCCGATTCCCGTATACCAAACATCATAAATGGGAATAAATAGATTTCATTCACATTCCCGCCTTCTAAACCCGCTTATTAAGCACCCTCTTAGTATTTTCTTGAGTCTATCTATACAACGTGCAACTAAGTTGAACTATTGTGTGGCCCAAAGGGAGACACTTTAGGTAAATTTAGTGCATTTTGTATTGGTAGGTGTCTATCTATGCTAAGAGTAATCGTCCCAAAGGAAGGTTACTTTTATGCCAAATATATGTTCAAGATAGCTTGCAACTGTTGAACAAAGTTTATTATTATTATTTTTTATTCTGATCATGCATAAAATATGTCAGCCCAAAGGAAGAAAGGCATATTGCATGACAGATTAAAATTGTTGTATGTTATGAACCAATATATAACTCATATAAATTGTCATATTATGCGCACAATAGGTTGGCCCAAAAGAAGACATATTGTGTAGCCAATTAAAGTGAGTTATATCAGAGATTACCGTTAACAAATTATATTTTGGTCCATAGATTAAAAGATAATATTATATTTGGTAGCTCATAAGGAGCTCATTCATATGCCTTTAAATTTTATTTTATTTGTATAATTTTATTATATATATTTACATATTCTTTGCTTTAATTAAATCGTGAGCTTAAATAAATTTTTCTTTTTAATTTCAGCGTAATCTGTAACTACCAACATTAATAACATTCCAACATTAACTGGTTCGAATTTTGTTGAATGAAAAGAATACGTGATTGTAATTTTAGGCTGCATGGACTTAGACTATGCATTAACGAATGATCACCTTACACCTTTGACCAGTGCTAGCACTATAGAGCAGAGGGCTGAATTTCAACTGTGGGAGAAATCAAATCGCATGAGTCTAAGCATTATGAAACTTTCCATACCGTCACAAATAAAGGCCTCAATCATAGAGAGAGAAGATACTAGGAGTTTTCTTAACCAACTGGCAGACCGATTCACCTCAAAAAATGAAAAAAAAAAAAAAAAAAAAAAAAAAAAAAAAAAAAAAAAAAAAAAAATGTTACTATATTTTTATATTTTTTAAAAATAATTTTTATTTATATTTTTTTTTAATTTATATATTTTTATATAAATATTTTTTAATTTTTTTATAATCATATTTTTATTTATATTACTTAAAAAATTTAAAATTTTAAAAAAGGCCATCAGTCCTTGCACCAGGTGACAGTCGGTTGAGACTACCACACTTCTTACGAAGTTGGTAACCATGCAGTACAGTGGTAAAGGAAATATAAGAGAGTACATTATGGAGATGTCCAATATAATGACAAGTCTAAAAGCACTAAAACTCGATATGTCTGAGAGTATGATGGTGCATTTCGTCTTGATGTCTCTGCCTGCACGGTTCACTCCTTTTAAGATATCGTATAATACTCAAAAGAAAAATGGACATTGAATGAGCTTATTGCTCAATGCGTGCAATAGGGGAGACTGAAGATCGAGACATCTGAGAATGCTCATTTAATATCTGGTTCTCAAAGTACGAGTAAGAAGCGAAAGAGGATCAATAACAAAGGAAATGAAAGCAAATTGCAGATTCTGAAGACAATGATCATAAGGAGCATAAGAAGTAGAATAAGGAATCCACTTGTTTCTTTTGCAAGAAAAAAGGTTATATGAAGAAAGACTGCCTCAAGTTTCCAACTGACGTGTAAAGAAGGGAAAACTTATCAACTTTGTTAGTTTGGAAGTCAATGTAGCTATTGTACCATTGACACTTTGTGCATAGATACTGGTGCTACTATTCATATAAGTGTCACTATGTAGGGTTGTCTTAGGAGTCGACCTTCGCTTGATGGTGAAAGATACATCTATACGAGGAATGGAAAGAAGGCGACAGTCGAGTCTATCAGTGTTTTTAGGCGTTGTTTAGGAATTGATGTTTATTTGAACTTGGAGAATACATTCATTGTACCGTCTTTGAGACAGAATTTAATTTTAATTTCTTATTTTGACAAATCAGGTTATTCTTGTTCATTTGGAAATGGAATGTTCAGTATTTTCTTTAATACAATTTTGATTGGCAATGATTCCTTGGATGATAAGCTTTATAAATTAAACACTTTTACTCCTACGGTTGACAATGTAATAATGCATAGTATAGCTACAAAACGTAAATTGACCAATAAGAGTTCTTCTATGCTGTGACATAGGTGTTTAGTGTTAGGATGTATACTAAAAGCCTAGCTTTTAGTATGAACATCTATATATTTTGAATAAGAATCACATGGTCATTGTTTTCATTTTATATTTATTATATGTATGCATATTGTCTGATACTTTACATTATAGATAACATGGTGTGTGGTGTCACACAGAAGATTATGTTATTAGTCCCTTGTAAAGTATAAGTAGTAGCTCACAACCGAGATAGTTTTGGACAAACTATTGGGATGGTTGTAGTGTAATTTGGTATTGATCTATCTTGACCATAGAATTACACTAATACACTTTGTAGAATATATACTAAGAGCCTTGCTTTTGGTTAGGATACATTTACATTTTAAAGAGAATCGCAAAATCACACGGTACATATTTATATTAGTATATGCACAAAATATCTCATACTTGGCATTGTAGATAACATAGTGCGTGGTGTCGCACAGAAGATCTTGTTATCGAGATTCCTTGCAGAAGTATAAGTAAGAGGCTCACAACCGAGATGAAGTTGGACAAACCATCGGGATGGTTGTAGTGTAATTAGGTGTGGTTTGTCTTAACCATAGAATTACACTAGTGCACTTTGTGTGCATTGAGTAGGACCAAAAGAGAGGTCGACCAATTTTGTACTAACTTCATAAATTGGATTAGACCTCGGATTATATTATGGAGTACGATCTCTAAATCCTGAAATAATAACGGGCACATGTAGTTAATTAATTATTACGTTGGTTTACCAATGGGCGAGATTTATTCTGTTAGATCGATAGGCCCGGTAAGTTGGGTAATAATTTTATCTGCATAGTATGTCGTTGATTATTAAGGGAATCCGTGTCCTGGTGAGTCGGGATGATGCTGTAGGGTTTTTCGGGCCGCGAAAACCGCTTTTTCGCGTCGCGGAAACCCCGAAAGCCCCAATAGAAAGAATCCGAGCGAAGAAAACCATTTCAAAAATTTACGAGTGCTCATTTACATGCTTCAAAACCGATCTACAACCTAGATCTATTAGAGAAGAGAAAAACTACCTTCGATGCATGCCCCGCAATTCCCGCTCGCTCCTCGGTTGGTGTCGGATCTCAAGGATGCAAAGTAGCAACCCTCTAGAAGTATCCACACAAGCAAGAGAGTGGAGAGGAGAGCCCAAAAGTGTGCTAGCACTACTTGGGGTCTCGGCAAGATGAGAGGAGAGGGAGAGCAAAACAAAACAAAACAAAGTGAGGAGAAGAATCAATCATGCACCCACAAAAAACTCCTTTTGTGTGTTTTAGTGGCCGGCCATTTAATGGCCATTATTGGCCATTAAGTGGCCGGCCACCACCTTTGGTAACCCCCTATTTGAATTCAAAATTCAAATGGGGAGGTTACTTAGCTTTGATGATGATGCCAAGTCATCACTTGGTCAAGTCAAGGTGATGTGGCTTGAGTCAAGTCAAACTTGCCTCTTATGGACTTTCCATATTTAGCCAAAGTCAAACTTTGACTTCATTACTCTCTCATGATTAGATTCATCCAACACTTGGATCAAACTCGAGTCCAACTCAAGTTGTCTAATTTGAGTCAAGTCAAACTTGCCTTTTATGGACTTTCCATATTTAGCCAAAGTCAAACTTTGACTTCATTACTCTCGGTCCATCATATGGACTTATTCTCCATCTATTGCTCTATGTGTGTGACCCTATAGGTTCTTGTAACGTTGGCAATGCCCTTAAACCTATTTAAGGACATAAGCAATGAGAGGTATCTAGCAACACATCATTGCTCCCCAAGTTACAAGAATGTCGAGATCCAACATCACCATTGTGACTAATAATTGTGACCATCACAATATGTGACAACGTCCTTCTATCCTCGATATCTAGATTGATCTTTCATGAGGCATAGACCGTGTCATCCTCAAATCAATCTATATGTCTTGATCTCCAAGTAGACTCACTATAATCAAATAAGCTCAATATCTAATATTGCCTTATTTGGGCATGGCCATGCACTTAGTGGTCTTACTCTATCAAGAACGAAGATATCACTCCCGTCATATAGGAGGGATAGATCCCATCTACGTTACTCACATCCCTCCGCATAATTTGTTACAAACCCAGTAATCGCCTTTATAGTCCACCCAGTTACGGGTGACGTTTGACGAAGCCAAAGGACGTAACTCCTTATGTAGGGAACTATGATAACTTCAGGTCTAGGACTATAGTCATACTAATAGTCACATGAGAAAGTATATGACACTCATATAACGATCCATGATACTTTCTCATGGCGGGCCATTCAGTATACATTCTCTAATGTATACCCATGTGTCAACTTGATATCTCATATCCATGACTTGTGAGATCAAGTCATCATGTTGACCTACATGCTAGTCTCTATGCATTAACATTGTCCTTGAATGTTAATACTTGACTAGGAATAATTAAGAGTAGTGTTCTCTATATCATCTCACTATCGATTCAACTAATCGATTGATATAGATAAGAACCTTCTACTCAAGGACGTTATTATACTAAGTTATTTGGCACCAATACACATAAGTACAATAACCATAAGAAATGCCTTTATATATAAGAAATATATATACAAGAATATGATACAATGAGTCCAAAAGTAATCATCATATGATTGGCTCTAGGGCTCTCACTAACAATCTCCCACTAGCACTAGTGCCAATCGCTATAGTATCTAATACCCAATGACCTAGTGTGACCATCATGCTTCATCTGTGCCAAAGCCTTGGTCAAGGGATCTGCGACGTTAGCCTCTGTGGGTACTCTGCAAATCTTCACATCTCCTCGATCGATGATCTCTCGAATGAGATGGAATCGCCGTAGTATGTGTTTGGTCCGCTGGTGTGAGCGAGGTTCCTTAGCCTGCGCAATAGCTCCATTGTTGTCACAATAGAGCTCTACGGGATCAGATATGCTAGGAACCACCCCAAGCTCAGTGATGAACTTGCGGATCCAAACTGCCTCCTTTGCTGCCTCTGATGCAGCAATATACTCAGCTTCTATTGTAGAATCTGCAACTGTGTCCTGCTTCGAACTCTTCCAGCTCACAGCTCCGGCATTCAAGCAAAACACGAACCCTGACTGCGATCTGTAATCATCCTGGTCGGTTTGGAAGCTGGCATCAGTGTAACCCTTTACAACTAGATGCTCATCGCCTCCAAATATCAAAAAATATTCCTTAGTCCTTCTCAAGTACTTAAGGATATTCTTGACCGCTATCCAGTGACATTCACCTGGATCTGACTGGTACCTGCTCGTCATGCTCAAAGCATACGAGACATCAGGACGAGTACATAACATGGCGTACATGATGGATCCTATGGCAGAAGCATAAGGGATCTTATCCATGCGGTCTCTCTCCTCTCTAGAAGAGGGACTCTGAGTCTTCGAAATACTCACACCATGTGGCATTGGCAGAATTCCTCTCTTGGAATTCTGCATGGCAAAACGGTGTAATACCGTATCGATGTATGTACTCTGACTTAGGCCAAGCAATCTCTTAGATCTATCTCTATAGATCTTAATGCCTAGAATGCAGGCTGCTTCACCTAAGTCCTTCATTGCGAAACAAGTCCCCAACCAAGTCTTCACAGACTGTAGCGAAGGGATGTTGTTCCCAATGAGTAGTATGTCATCCACATACAAGACTAGGAAGACTACTGTGCTCCCACTAACCATCTTGTAGACACAAGGTTCATCTTCGTTCTTGATGAAACCAAACTGTTTGATCGCATCATCGAATCGAAGATTCCAGCTCCGAGAAGCTTGCTTTAGACCATAAATGGCCCTATGCAGCTTGCATACTCTGCCAGTATGCTGTGGATCTACAAAACCCTCAGGCTGTGTCATGTACACATCCTCGAGGAGGTTTCCATTCAGAAACGCTGTCTTGACATCCATCTGCCAGATCTCATAATCGTGGTAGGCTGCAATAGCAAGCATGATCCGAATGGACTTAAACATCGCTACTGGAGAAAAAGTTTCATCATAGTCAATACCATGAATTTGCTTGAAACCTTTAGCTACCAGTCTACCCTTATAGGTATGAGTAAGTCCATCCATGTTAGGCTTTCTCTTAAAGACCCACTTACACCCAATGGGTTTGACCCCTTCAGGTGGATCAACCAAGGTCCAAACTTGGTTAGTGTACATGGATTCCATTTCGGATCTCATGGCTTCCAGCCATGACTCAGAATCTGGGCTCATCACAGCTTCCTGATAGGTGGTAGGCTCATTCTCAATGATCATAACGTCATCATGGTCAGGCAAGAGAAATGAATATCTCTCAGGCTGACGACGTACCCTATCAGACCTGCGAAGAGGTAGGTCTACCTGAACAGGTTGTTGTTCCACAACTTCTTGTGTAACAATCTCATCCACAACTTCTTGTGGTTCCTGTTCAGTATCCATCAAGGGCTCAGTGCTATGGTCGTTGTCTTGAACTTCTTCAAGATCAAACGAACTCCCACTAGTCTTTCTAGAAACAAAGTCCCTTTCTAGAAAGACCCCAGTCTTAGCAACAAACACTTTGTGTTGACTGGGAATGTAGAAGTAATATCCCTTAGTTTCCTTGGGATATCCCACGAAATAGCACTTATCGGACTTGGGTCCCAGTTTGTATGAGACTTGACGTCTAACGTAAGCCTCACAACCCCAAACCCTCATGAAAGACATCTTGGGACTCCTCCCAGTCCATATCGTATATGATGTCTTTATGACCGCCTTTGATGGAACACGGTTAAGTGTGAACGCTGCTGTGTCTAGAGCATATCCCCAAAAGGATATAGGAAGATCTGCGTGACTCATCATAGATCGTACCATATCTAATAAGGTACGATTCCTCCTTTCGGATACACCATTCCACTGTGGTGTCCCAGGAGGAGTGAGTTGAGATAAAATCCCACACTCAGCTAAATAGTCACGAAACTCATGGCTCAAGTATTCTCCACCTCGATCTGATCGAAGTATTTTAATACTCTTGCCGAGTTGGTTTTGTACTTCATTTCTGAATTCTTTGAACTTTTCAAAGGACTCGGACTTATGTGTCATCAAGTACACATAACCATATCTACTGAAATCATCAGTAAATGTGATGAAGTATCTATAACCACCTCGAGCAGCAACATTGAAAGGGCCACATACATCAGAATGTATGAGTCCTAACAAATCTGTTGCCCTCTCGCTATGTCCACTAAAGGGAGTCTTAGTCATCTTGCCTAGAAGGCATGACTCGCATGTCTCATATGATTCAAAATCAAATGAATCCAGCAATCCATCCTTATGGAGCTGGGACAAGCGACTCTCATTTATGTGGCCTAAGCGACAGTGCCAGAGATAGGTTGGGTTCAACTCATTTGATCTCAACCTCTTGGTACTTACATTATAGATAGGGCGTTCTAAGTCTAGAATGTAGAGTCCGTTGATAAGATCTGCACTACAATAGAACATTTCATTTAAATAGACTGAACAACATTTGTTCTTAATTATAAATGAGAAGCCTTTCTTGTCTAGACAAGAAACAGAAATTATGTTCTTAGTAAGTGCAGGTACATAACAACAATCATCTAGTTCCAGTACAAGCCCAGAGGGCAGAGATAGAAAATAAGTTCCTACAGCAACAGCAGCAACTCGTGCTCCATTACCTACTCGTAGGTCTACCTCGCCCTTTGCCAATGCCCTGCTATTTCTCAGCCCCTGCACATTGGTACAAATGTGAGAAGCACATCCAGTATCTAATACCCATGATGTAGAAATAGAAAGGTTAACTTCTATAACATATATACCTGAAGTAGAAGGCTCGCTTCTCTTCTTCTTAAGATCCTCCAGGTAGATCTTGCAGTTTCTTTTCCAATGCCCTTTCTCACCGCAATGGAAACAGGTGGCATCCTTCTGCACCCCACCCTTGGGTTTAAGTGCTGCAGAGCTGGCTTTGCCCTTGGTTTGGGTCTTACCCTTACCTTTGGGCTTCCACTTACCCTTGCCTTTCCCCTTCTGTACCATCAGGACGGTACTAGGCTTGGTGAGATTAGGCTCAGCAGTTCTTAACATGTTGAGTATCTCGGGAAGTGGTTTGTCTAATTCGTTCATGTTGTAATTCATGACGAATTGACGGTAACCTGGCGGCAACGATTGCAGAATCAGGTCGGTAGCCAGCTCTTGGCCCAAGGGAAACCCTAGTCTATCGAGGTTCTCGACGTACCCAATCATCTTGAGTACGTGAGTTCCTACTGGGGTTCCCTCTTTCATCTTGCATGAAAAGAGGGCCTGAGTCACTTCGAACCGCTCATGCCTTGCCTGCCCTTGATATAATTGCTTGAGGTGGCCAATCATATCGTAAGCATTCATGTTCTCGTGTTGCTTCTGAAGTTCAGAGGACATGCAGCATAGCATTAGGCACGACACGTCTAACGCGTCGTCTTGATGCTTCTGATAAGCATCTCTAACGCTACGGATGGCTGAGGGTGGTGGTGCTTCAGGAACTGCTTGCTCTAGAACGTACAGCTTACGTTCTTGTTTGAGGACTATCTTCAAGTTCCTGTACCAGTCC